>JAINUG010000079.1:2185000-2252500 GCA_029706075.1 Aldrovandia affinis
CCAGGAGAGCCAGGCTGAGACGACCCACCTCCAGCTGCAGAAGGAGGAGCTGTGCGCCCAGATCAGAGACCTGTCCATGCCCCTGGAGCTCAGCGCCGACTCCCTGCCCACCCTCAAGAAGCAGCTGAGGGAGCTGGAGAGCCAGGAGACGGAGCGCAACCAGGAGATCAGCCGGCTCACCAGCAACATACAGCAGCAGCAGCAGGTCAGTCACACAGGACCGGCCCTCATGTACCAACAAACCACTGGCCCTTATATAACAACAAACCACTCATATACCAACAAACCACTGGCCCTTATACAGTATACCAACAAACCACTGGCCCTCATAACAACAAGACTATCTCATACTGTCAAAATACTGTCATGAGCGTACTGACAAAACATTGCACTGACACTACCTGACTGAAACTGACTTTCTGATGTAGTGGCAACTGACTGCCTGTGATACACTGACAACAAAACAGTACTATAATACTGTGATGGGGGATTCCCTCCCTCCCTCTCTCTCTCTCTCTCTCTCCCCTCCCCTCCCTCCCCTCTCTCCCTTACTCCCCCTCACTCCCCTTCTCCCTCTCCCCCTCCCTCTCTCTCTGTCCTGTCTCTCTCCCTCCCTCTTTCTCTCCCCCCCATCCCCCTCTCTCTCTCCCTGACTCCACCGCCCAGGTGCATCTACGTTTTGAGATGGAGATGGAGAGAATGAAGCAGATCCATCAGAAGGAGTTGGAGGACAAAGAGGAGGAGCTGGAAGACGTGCAGAGGTCTTCTCAGAGACGGGTAAAAACCTTGAGAGAAAGAGGAGGGAGAGAGCAGGAGGGGAGGGATGGAGCAAGGTAGAGCATCAGATGAAGATCAGTGAGGTGCAGATTTGCTGTAAAGCTGACACGGTAGAATATGACCCAGCTGCTTGCAGCCCTCTGCTGCTCAGGAATAGCCGTCTGTTGTCCTTGTGTCTGCGCAGCTGAGGCAGCTGGAGATGCAGTTGCAGCAGGAGTATGATGAGAAGCAGAGGGTCGTCCACGAGAAGCATGACCTGGAGGGACTGATCGCCACGCTGTGTGACCAGGTACTGTACCACCTGGAGCAGGGCGTGGCACACCATGTGACCAGGAAGTGTTAAACTCAGAGCAGGGCATGGCACATCATGTGACCAGGAAGTACATGTAGGTGTGGCATGCAGAGTGGAGTGGTTCAGCGAGGTTCTTTGGAGATCATGTGACATCAGTCAGCCACCCCCCTGTACTCAACTACCTCATCATAGGTTTCACCCACGTGAGTTCTCAGGCAAACCCCTCCACATCTGGCGTCATGATGCCTAACACGGCTAACCTCGACCCCAAAACAATGAAATTAGGACAGTTCGCACACAACTCACTAGAAGACCTCACACAGTGACAAATTCAGGAAGTTACATCACATGAAACACAGTCACCCTGAGCCAGAATTGTCATCCTGCTATATTTGTCTGCAGGCATGTCTGTCGCAGCAGAGTGCTGTGTGTGTGTGTGTGTGTGTGTGTGTGTGTGTGTGTGTGTGTGTGTGTGTGTGTCTGTGTGAGTGTGTGTGGTCTGGGTGAGTGTGTGTGTGTGCGGTCTGTGTGAGTGTGTGTGATTTGTGTGAGTGTGTGTGAGTGTGTGATCTGTGTGCGTGTGGTCTGTGTGAGTGTGTGCGGTCTAAAAAATTAAAAGATGTTGTGTGACATTGCTCAGAAGATGGAGAATTCACAAAACGTTGCACGAAAGTTGAGACTATTTCAAAGCTTACCGTGGGATCTGTGGTGATTATGTAAGTCCCCCAGCGTCACAGTGTCTGGGATGGCGTCAATGTTGCGCTGACATGCACGTTCTGCTTGATTTAAAAGTCATACCCTTCCCAGCAGAATACAGAAATCTCCCTCTGTTTCCCCTTTTTAATTATCCTACAAATCCTGCAGTGCCAGAGTGGCAGGAATGATGAGCAGAATTCTGTCAATCTGAAACTATGACAACGCCGCCATATTTACAATAAATGGGATTTATTGCCAGAGCACAGAGGGGCCCCGGGGCCTGAGCAGTGGGCCCTGGTCTCCAGCCGGCTCTCAGTGTCAGGTCCTCACTCTCCCTCCCTTCCTTCCCTCCCTCCCTCCTCCCTCCCTCCCTCCTCCCTCCCTCTCCCCCTCTCTCCCTCCCTCCCTCCCTCCTCCCTCCTCCTCCCTTCCTCCCTCTCCCTCCCTCCTCCCTCCCTCCCTCCCTCCCTCCCTCCCTCTCCTCCCTTCCTCCCTCCCTCCCTTCTTCTCCCTCTCTCCCTCCCTCCCTCCCTCCCTCCCTCCCTCCCTCCTCTCTCCCTCCCTCCCCCTCCCCCTCTCCCTCCCTCCCTCCCTCCCTCCCTCCATCTCTCCCTCCCTCCCCTCTCTCTCTCTCCGTGGTGCAGGTGGGTCACAGAGATTTTGATGTGGAGAAGCGTTTGCGCCGGGACCTGAAGCGCACACACGCCCTGCTAAGCGATGCCCAGCTGCTGCTCTCCACGGTGGACGGGCCGGGCCAGAGCCAGCCCCCGGGGGCCCGCGAGCAGCTCGAGAGACTGCACTGCCAGGTGCACTTCTACAGCGCCCCCTGCTGCTCCACGCCAACACTGCACTTCTCTCTCCTCCTCTCTCTCTACCCTCACCCCTCTGTTTTCTCTCTCTCTCTCCTCTTTCTTTACCCTCACCCCTCTGTTTTTCTCTCTCTCCTCTCTCTTTACCCTCACCTCTGTTTTCTCTCTCTCTTTACCCTCTCTGTTCTCTCTCTCTCTTCCTCCCCATCCCCCCCTCTGTTTTCTCTCTCTCCTCCTCTTTCTTTACCCTCACCCCTGTTTTCTCTCTCTCCCGCTCAGCTGGAGGAGAGCGAGGCTCAGAGAGCGGAGGCTGAAAGCGTGCAGAAGACCCTGACCACGGAGCTGGACAATGCCCAGCAGGAGCTGGAGACAATCTGCAAGCACAAGAGCCTGGTGAGGGGTTAGGGTGTCTCACCTGCATGGTTCCCTCTCTTAGGTGTGTCTCATGGCTCTGTGTCTCAGGTGTGTCTCATGGCTCTGTGTCTCAGGTGAGTCTCATGGCTCTGTGTCTCAGGTGAGTCTCAGGTGTGTCTCAGGGCTCTGTGTCTCAGGTGTGTCTCAGGTGTGTCTCAGGTGTGTCTCATGGCTCTGTGTCTCAGGTGTGTCTCAGGGCTCTGTCTCCTGGCTCTGTGTCTCAGGTGTGTCTCCTGGCTCTGTGTCTCAGGTGTGTCTCCTGGCTCTGTGTCTCAGGTGTGTCTCATGGCTCTGTGTCTCAGGTGTGTCTCAGGTGTGTCTCATGGCTCTGTCGCATGGCTCTGTGTCTCAGGTGGATGAGCAGCTGGCTCAGCTGCAGCAGGAGAGGGCCGATCTGCTGAAGAGACTGGGGGAGGACCAGGAGGATCTCAATGAACTGATGAAGAAACACAAAGCGCTCATCGCCCAGGTGTGTGTGTGTGTCTGTGTGTGTGTGTGTGCGAGTGTGTGAACTCTGTGTGTGTGTGTGTGTGTGTGCGAGCGTGCGTGTGTGTGGACTCTGTGTGTTTGTGTGTGTATGTGTGCATGTGCATCTGTGTGTGTACAAAACAGATATAGAACAAGATAGAAAATGTATTTTAATTATCCACACTTATTTATACTTATTTGGTTATACTTAAATGGGTATTTATCTATCTATAGATCTATTTATATACTTTTCATTTATAATTTTATTGTATTACGTTTTTCTCTATTATGCGTATGCTTCGGCAATACACTTATACTTATATTATTGTCATGTCAATAATGAAGATAAAAGATGAAAGTGATAGATGTACAGGTCATGTGACATGATTTGATTTGTTTGTGAACCTCAGTCCTCCAGCGACATCGCTCAGATCCGGGAGCTGCAGACGGAGCTGGAGGAGGCTCACAAACAGAGGAGGAGTCTGCAGGAGGATGTGAGTCTGGGGGAGGGCCCAGAGAGGGAGGGGCCAGGGGAGGAGCCAGAGTGGGAGGGGCTGGGGGAGGGGGTCAGAGAGAGGCCTGAGAGGGAGGGGCCAGGAGAGGAGCCCGAGAGGGAGGGGCTGGAAGAGGGCCTGGGGGAGGGGCCAGAGAGGGATGGATGGGCTGGGGAGGGGCCAGAGAGGGAGGGGCCAGAGAGACGGGCCTGAAAGGGAGGGGCTGGAGGAAGGAGAAAGAGAAGAAGGGTACTCAGCGAGGTAGGGGAGAGGGACACAGGGAGTAAATACAGTGAAACAGGGGGGAGGAGGGGCATTATTACTCATGCAGAATCATTCAATGTGGAATTTCCATGAGGATCTGATTGAGTGTTTGGCATTCTCCAGCACTAGCCCAGCACTACAATGTCTGATTCAACGAATCAACCAATCATGGTCTTCAATCAAGACTGCTTTAGTTGAATCGGGTGTTTTAGTGCTGGGCTGCACATGCACCGACCCTTCTCCGATAAGATTGGACACCTCTGCTCTGGACAATGTGCCGTAAAATGCAGTGGTGTTAGTGCTGCCCCCTGCTGGTTGAAAGTTGTCACACTACTATTCACAAATGTGATGGTTGTTTCACTCCAGTGTGACTGAAGCAAATGGTCTGAAATATGACTTGTGAATGGGTTTATGCAAAAAAAATACAGGGTTAATTAATAAAATCTAAATCATGAAAATCAGAGAAAAGAATGTGATTACAGTTTTGTTCCACTTTTTTGTGTCGTATATGCAGGGAAATTTACAGCCCTGTGTGATATCAACTTATACAACTATCATTTCCCTCTTTTCTCTCTGTCTGTCTCTCTGTCTCTGTCTGATCTTTGGCCCTCTCTCTCTATTCCTCCTATTCTGGTTTCTTCCCCATCTCTCTCTGACTCTACTTCTCTCTGTCTGATCTTTGCCCCCTCCCTCTCTTTTTTCCATCTCTATTCCTCCTAATTTCTCTTTCTATCTCCATCACTTTTCCCTTCATCTCTTTTTTCTCTCTTTGCTTTTTTCTCCTCTCCATCCCTTTTTTTCTCTCCTCACTTTCCCTGCCATCTCTGTCCCTTAACCCGTCCTCCTCTACTTCTCGTTCTCCCTCCCATCTCTTTTACCAGTCCCCTCTCTTTCCATTCTCCTTTGACTGCTCTTTCTCACTCCTTCCACATCTTTTTCCATCTCCCTCTTTCTGTCCCTTTCTCTGCCCCCCTATATTAAGAACATAAGAACATAAGAATACATAATGATGAGAACGGGCCGTTCGGCCCATCTAGGCTCATCATGTCCTAATCTAAAGAGTATTTAGTACTACATCTAGCCTGGACTTGAATACCCCAAGCGTTTCTGCCTCTACTACCTGACCTGGCAAGCTGTTCCAGGCATTGACAACTCTCTGTGTAAAGAAAAACTTCCTAATATCTGTGCGGAATTTGCTTAGAACTAATTTCCACCTGTGGCCTCTTGTTCTGCTGACCCCACTTATCTTAAAAATCGTTGGTATTTTACTTTGTTAATCCCTTTTAGGAATTAAAAACCTCAATCAAATCCCCCTAAGTCTCCGTTTGCTAAGTTTAAATAGATTGAGTGCCTTAAGTCTATCATCATAACTTTTACCTTATATACCAGGTATCAGTTTAGTTGCCCTTCTTTGGACTTTTTCAAGAGCTTCTATATCTTTCTTGTAGTGCGGTGCCCAGAACTGCACACAGTATTCTAAGTGAGGTCTGACAAAGGCATTATATAACATTAATATAACCTCCTTTGATTTATACTCAATACTTTTTGCTATGTATCCCAGCATCCTGTTGGCTTTTTCACTGCTGTAGCACACTGCTTTGATGCAGATAGGCTTTGATCAACTACAATTCCTATTACTGTTTCACTCCATCTCCCTCTTTTACCTTCTATTTCTCTCTCTCGCTCTCTCTTCCCTTTCTTTCTATCTACTCCTCTTCCTCCCCCTTCTTTCTTTTACAATCTCTCTCTCTGCCCGTTCTCCTTCATTTCTCCCTGCTTTATCCTTTACCACCCCTCCCTCTCTATCAAATTCAAATTCAAGCTTTTTTCAAATTCAAGTTCAAGCATTCATGCTTAATTGGCAGGATGACCTCTCTCTCTCTCTCTGTCCCTGCAGCTGCAGCAGAGCGTGACCCGGCTGCAGTTCCTGGAGTCGTCCACCGTGGGGCGCAGCATCGTGAGCAAGCAGGAGGCCCGTGTCTGTGACCTGGAGAACAAGCTGGAGTTCCAGAGGGGGCAGATCAAGCGCTTTGAGGTTAGACAGAACCCATCCCCGTCCCTTCTCTCCTACAGGCACAGGTTCTGTGTGTACCTACATATTGCTGTGAAGCACTGTGTGCTGTTCTGTTTGAAAAGTGCTATATAAATAAAGTTATAATAAAGTTATTATTTAAGACCTGTGTGTGTGTGTGGGCGTGTGTGTGTGTGTGTGTGTGTGGGCACGTGTGAGTGTGTGTACCTGTGCATGTGTGTCTGTGTGCGTGCGTGCATACAGTATGCACGTGTCTCGCTCTCTTTAATAAAAGGTTAAAACAAGCACCATCTTATTAGCCAAAGAATGTGAAACAAAAATATATACAGTTACCAGTCAAGCCAACTAGGTTTATCTCATAATTGACAATGTTTTACACCATATAAGTTTCTTTAAATACTTGAAAATTACAAAAAACACATGTAACAATAAACAAAAGGAACATCAAAGCAATGTTCAATAAAATTTAATTGAAAATTGAATCTTGGATTCCTCAAAATAGCCACCCTTTTCTGTGATAACAGCCTCACAAACACAGGCCCTTCGGTTAATACGTTTCAGCAAGAAATCACCCGATATGTCTTCCCAGCTCTCCTGCAGCAATTCCCAGAGGCACTTGTGGGTTGCTTTGCTTTGACTGTTTTGTCCAGTTCATCCCATACAAGTTCTATGGGATTGAGGTCTGGACACTGGGCAGGACAGGTCCTTAGTTTGAGTTGTCCTTCACGTTCCCCCTTCACCAGATCGTTTTGCACAACTTCAAGGTGTGTTTCGGGTCGTTATCTTGCTCAAGAATAAAGGCGTGCCCGCTTAGCCGTAGTCCAGATGGAAGGTGTACTCAAACTTTTGACTGGTACTGTATTTTCCCATCACTCCAACCCCATATTAAAATACAGCACCTACAGATAGATAGATAGGAAGTGTGTGGATGCTCCTGGTTTGGAATCAAGCCCAAGCCCGTTGTGTCTGTGCCTGCAGGCCCACAGGGCTGTAGTGCCACCCAGGGAGGGAGGGTTTCGGTCGGTGGGCTTGTCCATCTCTGCAGTCTGCCTGCCTGCGCCAGCTCCACATGAGGTTCCCTCGTCCTGGGGGACTGCGGAGTGGAAAGAAGGAGTGGAGCACGCCCTGGAAGAGAGCACATGCGTGTCTGCTCTCTGGGGGTGGCGGGACGAGACTGGCCTACAAATGCAATTGGGCTTTCCAAATCTGGAGAGACAGAAAAATCTGGGTTAAAAATAGGTTTATAAAAAAAGAAAGAAAGAGAAACGAGTGTTGGACTAAGGGATCAGTCTCAAAGCGTCGCTTCAGGAGTGTGAAATTTGAAATGTTCTCGTAGAAGCCGATAAATAGGCACGTTGGGACACGCCCACCTGATGCGTATTAATGAGGATCGCTGCGATAGGAACGATCAAACCTGTGTTTCCAGGCCTTGGCGAGTGGCAGGTCATCTCTCTTGCAGATTGAGCGATGAGAGCTGTGGAGGTAGCTTACATTGTGGAGTCTCCCTGAACAATAAAGCAGTTTACACAGGCTCCTGTCCTGTATTGCAACTGTCTGTCTGTCTGTGCGGGGGTGCAGCAGTGACCCGTGTCTCTGTGTCCACCAGGTGGCGCTGTCCTGTACCGTGTCACACCTGTCTGTCTGTGCGGGGGTGCAGCAGTGACCCGTGTCTCTGTGTCCACCAGGTGGCGCTGTCCTGTACCGTGTCACACCTGTCTGTCTGTGCGGGGGTGCAGCAGTGACCCGTGTCTCTGTGTCCACCAGGTGGAGCTGTCCTGTACCGTGTCACACCTGTCTGTCTGTGCGGGGGTGCAGCAGTGACCCGTGTCTCTGTGTCCACCAGGTTCTGGTGCTCAGGCTCCGGGACAGCGTGGTCCGGATGGGGGAGGAGCTGGAGCAGGCCGCACAGACGGAGGCGCGCGAGCGGGAGAACTCGCGCTACTACCAGCAGAGGCTGGCCGACATGCGGCTGGAGATGGAGGACCTGACACAGCGGGAGCAGGACAGCAGTCGCCGGCGCATGGAGCTGGTGAGGGACACGGGCACTGCGCAGTGTGCCACCCGCTGGAGGGGGACATAATAAGCTGTAACACCGGGTTGAGTGGGGGCATAATAAGCTGTAGCACCAGGTTGAGTGGGGGCATAATAAGTTGTAACACCAGGTTGAGGGGGGGCATAATACGCTGTAACACCGGGTTGAGTGGGGGCATAATAAGCTGTAACACCAGGTTAAGGGGGGCATAATAAGCTGTAACACCAGCTAGAGTGTGGGCAATACAGAGCAATAATAATACAGGTATTTAGCAGACGCTATTATCCAGAGGGAATTACACAGTTTACATTTCTTACATACATGGGGGGGCATTGGTTGGTGATACCAATTTTGCACTCATTTCACTTGCTATCCCCTCTCAGGGGAATCCCCTGTGAGACCCAGATGTGTCAACTCCCCTGTTTCAAGGGCAGTTCCGTCTCCTATTTATGAGTGGAGTTGACGCCTCCACACCCACCCCCAATTGAGTCAGACTCACTTGTTCAGATCTCCCATAATTCTTTGCAAACAACCAGGATAAAAACACATTTGTACAACAACGGGGAACATCCCTTTACGAATGAGTGGGTTTAAACACCTACAACCTGATACAACTGGTGCTGCAGCTAAGCACAATACCATTTGAACCTAAGTAAAATATTTTTGTCAATTTTGAACAATATATACATATATATAATTATTTTCATTGTTCTTTTCCAGTATGCTAATGGTTCTTTATTCAGATACATGCTGCAAAGCTGCGGTTGTAAGCTGTTCGCTGCAATGACGACTGCGGTTTCCATGGCAGCGGCGGGGGTTTTGTTAATGCGTGCGGTTTCCATGTTCCGAGTTTTGAGGCCATGTCGTGACGGTATCACTCCTCCATGTCGTTTCACTCGCACTCAAAATTAGTGTTACTCCAACTGTCACCTGGGGGGAGGGTGATGTTGTATACTTAAACACTGAGTGCAGAGGGACAGAATAAACTGCAACACCACGTATACACTGAAGGGAGCTGGAATTCCCTGAAACGGCAGCCCATGGGGACGGCGAGGGCGTGCTGTATGACGCTAATAGATTTAACAAGGCCACACAATGTTTCTGCAGGCCCCATTAGTCAACGACCACTTCCGTCACGGCCCATTTCAGGAAATAGTCTCCTTCGAGCCCGGAGGACTGTCTGTGTGCCCGCCGAGCCTGGTGTCCCTTTGATGCCTTTCAAAGAGAGGCAAACATGCTGAGTGGTGCCCTTCTGGGGCTATTCTTTTTGATGACCCATAGGGGTGGGTGGGTCAGGGGGGAGCCAAATTTAACTACAGAGCGCAGCCCCAAAATTGTCCAAAACAAGTGAGCTCAAATTGGATTTGTCCTCGTCTGAAACGAGTGCATTGAGATGCTGTTAAAACACTGTCAAAGGTCAACAGGTTTGAATAGTCTGCTTTGATCCGGCTTCGTGCCGTGGGATGCAGGTAGATTGGGATAATCTGGCTGGAGACAGAGTGGATGAGTCCATAGTGCTGTGTTCAGCTCTGCTCGGCCGCACCGGCACAGGCACTGAAAATGCCTTCTGAGACCGAAACAGACCTCGAGAGAGCTGGGGAGGAGAGAGTGATGGAGAGACCTCCAGAGAGGAGAGAGTGATGGAGAGAGTGATGGAGAGACCTCCAGAGAGGAGAGAGTGATGGAGAGACCTCCAGAGAGGAGAGAGTGATGGAGAGAGTGATGGGGAGACCTCCAGTCGCAGGGACACCTGCCACTCTTAAGTCTCCTAAGCGGTGGTCGTATTGTGCAAGACATTACAAAACACAGATATTACCTGCAGTATTTATGCTAAAGATGATATGAGGCGGCAGCCATGCCACCCTGTGCCCTTCTCATGTCAAACTGCTACAACTAAACAAGGTTGGGCTCTGTTAGTACTGAAGCTAAGCAGGGCTGGGCATTGTTACGACTTGGATGGGAGACCTCCTGGGGAAAATAAGTTGCGGCTGGCAGTGGTGTTGGTGGGCCAGTAGGGGGCACTCCTCCCTCCGGACCAAAGAGGGATCTAACGCCCCAGCACAGTGATGGGGACACTGTGCTGTAGAAGGTGCTGTTCTTCGGGTGAGAAGTTAAACCGAGGTCCTGACTCACTGCGGTCATTAAAGATCACATCGCACTTTTCAAAAGAGTAGAGATGTTAGCCCTCGGTGTCCTGATCGAATTGTCATAAAACTGTCTCTCTACATCTGGTCATATAATCATCCTCCCTGCATGTGATTGGCTGCACAGTCCCTTGCATTCCCTGCCCGCTTTGATTCCCGAGGTCATCGCTACAAGCGAGAACAGAGCTCTCAGTTAACCTGCCGGCTTAAATGAATAAATATCTCAGATAAATACACGATAAATAAATTAGAAGTAGCTTCATTATTACTGAAACGTTTAAAATGGTCTGTTTAAATGTTTACTCACTGAGGATAGTATTTTGCCGCCTGGCTGAGGATGGGTGGGGATGGGTGAGGATTCAACAATGCGCACTTTGGATGCACAAAGAATGGACCCAGCACAATTTCACATTTCAGCAGCACAGTGACACTGTGGTGTCAAGCCCTCCAAGTCTTTTCGACCAACATGCTCTCGCACACGCACACACACTCAATCACTCTCACACACACACACACACACTCAATCACTCTCACACACACACATACACACACACACACACACACACAAGGGGTTATCCAGGTGGCTATGAAGGGGGGGGGGGGGGCTGGAGGTGTGGTTGTCATGGTGATGTGAAGGGTGAAATAGGATTTGTTGTATCAATAACCTTGAGGAGACGATGAGAATTAATCATTCTGAGACAGGGGTGGGGTATGCTGGTCGAGAGAGAGAGAAGGAGAAAGGGAAAGAGAGAGGGAGAGGAAGAATGTGGGAAGGGAAAGATGAATGAATAAATCAACCAATTGATTTGCAGCTCTGCTTCCCTCCCAGTGTTATTATAATTATCAAGTCATTTTCTCAGCAGCTGCCCCTGGCCACGGGGAGTCTGGATTATGCACATGAAATATTGTGCAAAATGCCGCTTGAACTCGGGAGATAAAAACACAGGTAGTCACTGCACATATGTCTGGGCCAAACAGCGATAGAGCAGAGGGACTTCACTCGACTGCTGGGCTGGAACTCATCTCCTCGGATGTGTGCCTTCCGGAGCCACTGACCTTCGTTACAGGAGACACACGTCTGGCTCGCTGGAATTTTAATGAAAAATTGAATTACTCAAAATTGTGGAATTTTTTCTTTCTTTCTTTCTTTAATCAGTGACCCTATTTCATTAATAATGTCAACCGTCTCCCCTGTCTTCCATGAGGTAATCTGGGCACTTCCTCACTCCCATATGAATCCCATTTTAAGCTGACATTAAAATTTGTCATTGGCAACCGGTGTTACATGGAAGGGCCTTGTGAACAAAGGGCTTTGTCTCTTTGTTTCTCTTTCAGCATTCAGAGTTAAACCGTCTCCCCTGCTCTCTGCTCCTCTCAACCATTGCCTTTTTTGTCTGCTTGTCCGTCCGTCTCTCTCCCTGTCTGGCTGACTGTCTGCCTGTCTGCGCAGGAGATGCAAGTGGAGGAGCTGAGTGCGGTCAGGCAGACATTACAAGCCGATCTGGAGACATCGATCCGGCGCATCGTCGATCTGCAGGCGGCACTGGAGGAGGTGGAGTCAAGTGATGAGAGTGACAGCGAGAGGTAGGGGGCGCCGTGGAGCACAGAGGCACCCTCAACAGCAATCCGATCTGGTATAGATTCATGACTCCATGCAGACATTAAAAAAATTCCTCACTATAGCACCGTTTATAATTACAGAGACATACTTTCTCTCTCAGAGCGCATTGTCGATTGTTGAATGTCTTTGCTTTCTAAAGCCAGCCAGGATGACCTGCCGCTCTCCCAGTACAAAAGATGTCTAACCTTTCCTCTGATTGATAAAACATGATGCCATTGACTAATCTCCCTGACACACGTGACCAGCCAGGCTCTCTGCGATTGGGCGACGCGCCTACGCCAATTGTCGCGCAATGACTCACTCTTTCACACGAGCGGAAGCTCAGTGACACGGGCTGTCGCACCTTGGCTACAACTCCATCAGCTGTGCCCACACACACACACACACACACACACACACACACACACTCAGGCTACCACGGCGACACCTTGACTGACAGGTTGCCACGGCAAGACAAAACTGGTCAGATCACGGCTGCCTGCCCACAATGACCTGTCACTTTTTTTACTCTCCTCTGTCTGTCTCTTCTTTCTCTCCCTCTCTCGTTCTATCTCTCCCTCCAGTGTTCAGACAGCAGTGGAGTCCTTTACTAGAAAGAGAGACCTGTAAGAACCCCACCTCCCTCTCTCCATCTTTTCACTACTTCCATCTTTGCCCCATTCTTTTTTTTTGTTTGCCTCTTCTTCTTGTTTTCTGTGATTGTGGCCTAACTGCATTACAGAGCCTTGGGTCTGGTTGCATAAAAAGCATCTTAAGACAAGTCTACAACTCCACTGCCCTCATTTGGCTGGGAGGCCTCTATGGAAGTTCATGCCAAATTTATTTTCAATTGTTTGTTTGGTTTTTATGTAAAATTAATGTATATTAATATATTTTTAAAGAATATTTTAATTATATTTAATATTTCAACGATTAGTAACATAGTTTACAAAAACATTGTATTACAACCTATTTATCATTTTTGAAACGGTTGCCATTATTTAACAAATGAACCCACGGTTCCGGATAAAGAACATTTTAGGGACCAAAGTGCAATTGCAAATAATGCGACCTAAACCAATTTAGCAAATTAAGTTTTCATAAAAGTAGATTGCGCTGTGCCCTTTGGAAAATACAAAACAGATACTTATGTAAATGAATGCCTTTCGTGCCAGTTTAGAAGAACTACTGGCGTGCTGGACTTCAGATAATTTCAGGAGAAACACGGCAATTTTGCAAACAGTAATGCTTCATTTTGAAAACGTGTCACCTTTATATAAATGTATCTCTTCCTCTCGGTTACATTTTTCATTGAAATGGGTTTGAGGTCCTTGCACCAACTGTCAGTGAGCCAAGGAGAGATTGCTGTTCAATACCGCCCTATGTACTACCATTTACTATCAACTCCATTCCCTGACGCTCATCAAAAAACTGTAAATCACCTCCCCCTACCGAAAAACCTATCATCTTTTACGGTCTCACAAGAGGAGGTATTATTTATAAACAAGTTATTAAAAAACAACCTTCAATGACATTTATCTGTAGTCTGTCTGTAAGGTTTGCCATGGTAATTGGCTGGTGAGCCTTACTTTTCCTCAGAACGTAACATTCATTCTGTCTGTTCTGTGGGTAGAGACGTTGAAATTGTTGAAATGTCACTCAAGTCTAAGTGGCGCTCGCGAACAATAAGTGCTTGTGTTGCCGTTGACATGGTGAAAAATTATGAGTGAGCTGTCAGCTCTGTTCGTTTCTCTAAAGCGCTACAGCCATTTTTTCAAAGTGAATCTGGCAGTATTCAGATCTTAGCCAGCCAGTTCTTAGACTTAGGTTTTGACTGGCTAAGTTGGCTATTGTTACGCAGCCAAACCTGGGTATCTGGAGATGTTTGGCTCTGCTGTTCTACAAGGACCAGACCACTGTAGATCAAAGCATGCCAAAAATCTGCACAGATGTTTTCAGAAAATCTGTGTGTGTGTGAAGTGTATGTTTCATGATTTGTGCATGATGGTGTGCCATCGCAACACCAACACACAACACACAACACCAACATCAAGACACAACACCATCAAGCAGCTACACTATTAAACACACACACACACACACATTCGTACATATACATTCACACAAATATAGTATATGAACACATACACACATATGCACTTGCAATCACACACATATATACACACACACACACACACACACACACACACACACACACACACATACACACACACACACACACACACACACTTGCGCATGAACACATGCATACATATGCACTTGCACTCAAACGCACAGACACACGCACACACCCACACATGCACACACCCACACGCTAATAGCACACACTGCCTGGTGAGACACAAAAAGGCTTTTGCTGTAATGAAGCATTCCTTTGAAAGTTCACCAGCTGTGATATGCCTTGTCACCTGAATAATACATGCACATTCGTCAGAGCCCACCCCCCTCTCGGGAGAGTGGAGACAGAGGCCCGGGGGGGGTCGGCGAGCGTTTTCCTGAGGAATGTGCCTGTCAGAAGGAATGTCGGCATGGCAATTTCTTTTTCTTTTTCTTCCTTTACACATCGTCTTGGATTATTTAATTTTTTTTTAACGGATGGAGAAAGACATTCAACTGTGAGGCTGAAGAACAACTTGCACACACAGATATTCCCCCCGTTATATTGTTTATTTTGCCTAGCAGCCATCCTAATCCATGGAGTATTAAATAACATTCATTTATTATAGGGTTTTTTTTCTTCCCTGCATATATTTGATTTGATCTGAGTTGGATCATTTGAGAAGATGCTCAGGTTAAGCACCTTGCTCGTGGATACAACAGCAGCTGCAGCACTGCCTTCCATTGGGATTCGAACCTGCAATCCTTCTACGTACGGAAAACATCTGCCACAGAAAGGAATTACAGTACATCATCCTTACCACACACAGAATGCAAACTGTGAACGTGGAGCAAACCAGTACACCACACACACACACACACACACACACAAATAATAGGACCTCCCGCGTGGTCTAGTGGTAAGAGCGTTCGACGCTAGCCACGGCGACTGGGGATTCCACTGATCGCGCCAGTTTCGGCTCTGGCCGGGAGTGCCACTAGGGGGTGGCAATTCGCTGTCTGCCCCTGGGGGTAGGGATAAAAGCAGAAGGAAAGACTCGCTGCATATATGAATGGTCATGCATCTGTGACAAACTTTGGCTTCGGGTACTGGCTTGAAGGAGGCAGTACAGCGGACTATGGCAGCGAGTTCTCATATGAGGGAGGGGATGATTGGCATGAAAAAGAGAGGGGGGTATACTTGGATACAGTGGGGGGAAAGGGGGGAAAAAACAGCAAAAATAATAAATGAAAAAAACAAATATATGAATAGGCAGTACATTATTAAATTATTATTATTCAATTAAATGTGAAAACAAAAGCATCTCACAAGGGAGGGAATTATCCCCTGTGTCATGGGCACGGTTTGACAGACTGAAAGACGGATTGAATTCTGTCCCGTTCTTTATGAATATTTTATCAGAATATAGACGCCCGTTGGCTGAAGCTCACGCTGAAACATCGAAAGGAAAGGCCGCTGAGACCGTCATCCAACCCGGCCACAAAATGATCAAATGGATTCTCTTTCCTGCCCTGCAATGATTAGTCATATATCCGTTCAGCACAGAGAGGAAAACACATTCACGCCACATAGTGTTTGTATATCATTCTGCTTGAGGTCGAGGCATGATAAAACATAGCTATACCTGTTTAAGAGGCCTCTGGCTGTTTGAAAGGGCTGTGTAATGTGGGCCTCTGACTCACCTTGCTTCGTGTGCTGGCGTGCATGTCTCGGGACAAGATGGAGGAGTCTGGCCACGTCAGAGAGGCCGTCGGCTGACCTGCGCTCTTCTTGCCGTAGTGACAGCGTGTCCAGCGTGGGGTCCCTGGGGACGGAGGACGTGGGCGAGGGGATCCGCCACTGGATGGGTGTCCCGCGAGGCAGGGGCAGCTCCCCTTATGGTGGTAGCACGGGCAGCCTGGGGGGGCGCCAGTCAGTCACAGACAGCATGAGCAGCACCTGCAGCTTTCGGTGAGTTCCCAAATCAAGTGCGCTGGAATGGGGAGAACGGGGTGGGGGAGAAGTACCATAATATTGCTGTTTATTTATTTATTTATTTTGTTTCTGATTCTATCCCAGTTTTTTTCTCCCCAATTTGGAAGGCAATTATACCCTGTATTTTTTTTATTAACCCTCCTCCACAAACTCGCCGCCCGTCTCTACGGGGCCGGCGAGGCTGGAGACACTCTTACGTGCTTCACAGCGAGTTTGTGCCGACCACCTTCCCCCCTCCCTCAGGAGCGGACAGCCAAAATCATGGCTAGCCCCCAATCGAGGCTAACGGCCAGGGCCGGTCTGGTAGAGACGGGTTTTGAACTACGTCCATGATAGGCAGCTCACACAATATTGTTATTCTGAGGTTATAGCTCCCAGTGTTCAGGTAGGGGGGTGAAAAGTGTGTTTGGATGGCCCACGCCATGCTAGACACACCCCTTCCCCCACCTCACGCTCTCTAGGACAGCGTTTCTCAATCCATTCCGACAGGGCACACTGCCCTGCATGTTTTCCTTCCAACCACCACTTTATCATGCTCAAGGGGGTGATCATTAACAGAAGACCGATGCAGATGATAGGTTGGGAGCGGAGGTTGGAATGAAAAGCCCTACAGCCCACTGGCCCTCGGCCCCCACACCTTACACAGCCCTACCAGATGTTCAGTCAACGAGCTGCAATTAGCTAAAAGCATTCCCTTGATTAATTGGATGTTGTCTGACATTTCCCCCGATGATAATGCCCCCACCCTGTTCTCTGATTTAGCGCCATGTGTGCATGCTTGGGAGCTAATTGTGACACATAACCACAAACATTTATTCAAATACTGCTTTAAGCCGGTGTTAGAACATGCAAAACGGGCAATTTTCCAGTGTGGAGCTGTGTTGATTGTAAATGTTCCCGAATGTGCTTTTATCCTGACTTAGGCTGATCTCATCATTGTTCTAATGTCATATTTAGTGCTGCACCATAAATGCATTTTATTTGACACAAGAAAAGCAAGGTATCGCCCCACACAACCACTGCAGTTTAGAGTATCATTAAGCCTCATCATTCTCTCACATGGCTTTAGTCACTTTGTTGCCATGACTCAGAATACCATGACTCAGAACACCACTGTAAAATGCCAATTGTTCATCTCCACATCCCCTGGTCTTTTTGTTATATTATATTGTTATTATTATATTTCCTGTTATATTTGAATCTACACTTACCATTTCACACAAACGTGTCCAACAATGCACACATACATCAGCACAAGATTTCAATTTTCCATCATGTCCATTCAAACGATGTGCATTTACACCGTAACACAATATATTTCAGTTCTAATATTTTCAGTTGCCCTTTCGTGCTGCAGGAAAAGGCCGCTGTTTCCATTTCTAAAAAAGGGGGGCAGTTATCCCTCTACCTGATTGGCTGGAAAAATAGAAGGCTGGGCTTAGAGGATCGACACAGAGGCACAGCATACCCGTCTGATGGCGCCCTCCCTTTTTGGCATAGCTGTACCTTTTACGAATATAATACAATGCTTGTGTTGTCCATGAGCGCTGATGAAATGACCTTGCATTGATCTCGTTTATGAAAGCGTAACGTCCATATGCAAATGTGTCCCCGCTCAATATGGATCCAGTACCGCTGTCACAGTGTGAATTCTGTGGTCACGTTCTGGTGCCTCCCCCTCTCTCTGTCCCTGACAGATCTTGCGCTATGGAGCCAGAGGAGGACCAATCGGAGCGCGGGGGTCTGGGAAGGGCGTCGTCCTCGTCGGCCCTCTCCGAGCTGCTGGAGGGCCTGCGGAAGAGGCGGGCGGGGTGGGAGCGGGCCGGAGAGGAGGGGGAGGGCAGCACTGTGTCCCTGCCCATCTACCAGACCACGGGGGCGTCTGTCCTGCGTCGCAGGGCCTCCGCCCTCTCCCTGGCGGGCGAGGAGGGCACTGAGGAGCCCCGCCCGGGCATCCTGAAACCCCCCAGCCCCCTGCTGTCCCGCGCCTCCAGCCTGCGCTCGCTGTCCGGGACGGCAGCGTTGACCCGCTTCAGCTCCTGCGACTCCCTGGCCCCGCCATCGCCCCCGCCCCGCCGCCGCCCCTCCAGCCTGTCCATCCCCGAGGAGGAGGAGCACCAGGCCGCCCCGCCCCCTCGCTCGGCCCAGCCCGCGCGCCGCCCGCTCCTGGGGGGCCTGCTGGCCGCGGCGGAGGAGGGCGGGGAGTCGGCGCTGGGGTCGGAGCCGCTGGTGTTCCAGAACCGCCGCATCCTGGACTCGGGGGACGCATGCTCAGACATTCTCCCCGCCATCCGCCGCGCGCAGTCCACCAGCAGCCTGTCGGGGGGCTCGCTCAGGGGGGGCACGCGCCGGGCCCTCAGCGTCCACTGCGGGGAGCTGCCGCCCTCCAGGGCCGCGTCCCGCCGGGAGTCCGACACCGACTCCTCCAGCTCCGGGGGGTCCCAGCGCAGGGGCCCGCAGGGGAGCGTCTCGAGGCCGAGGGCAGCGAGGGTGACGTCAACTCTGTGATGAAGAAGTACCTGCGCAAGGCCGAGGCCGACTGAGGTGAGGCCCTGTCCCTCTGCACACGGTCACCCTCAGCTCCGAGGCCTGTGGCACGCCATTGTGAGAGCGAGCCACACGCCAGTCACGTCTCGTAGATTCACCACGCCCTTCCCAATGCCAGCCACACCTCAGGCGCATGCGGTCATGCTTAAATGCCGTTATCCTCAGCCACAAGCTTACTCCTGTCTCCGAATCAGCCAATCTCTGAATCAATTAAGGTCGTTGAAAACATGTGTTAAAGTTACTCCATATGTTTTTATTTTTTATTTTAAATATTAAGCAGGTTTGGCTTGTCGTCATTTGCTATGTCTTTGAACTCTTAATTTAACAGAAATGGTTTAGTTTCAGTAACCAGGTGTCCACAATTTCAGCAATTGGGCCCCCACTGATTTCATCTGCCAGTCTATAATTGAATAATTTAAAAAGTGGAACATCTTTCTAAAGGAATCTTCCATACAGCACATTACAGAAAATGATAGGATTTATTTTGAGAAGCTGTGCTTGAGGCAGATTCGCTTTGTGGCAGGACTGAGTTTGAGAGCCCTGCTCTAGGATTATGGCCAGATAGTAACCCTATTTTGTCCAACTCCCGGAGTCCCCATCGTAATGACGGAAAGCATCCAACCCTCGTTCCAGCTGTCTTACACTTAGGGCTAGGGTTAGGGTTAAAGTTATGGTTACCAGCTCATCTTTGAAACTTACAACTTTAGCGGCAAATGCGCCTGCGTGAGATCTGCGGAAAAATAGTAACCCTATCTAGCCACAACCGCTGCTCGAGGCAAATACGCTTTGTGGCAAGACTGAGAAGGGTAGAGGCCGTTTTTGTTCGATTTTACAGTGCGCATGACCAAACCGTAACCCTAAACCTAACCCTAACCCAGTTACGGTTAGGTAACGGTCAGTTACGATGGTGGATTTCGCGCATTTGACGCCACGCGTACTTCGCATCTCTGTCCTCTGGAGGGGGGAACATCTAGCCTCTACCATTTCAAAGCCCTGCTCTAGGCAGATTCGCTTTGTACCAGGGATGGAGCTACCATGTGCCATGCACTGACTGGCTTCCTCGAACAAATCAAGCCGCTGTGCTCCATCGCAAATCAGCGAATGACCGCGCACACGTGATGGGAGTCCCAGGGTGTCCGCAGAATAGTTGTCCCCTTTTAATATTTTAGTTTCCATATTTCATAAATGACACGTTCTACAATTTCAGAAAATAAACCCTGGTTTACACATGCTTGGCAATATTGTATTCATTCAATATTCATAAAGTACTAAATAGCGACATGTCTCTTCAGAGAGCCGTGATATGACTTCACAGTTTAGGCGCTGCACAAAGGCAGAACTGTCCTCAACCAGAGTGTTCATTTTGGGGGCTTTGAGATTTGAGAACGGTTTGGGAACCCTCTGCCCTAAAACCCTAAAAATCCCCTTTTCCCCTCATCGGTTTCTCCTCATTCTCTTCCCCCCTCTCTCTAGCATTGGACTGCATGGGTTCCAGCTTGAAGTGACCCGGTCGTCCCGGGAAGGCACAGATATGGATCGGATGAGGAGCACACAGGAAATGGACACACAGAAGATATATTTTGAGCACTAGAAACCGTTTGTACACGTAAATAAAAAAACATGTAAAACCCCAAGATCGTCCGTCTCCCCTGCCATGTCACCAGAACCAGCACTAAGTCTGTGTATTACTGAAAGCGGGCCTGTGCCCATCAAAGTCAGACCAGCAGGGGGCTCTGTGCTTGCTCTTATGTGTCCACATTGTGGACCTGTCAGCCCCATATATATATATATATATATATATATATACAGTGGGTTCGGAAAGTATTCAGACCCCCTTAAATTTTCACTCTTTGTCATATTGCAGCCATTTGCTAAAATCAATTAATTTCATTTTTTTCCCTCGTTCATGCACACACAGCACCCAATATTGTCCGAAAAACAGACTTGTAGAAATTTTTGCAGATTTATTACAAAATAAACACTGAAATATCACATGGCCATAAGTATTCAGACCCTTTGCTGTGACACTTGTATATTTAACTCAGGTGCTGTCCAATTCTTCTGATCATCCTTGAGATGGGCCTACACCTTCATTGGAGTCCAGCTGTGCTTAATTATATTGATTGGACTTGATTTGGAAAGGTACACACCTGTCTATGTAAGGTCCCACAGTTGACAGTGCATGTCAGAGTAAAAACCAAGCCATGAAGTCCTAGGAACTCTCCATAGACCTCCGAGATAGAATTGTGTTGAGGCATAGATCTGGGGAAGGGTATAAAAACATTGCTAAAGCATTGAAAGCACCCAGGAGAACAGTGGGCTCCATCATTGTGAAATGGAATAAGTTTGAAACCACCACAACTCTTCTTAGAGCTGGCCGTCTGGCCAAACTAAGTAACCGGGCAAGAAGGGACATGGTCAGGAGGTGACCAAGAACCCAATGGCCACTCTAAGAGAGCTTCAGAGTTCCTCTGCAGCGATGGGAGAACCTGGTAGAAGGACAAACATCTCTGCAGCACTCCCATCAATCAGACCTTTATGGTAGCACTTGGCATTCAGGCCAAACATTTCAATTTGTGTCTCATCAGACCGGATAATCTTTTTCCTGATGCTCTTAGAGTCCTTTAAGTACCATTTGGCAAACTCCAGGTGGGCTGTCATATGCCTTTCACTCAGAAGTAGCTTCCGTCTAGCCACTACCATAAAGGACACCATCCGCCATCTCATCAGGAGCATGCCCAGATGTTGTCGGGAGTGCATACAGGCACAGGGGGGCCATACACACTACTGAGCCACATTATGAGTTGTCGTGATGAAATTCACACAAGTTGGATCAGCCTGTGATCTCAATTTTTCACTTTGATTTTGTGTGATTTTGAATCCAGCCCTCAATGGGTTCATGATTTTGGTTTCCATTGACCGTTCTTACGTCATTTTGTTCTCGTCGAAGTACACAATGTAATCAATAAAGATTTTCAACTTGAAGATTTCGTTCATCGAGATCCGCGATGTGCGATTTAAGTGTTCCCTTAATGTCTTTGAGCAGTGTATTCATATTTACATGAATACTCAAAGAAGCACACAGCACTAAGCAAAACAAGGATCTTCAGAGCTAGCTGAAAGCCAGCAAGCCTGTTTGTCGGCCATGCAAGGTGGACAAAGTAACAATCCTGAGCAAATGTCAAACCCACTTCATAAATATGCATGAGGAAGCGGTTTGTAGAAAATGATTTCACAAAACTGACTTATGGCCACATTTGCATTCAACAGAATATTTTGACCGCCTAGGCATTAGTGTAAAAAAACTCAAACTCCTCTACATTCTGCAAAGCAGCTCACTTGTGACAAGGTTTGGGAATATTTACTTCAGCATAATTTTGTATTTTTGGCAGACAGAAAATCCACCTTGCTGGCACTCTCGCCCTGCCCAGCTCCAAAGTGTAGTCTGAGGGAGAAGCTCCAAATCCCTCGTACTGCCTGCAGAAAGCATTCAGGTAGTGATCCAGACTGAGGGGGTTTATAAAACGTCATTTTAAACACAGGACAATGTCTGTCACTGCAGCATAACGTGTGAAAATGCAGGAGCGGTCGAGAGACCGGTAAGAGACCGAACACGACTCACATCCATTACCCAGCACTACCCTTTCCCCCCGCAACTGCACGATGTTTAAGCACATGCACAACAAACCGAACAGGGAAACAATACGCACGTGCATTTACATTTGTTTTATTTCGATTCAAATCCTGTTACAAGCGTGACGAAATGGAGCCACCAAAATGACCACGACAGTGAAGTGTTCCTTTGATTGCGAAGCAGGACTACACCTTCAAGTGTAGGCTGGGTTTTAGATGGGCATCGCCCCCACCAAAATCAGATCAAAATGACCAGAGCCTGCAGTTCACACAACTGGTGCACCAGTAAAATGCACAAAGACCAACACTGAAAACATCCACTCGGCTCCTAAGCCAAAGGTTCATCAAGAGGATGCAAAGGTGGTGGGGGGGTTTGGGGGTCAAGACGCCTGGTTTGTCATCGGTTTATAAATAGTGGCAGAACAGAACAGTGGCACCATCTATTGGTATAGTTCAGAACACTAAGGAATGGGAAATTCACAATTTTATTAACAAATTTTGATCAATTATACAACATTGGACAAATCTAGGTCCATGTGCATCAACCCAGCCAAGACCAAGCATTCTTCATGAGTCACCAGAGGTGAAGCAAGTTGACCCCAGCTGTCCACTGTCAATGATGGCCACCGATCGTCCTCCCCGAATCTGCACATGGAATTAAAGCACTTTAAGTACAGACTACAAAACACCCCCATCTCCACATCCCATTACATCAGTGATATTCAGGGGTGACATTTGTCATGACACACTGGGTTTTTTGGGGGGTTTTTTAAGTCCAAGGAAATAAATTAAAAATGTACCTCTTGATTTCAGACCTTCTTTGCCACTGCCTTTCGTCCCCTTCCCTGCAAAGTATTTTTGAGCAGTCAGGAAAGATTATCTGAATTTATTTTGGGCGCCACTTGTACGACAAATCCAGGAACTTCATTACACAGCTAGGTTTCAGGTGCTGCAATCCAATTAAAAGGTACCTAGATAAGGGGCAAGAGCCAGGCACATGCTTTGCATTCACACAAACATAATCGAGGCCTGACACTCACCACTACCATCCCCCCCACAACATTTTAAACAGGCACGCACCTTTTTAGGGGGGTTTTCATTTTCATCAGAAGAGTGTGCGCTTTTACAGGGAGAAAATGCTTTAATGAACACTCATTTATGCAGGCAATACCACAAGAGCCATTTCTGCTGCCCGGAAAATCATTTCAATGTTGGGAGAAAACTCTCCACACAAACCATTTATACAGAGGGAACCCCATCAGCTGAATTTAAATGCATTCTTTTGGGGGGGGTTATCCCTGCCAACTTAACATTCCAGGATACAAGTGCACAACACAATGGTATGCAAGTGTTGTACAATGGCATGACTGCCAAATATTCATCGGAAGCTGCTAGAAATGCAACAATCACTAGCAGCGAATGCAAGTAAACTACGATCTCTCCAATTTGCATGACCAAAAACATTCCATTAAAACATTGGTCAGGTATGCCTCAAATGGGGTCTAGTGGCTTCAACGTCTGAAGCTGGCTACGACGACCGGAGTTCGATTCCCCGGCTATGCCAGAGTCGGCTCTGGCCGGGAGTGCCACTGGGGGCAGTAATTGGCTGTCCGCCCCAGGGGGGGGGGGAGAGGGAAGCCGACAAGACGTTCGCTGCGCACAGGGCTACGGCAACAAACTATGAGGGAGGGTTTGACCTGAAAATGGCGGGTGTAATTAGCTACCAAATTGGGAGAAAAACTGGTTAAAATCAGAAATGAAATTTAGGAAAAGGTATGCCTCGACTGGGGTGGAGTAGTGGTCTCAATATAACCAACAAATCAAGGGCTGTTCCAGGTTAGGCCAAGGTGCAGTTAGGGGGCTGGGTCTAGGGACGGGGAGAAAAGGCAGTGAACTGCTGCGGTGAGTGTTTCGGTGTTAGCCCATTCAGGGCACCCTCAATCCTGGGCCATGGTAAGCCGCCATTAAAGAGGGAATGGGGCCATGATTTTGCCGCTCAAGCCGCAAAGCAAATGATCGTTGTCCACATTGGCGTGCGAGATTGATGGTATTCGGTCAGTCACTTACCCATCCTTATCCACTTCCTTGTCCACCTCTGGCTTCTTTCTCTACAGGGAATAGACAAAATCAACGCACGCTGCATAATCTCTGCCATACGTGCATAACCACGGTAAGACGAAGGGCTGAAATCACATTTGGCCAAAATGCCAAACAATGGCATAACATAGCCAAAATGGCACAATAAAATGGTTGCATTTTTTTTACATTTACATTTTAGGCATTTAGCAGATGCTCTTATCCAGAGCGACTTAGTTTACATTTCTTTACACACAATCCATTTATACAGCTGGATATTTACTGAAGCAATTCAGGTTAAGTGCCTTGCTCAAGGGTACAACAGCAGTGCCCCCACCTGGGACTTGAACAAGCAACCTCTGAGTTACAAGCCCAGTTTCCTAACCATTACACTACACTGCCGGCTGCAACCAGTAAAGCGAACACCTTAACACGCCTCTAGCCAGACAGCAATCTGGCAAACTGAACATCCAACGCTCCAGCTGAGGATGCCGAACCCCAGTCCCCACCTTAACTGCTGCTGCTCCTCCGGACTTGGCAGCTCCCCTCTTGGCAGGTTTGGGGGGAGACTCCTCAATATCCTCCTCTTCCTCTTCAGCAAACTCCTCCTCCTCACCATCATCCATTTCATCATCCATGTAGTCTTCCTCCACTGTAACAAAGCGGTTATTTTCGTGAGCTGCTGAAGGTCCGAGCGGGCCAAAGTCTGCCCTCATCCATTGCAAGTTTTTGTTTTACTTACGTGCAACATGTTCTCCACATATATAAACTGGTCCAGAGCCGTGTTTTAACCGAAATGTTATTGGAGGGTGCAAGTCCACACCAGAGAGGTTCACCTGTTCAGACATACAAAAATAATTTAAATTCATGGCTTAAAGTTGAGAACTCAACCAATTTCATTAACCTTAACGGTTAATGTCCTGCCCACGGACACCTAGCGCAATGTACCAAGCAAAGTTCTTACCGTTGGCATTACGGAAGCTCGCAGGGTCGCCATCGGAAACGCCTGGCTTTCATCTTCGCCCGTTACCACCTCCACGATATTAAATTCGTCGTTCGCAGACGCACCCAAACACATCTACGAAAGCAACGTGGTCAACGGTCATTTATAGCGAAGTTTAAAATTGGTAATATCTGATAGCTAGAAGCTATCGGTAGCTAGAATGCCAATGAGGAATTCTGAACCTACAGTCCTCAGAGCAAGCTGGTGCTGATGTTTTGAGTCATCCGTTTTAAACGCCCCCGTCTTGCTGGTCTCGTTTAGCTCACAACCTTTTCGACAAATGGATTATACAAGTGATTACAGGCCATCACGCTTAAAAAAAATAAAAATAATAATTCTTCCGATTTTACCCCGTTTTTCTCCCAACCATCACGCTTTTTAATTTAATGACTAATAAGAAAATAGCCAACCGACACTTCATTTTTGGTTATATTACTCGTTTAAATTGAATGCATATTTTAAAATAAAACCCATTATTTCTCAAATTCAATCTAAATTCTATACATTACAGGCCTATACCCCAGAGAGTCGACACTGGTTTTTCGGGTTTCACATCATTAACCGACATTTTCCGGAAACCCCCTGAAAATAAAAAGGGAAATTGTGCATTAGTATGAAGTTAAGTTACACTGAGGCATGTAGGCTACAGTGCACTGCTATTCAAGTTAAACGTGACACCTCACCAAGAAGTAAGTCGTTCAAGAAGTAGGCGACCACAAACAGCACTTGAAAAACAGGCCGTTTTCCAATTCAGATGGCTATAAAGGGATAACTAGAGAACACGTGGTGCAGTCAGGTGAGTCCAATAAAAAACGACCGAGCAGGAAAGCACCTCACCTGATCGCAATTAGACATGCAAGGCATTGGCAACGGCAGAGGATATATATGCTCCCCCTCCACAGGATGGTATGCGATTGAAGATATGATTGGCCTGTTGGTTTATTTAGATTTTACAGTGCGCGTGAACGAACCGTAACCGTAACCCGAACGGTAACCTCTAAACCTAACCATAACCCGAACCGTCAGTTACGATGGTGAATTTCGCGCATTTGACGTTACTCGTACTTACGCATCTCTGTCCTCTTCAGGGGCTCCCTGCCCTGGTACATTAATCTAGTCTTCACCCATTGCCAACTGGCAGAAAAAGAGACCCCCCCATATTCAAAATAGTCATATCTTATCCCCCAATAATTTGTAGCTATAAAACATTCCCGTTCATTATGCCTCCCCACATTTTTAATATGTGGTTACGTCCTTCCGCTTGACGCGTTCGCCATACAGTCGTTTTATTGTTACCTTTCTGCTCAAAAATGTGCTGACTGGATTTTTCACGATTCATGTCCGCTTTCAGTTTTGTTTTGTTTTGTTTTAATTCGTGAATCGTTTTGTGAGCATGACGATGAAGCTGTGGTACGTTTTATGGTAAAATAAATCATTATAATCCATAATAGGCCGCTGGTATGTTATCCATAGCAAGTCGTCCTCGTCATTTCCAGCGCGCTGTGCTTCTCCTCATGTAGGCCTAATGGACTGAAACCCGTTTTTCGTCTTAAACTATCAAGTATTTATGTGGCGCAAAACTTGGAGGTTTGTGAATTACCAAACATCTTGATTTGCATAATCTTCAACTATCCTATACATATCCGTAGACAGTTTATTATGCAAATCGGCAGCTATGCCAGTCTTAAGCAAAGTCTTTGATAAACATGCTTTTGGGTGTTGCTTATACGATTCCGTGCCCATCAGCAATGGATCCGATCAGAGAAACGACTTAGCCATGGAGGTATGAAGATATTTTTGACTGTATTTTTGACTATGTGTGTGTGTCATTCTTCTGTGAACCTGTGAGCTATGATGAGTGGGTATGTGTCTGGTGGTGAATGAATAACTATGCATAGAAAATCTGAGTAGCTTTAGGGTAGCAGCAAAATATCATAATCTTACTCTCAGAAATGACAGTCACGTTTGTGTGCCTGGGTACTTGTTCTTGTTCTGTGACTAAATTATTCTGTGTGTGTGTGTGTGTGCGCACGCATGCGTGCATTGTGACAAGTTATTCTTTTTGTGTTGGTGTGCACTGTGACTTCAAATGCGTGTGTGTACTGTGACTAAGTTATTCAGGGTGTGTGTTTGTGTGTGTGCACAAACATGCATACGTGCAGTGACTATAAGTTATTCTGTTTGTGTTGTGTGTGTGTGTGTGTGTGTGTGTGTGTGTATGTGTGTGTGTGCGTGAGTGTATGTGTGTGTGTGCTTGCACATATGCATGTGTGTACCGTAACCATAAGTTATTCTGTTTGTGTGTGTGTGTGTGTGTGTGTGTGTGTGTGTGCGTGCGTGTATGTGTGTGTGTGTGTGTGTGTGTGCTAGACGGCAGTGTGATGTATAATTAATGGCCCCCTCTGGGCGCTGCCGCTGGATATCAGAGTGGAGGGAACATGAGCTGGTAGTGTGACCGCAACCCTCCTGGGGGCCAGAGACAGCCTTCCTCTGTCATCAAAGACTAAGAGGCTGAGGATGTGAGGGGAAGGGGGAGAGAGGTAGAGAGAGGGGGAGGAGGAAGAAGAGGGAGGGCTGAAAGGGAAGACAGTGAGGAAAAGAGGAAGAGTGCGAGGCAAAAGAGAATGGGAAATTGCAATGAATGGCTGACACAGCAAAGGAAGCTGTGCTCTGGTAGCCCGTGCAGTTGGCCCCTCGGGCGAGCTGTGATACCTGGCACCTTACCTCAGTCTCCCTGCTTAGGGGATGATCCCCACGCAGGGATGCTGAAGAGAGAGGTCGATCACAGGGAGCTCACGTGAATGTTGTGGGTCAAGCGCAGCCATTCATGACTGACCCTGGGTTACGGTGTCACCCCGGGATCTGAGAGTGACAGGAGTGTTCGCTCTTTTTGAATGCTCGTGCCTCGGGGGGGCAGTTCCTGCACCTCTGACATCTCTGACTCTGGGCAGGATCATACCGTTCTCTCCTGGAATCCAAGGCGGAAACGGATTAGCTTGTGCCCTGCGGATGGAGCCAAGATTTGCATTCCCAATTATACATTGGGATCTTTCTCGCTGCCTTGCTCTTCTACCCCCACCTCTCTCTCCCTCTGTATCTCTCTGTCTATCCCTATCCCTCTGTACCTCTCTTTCTCTTTCTCTCTCGCTCTCTCTCATTCTGTGTCTCTCTCTCTCTCTCTCTCTCTCTCTCTTCCTCCCTCCCTCCCTCCCTCCCTCCCACATCACTGGTGCGCAAAGAGCTGAATCCAATCTACTTACACAGCATGTACGATGATGGGATAAACCCGGGCCTTGAGAGCTATCGAGGCTCTGCCAAAGCTTCCACGCACACACAACTGAGGAAGAAATGGAAGCAGAGAGCTGTGATCCCCTCTCTTTGCATGTCTCTCTCTCTCTCCTCCCCCCCTTCTCTCTTCTGTATCTCTCTCTTTCCAAGCTTTTATTCGTCTTTTCTTTTTTGTGGTCTCTCAGTGTGTGGCTCTCTTTCAGAAGCTTGTTAATGTGTACTGGGCAACAAGCCAACACACATGCCATTAAGAGAGATCCTGTCCCCCACTTTCTCTATTGACCCCATGTGACAGCCTCACCCCCTCCATTTACTGTGATGGAGTTACAGATCAATTATGTGTTTTGATTCGCACACGCACACACACACACACACACACATGCTTGCATGCTTTTAATCTATACTTATAAAGCCCCACTGCATCCCTCCTCCCTGTGTGTTTGTGAGTGAGAGACTCCCCTCGATCTCTGGGCTCCTGCAGAGGAATCTCTCCAGCTCCAGCCCACGTGTGCTCCACTGCTCCCTGCGCAGGGGAGGAGGCCGTTGGTGCGTGGTCACAGACGTGGGACGGGCGGCTCTGCCTTATTTTTATTCTATTCTTTCATTTTATTTTTGGAGTCAATTTCCATTTTTCAGCCACCCGATCCGGGGCGAAGCGATGGAACCACCTTCATTTCCATGGTTGCACGCCCTTAATGCCCCCATTCTGGGAGCTGTTGGGAGCCCCACCTCGCCCCCACCCCACCCTAATAGGATGACATGGCAACAGAAAAACAATATGAATTATTTGCTATTTAACTGTTAAATGGTTTCATAATTCCAAACATTTGAAATAGAGGTTCAGGTTGATTCTGTCTTCCTTCTAGTTAGAATCCTTGTGACTAAGAAGGGATACTTGTCTCTTCTAATCTGTGGGCAATTTATGATCAAAGCAAATGCTTTTTAACATGATTTTTTAGCTACGAAAAAAAAATAGGCGGGCTGGTTCTGTCAACTGAACTGTCCAATTAGCTACAGCCCCTCCCACCCTGTTCCTCAGCACCTTGGACAGTCCCTCCCCTTTGTCTGTTTGCATCAGAGAGAAATACAGCACTAGTTTTGGGGCGTTGTGTTGCAGTGCGATTCACTCTGGAATGTTCTGCGTTCCATTGAAGACTGGTAAAGCTTTTGGTCACAACAAATGTTGTTCATTCACTCACATATGATATTGTAGTGTTCTTTCATAAATTCTCATTCTGAAGAAGGCTTTGTGTCAAAACGGGTCGATGCATAAATAAATGAATTGCCGGGTGGCTCATCCTGTTAGCACGCTGGGTTCCAGTAATGTGACAAGCCCCACGGTCTGATATAGCACCCTGACCGTGCCCGTACTGACTGGCCGGCATCCCTGCGGAGCAGCACATGATTGGCCGTGCTCGTCTGTAACATTTCTCCAAATTCACTGAAGTAGTTGCAGCGATGAGCAAAGAGAATACAAAAAAATCTGGGATACAAATTGGAAAAAAATAAAAATCAAATTCTGTCTTTCATGTAGTCAAAATTACACAGAGGGCAACATATATCTGATCCCAAAAATCAAGAGGCACACTTCTGAAATAGTCTGAAATGAACTGCGTGCGTCAGATAAAAATGTTAAATAGCAACAGGAATTAGGACGCTGAAGGAAGGGATGCCGGAGCACGAGCAGCTCAACCGGGCCTCTCATTGCCAGAGTTTGGGAGCCTTCGTACACCTGCCCAGCTCTCCCCCTTACCCCTCTCCTGTTAGCTCTCAATCTGCAGATATGCCATTCTGGGGTGTTTCCAACCATCACTGAAATGCCATTATAAACATGCTATGTTACAAAAGAAGCAGGACTAGGCCTCTTGTGACTATTGTGTGCAATTTTCTCTTTTTTTTGGCAACTTACCGTTCTAATCTATTCAAAGTGTATTGCCTCCTACAATGTGCAACAGTACTGGCATACAATCCATTGTTGAACACCCTGGAGAACTGCTTTTGGTATATTGTTAAACATAGCGATCACACCCAGCACAGTCATGTTTCAGACTTGAAGTGGGGGCCCACGTAGCCCACGTAGCTGGTCCTTTATCTTGTGCACAGAGCCATGTCTGGTGAAAAGCATAAACTGGATGCTCAAACCTTATATTGTTGGGGACCTTGGGGCTGGGTTAGAGGAGGGGAGCTGGGGGGGCATTCTAAACATAACATAACATATGCCATTTAGCTAACACTTTTATCCAAAGCGACTTACAGTAATGAATGCATACATTTTTTCATTCTATGTGGCCCCAGTAGGAGTCGGGGAGGGGTGCAGCAGGGAACTGTATTTTGTATGTTGTAAACAAAACTGTACCATAGGTAAACAACTCATAGGGCGTAAGGTATCTCATTCTAAGAAATGCATTATAAACTAAATCTGGTACCTGGGACCACACCAGACATAAACAGCACCATTATAATGGTAGTCGCTAAAAATAGAGACACAAAAAACCAGAAGGTGGTTGAAGGTGGAGGCTAATTTCTCAAATCATGGTGTAAGACCTGCAGTTTATCTGTGGTTCTCAAAACTCACGCACTCTATCATATTTGGGTCGTGCGCTTGAAGTTCTCTTTTAAGCGCACAAAATATCAGATGGAACAAGGCCAAGCATGACAGTGTCCTACGCGTCTTATCTTTAGACACGAGGCTGAGCTCGTGTAGAATACCCCCCAAACCGGGCTATCACTGATAAAGCCATCCATAAAGTCAGCATCTTTAAAGAGGGAGGGAGGGAGAGAGGGAGAGAGGGAGAAAGAGAGGGGGAGTTGGAACAGTGAGACTGTATGAGAGAAGCGCGCACACTGCGGAGTTCAGGCGAGGAGAGGGATGACAGGCAAAGAAGGGAGAGAACGCTGAAACACAACGCGCAGTTATTAAGCGATACAGCGGCTGCCCGCACCGTCGCCTTCCAAGGTTGTAGTGACAGCGACCGACCGACCTGTCGTGCCGATAAATATTGTGGATATTACAGTCACTCGTCCCAGTGCGTTTCGAGCTGGAGAAGTCTGGCCTGGGTTCGACCATGCTGGTGGCACACTCTGTTCAAAGCGGGGCGCTGAGAGCCTTCCTCGCGCTGGGGACACTGTGGGGACTTATTTTAGCCCAAGGTAAGCACAATGCACGCCTCATAATCTGTGAATTAACTTTGTGTTCACGGTCGAAGGTCCGTGCAGCGGGCGATTTCACCTCCTGCTTTGTTTATCGTAAATGCACTTATTTCATTGTCTTTCGTTCGAGGAGACTGACGTGAGTTTCACAATTTACTTTGAGTAAATAGTAACCGTTCAAGGACTGGAAGCTGACAACAATTGTCTCCGGCGATCTGTGGAGACGTGCGGTCGAGTGTAGACAGTTTCTCTCACCGCTAAGCAAGTCTTTGAGGCGGGTTATGAACTAGGAGAGATCCACTCGGCACGGGAATAAGGCAACTGTTTCTTATAACACAAGGTGTGCGTGAAGCACGGTAATAATACACCCGCAAATAACGTTAGTTTACCAGCTATTGTATATTTAGATGCTTTGTGCATGATGGGTCTGCGTCCGTTGAGCGCTGCTGCAAAGCGGCGATGTGTGAGGCAGTGTCGGTCTGCAGCAGGATGCGCGCGTCAATAACAGCGGGTACTGCGGGGTCTAAGTACTCCGTGCCTTTGTGCAAGTGAGTGTGTGCCGTGAGAGGAGGAGGGCAAACTGAATGATAAATCACATATCGCCCCATAGGAACAGACCGCCAATGAGATACCATTGGCCGGGACCATTTCCCGACCTTTGATTGCGCTCATTTAATTAAATGCGGGGACACAACGTGTCGTGAGATTTAATGTTCTAGCTTCATTGCCTTTCAGTGCGTTTAAGTATTTAATGTTCATTGCTATTGGTGTCCATGAATCTCGGTAAGAAGATATGGGCGGTCATTATGGGTATTCACATTCTTATTTACCAAAAGGGTTCACTCGTATGGGTCTTGGCCTGGACTGTCGTCTTGCTTTTTAATTTATTTTATTTTTAGAAGCTGCTGAAGCAGTATCACAATGTCTCTGATTCTGCTAGTTTAAAAAAAATCGTATTCCACAGAACTTATTTTTTGAGAAATGCAACGTAGGTTTGTAGGCTATAACCCTGGTCACATTTAACAAATATATCAATAAATTCGAATCATTGAAAAAATCGATGTTAGGAATTACGACGCATGGTTGTCCACGCTCTCTTGTTGTCTGAAAAGCCACGCTTGCACAATGAAGCCACAGCCTTGTATGGAACCGTCCTAGTCGCTGAACATACCCACCCTGCCTCGCAGGCGCACAGCGATCGATGCCCCTCACCACTGCCGCCTTGTCAAATGAGCTCTCAGGCGGACGGTCGTTTGATTGGGAAAAGGCAGCACGAGCCCGAGTCAACAGCGTGCGCGACTGGGCTGGCCTTGTTTCAGAGCGCCAGTGCGCATACCACTGTACTCAGATTGTTATTTATCTACAATTGCTCAAATGCACTTAGAGGTGACATAAACATCGCAGAAATAGCAACATTGTATTTTCCTCCATCGCCCGCCGCGTTCAGGGAAGAGGCAGCGTTATCCCTGCGGCGATCCCACACGGCTCAGCGCTCTGTCTTCTCTACCATGCTGCTCCATCCCCTAATTACCAAACCGTCGTCGTATCAGAGGGCTGCGTGGTCAGGCTGTGTGAGACAAATTTGAGCAGAGAGTATAGTATCTGGGAAACAGGGGTCTGGTTTTTGGCAAGCAGGTTCTATTAATTGAAGTCACTGCCATAAAATCCCCTGCTTCAAAAGCAGTAGCTAACTGGTGTGAGACAATCAGATTTCTTTGTGCAAAACCCCAGAGACAAAATTCCATGTGGTAGTTTAGACACTGATTTCTAAGACCCATGGTCTACCATTTTACAATGTACTTGTACTTGCATTGAATTACTTCAGGGACAACTTGGTTGTGTGAATGTCTGCAGAGGGAACAGAAAGGAGGATCAGCCAAACAGAGGGTTTCCAGACCTCTTAACTGCGAAGCCATTAGGGATTCTCAGCACTGCAAATATTTCTCCTTGTTTACATCGGTGGCAGTGCCAGCTTTGAAAGGGTTAGGACACCATCATTACCATGTCGGTTTTCATGCGTCTGGGCACATTACATTACATTACATTACAGGCATTTGGCAGACGCTCTTATCCAGAGCGACGTACAACAAAGTGTTAACCGTAGTCAAGAACAGTTTAGCTGAAAGCCACCCTAGTGGGAAGTACAATTCCTGGGTGCTAGGAGCAACCACATAGTTAAACTAGGACCCTGTAGGTAAATCTGTAGCCACAATTCAGAGGTAGCAGTAAAGCACTCAAATGCAGGAAATAACGCCTAAGCCTAATACAATACAAACAAGTAGACGTGTAAACTAAGCAACTGTGTCCCTAAGTTAACAAAAACCGGACTACGGGGAGAGGTGCACCCTGAAGAGGTGAGTCTTCAGTCGTCGCTTGAAGGTGGCCAGGGTCTCAGCTGTTCTGACTGTTCTGACACATGAGACACTCCGCTGTTGTTGACTGTGGTCACCTGTACAGGGACAGGCCAAGCAGCGTCTGAGGCTGCCACGCAGGCAAGGCTGGCTGAACCCTGTACAACTCTCTCAGCCAGAATTGTGTCTTTCCCCTCCCATCGTCTCCCTCTGGGCGCCCTCTTGTCTCTGATAGCGGCAAAATTTAAGAGAAAAATTCAACGACGCAAGGTCAGTTTAACTGGAAAACGTATCTTTGCGTGCACAATTTCGAATGTCATTTAAGCATGTTGTTGTTTTGGAAGCTTCGGCCGTGGGACCAATCCGGTGATGCCGACCAGGGCTATTTTAAGCCCAGGTAATTGCTGCAGAGGGGGAATTGTGTTTCTCATTTATCTTCCCAGACAGCAAACACAGGTGCCACTGAGGGTGGTTTTGTGGGGGGGGTGGAGGACAGAGGGGGGAGGGACGCAGGGACACCGCAAGTAGGATGTGGTTTCTATAGATGCTCCACTGCGGCCCACAACACTCTCAAATCTGGATATTTGTCTCCTGTCGCTGGTCCTCGGGACCAACCGCTGATGCGGGCATTCCTTCCACCGAAGCGTTTAATGAATGAGCTTCGGTTTGAGCTGCTGATTGACCACTGATGTGCACTCAGCATGTCTTCACAGTCATACGCTGCTGGTCCCCTGGGAAGGAAGTGTGTCGTCAGAATGGTGTTTGTGTGAACAGAAAGGTACAGGAAAGGGTGCTTCTTCAGCTGCAATAGACTCACTAATCCTTTCCCTTGACCATATTTGTGCCCTTCTCAAGTCTTCCCATAACTACAGCCCTAATTCCAATATGTAGACCTGCATTGGTTTGGAGGAGAGTGGAAGAGAATCTCTGATCACACAGTCAGTTGTTAATAGTTTACTTCTGTGCCAGGACAATGTGTTCACTCCGATCACCAGTGTATTGGGCTCCTGAGACATTCACTAAATGATCAATATTAGGAAATATCAGTTAATTAATGGAGTATAGGCCATGGGCAATTTATATGGAATAAAAAAATAAGCTTGTGAAACCAAGCTTATCCAAATCCCTGTCCATAACAGTTCAATAACACAAATCATAATAATGTATAGCACAAATCATAGGCTCATATAGTACGGTGTTCAGGAATAGCTCTGCGTCAATGATTTTGTTTTTTTTCCTCGTACTGAACTGACATTGATTGAATGGTTCAAAACACCCTGGGGTAACAAACAGCCTTACATGGTCTGAAGCCTGTATTCAATCAAACAGCAAAGCGCTCTTCACTCGTGGTTGAGTCCAAAAAGGTTGATGTTTTTGTATTTCTTGCACAATAATTTAAATGAATTATGGTGGAAACCGAACTAATTTACGCCCCAAGAAACAAACAAAAAAAGTATTTTTCTTAATTTGTAAGCGAAGCTGAGTGTGGCGTGATGGAATAGGGAGACAGGATTCCCGTGGAGGAGGTGAGGAATAATGCACGAGGTCTCGCTCACCTGAAAGCCGTCGAGTTCACCCTCCCTCGCAGAGGTAAGCCAGTGTGACAGGGGAAATTACAGCCGTTTTCCTTGATGTTTTCCCTGTTTGTTTTTTTGTCAGCTGCTCGTCAGCCATCGCTAGCACACCACTTCCCTCATTGTGTCACAGCAGTATCAGGACACAGGCCGCTGAGCGTGTGTGGATGCCCTGACCTCTGTGTGAGTCAAACGTGAGGCTGAAGTGATTGAACGAATGCAATATAATACAATAAAATATTAGTTTATTGATTTCACCAAGAGTAGCTCAGACGAAGGCTTCTAATAATGCTTGTAGAAAATACTACATAGTACGTGAACAAGGTAAATTCAATATTTCCTCCAGTGTAATAAAACAAGTCTGGACGTGATGAAATGATATATAACAATCCTGATATAAGGGAAGAGAAAGAGGGGATAGACCCCCCCCCCCCAAGAGAATAGTGTAATAATGTCAGTATAGTTATGACCAACTGCCTTGTTCACACTGTTGTAGATCTGCGGGTATCTATTACAGTATATTACTACCACCTATCGCCTTTTTTCTCCTGGTGTGGAATTCCCAGTCATATCTGTAGGCCTGTTTCATCGCTGCTACATCCTCCATCCTCAGACCAGCGTTCGGTCACTGTGTAGATCGCCAGCTGAGCTGCGCAGTCACTGCGCAGAAGCTGGTGTTGCTCGATGAGGTGGGGATTCCCCCCGGCCCCTGAAACCATCTCAAATGGGCGACGATATGGTCAATCTTGTGCCCAACCAGCCACAGTGGGCCCTGGCAAGGCCAGGATTTGATTCCCAACTGCAAGGTGCATCCCTGTACAGAGAACTAGTGCTTATCTGGGTACACCACCCACCCCCCAACAGCCTGGGTACACCACCCACCGCCCAACAGCCTGACATTACAGGGATTGGCGTGGTGTGTAACACTCTCACAGCAGAGGCAGAAACGGTTGCCAACCTAAACACCTTAGATGTGGCTCCAGGCTGAAGTTTGTGGTCGTCTGACAGCAAGGCACTTTCTCGTGACCAGTGATGCTTCGCCATTTTTTGTGTGGTGTGCGTGTGTGCATTGCAGTTTTATCAAACAGCATTCAGAAGTTTGTGAGATCTCAAAATAACCTGTCCAGCGATGTTGATCTGTCCATAAACTGAGTCCTTCTTCACAAGTCACCACCTCGGAAAGCAGAAACACCCGTCGTCGTAGCGATTCTGACCCCCATCTTCCCTCTGTTTCTTCTTCTTCGTGTAAACCGGTGTTGAGATTTCACAGGTTATTTGCCCACTGCGCTAGGCTGAGTGCGACAAAAATTTGATTTGAAGTTCCCATCGCGCTCCGTTCCGTCCACTCGAACCCCCTGTTGACCTTGTCTCTTAAGGTGAGGTCACCGTGACAATGTTTGTTTGCCGTTGTTTGGGCCCTGACAGTTTGAGCAGTCATGCCCCAACACACAGGCGGGACGCGGGCTGCAAATCACGGTCAGGTAAGCAGGGGCATCACCGCTTAGGCGCTGTGTACGCTGCGCTCAGCAGCTCAGCTTCGCTTTGCTTCAAGGCAGCGCCTCCCGCCAGCATCGCCTCTTCAGAAACGCGCGAGAGGGATTTCCTCAAGATCCCATCACATTGACTTATCAGGCCTCATCTATGCAGAGATGCTGTTTGCAAAGATTATGTGAGAGCCCTGCGGAATTTCCTTGAGGTATCTCAAAGCCCATACTCCCCCTGCCCCCCCCACCAGACATTGCCGATGGCTTTGGGTAAAGCCATGGATCTGTTCATATTTTATACATGGTCGAATCATTTTGTAATTTGGGGAATATTTTAAGCATTTTCAACAGCGCTTTGTCAGCAGATGAGATGCGGTTCTCCTCAGATGGGTGTGGGAGAACCTGTCAGGTACATATGAGGCTGAACCAATCCACACGCTGCAATGTGTGGCCCCTTCTGTGAGCGGTCGACCTGTTTTACGTCCTAATGTTCGTCGACGTCTGTCACTCATGGCGCAACCTGTGTGTAATAGTGATTGGAGGACTGAACTCTGGATCCCAGGATTCAGGGCATGCGTTCTGGGGCTGGGCTTCAGTTAGTGCTTGGAGGGGGAGGGGTGGGTGGGGGGCTTCTGGTTGTCGCTGTTCTGGAAGTGGTGTTGGTGGTGTGGGCCAGTATTGGGACAGTCCTGTCTCTGACAGATAGAAAATGCCTCAGTGTAGCTGTGGGGACACTGTGCTATAGGAGATGCCTTCATTTGATTTGAGACGTTAAATCCAAGTGTCATCATTTTTAGAATAAGGCCCAAAGAACGGGGCACTTGTCAGGCCAAAACTGTAGTGTCTGGATGACTTTAAACTGTAACTGTAATAACTGTACACATTGTAAGTACTTCTGGAAAAACAATGTCAATATTTTGATGAACCTGTCAGAGTTTGTGTAAATACAACTAATAAATAAAGATCATTGGAAACGGGGCCTTATAAAACTCTTAAAGTTACATGCATTTCGAAAGCTTACATATACAGGGTTCTATGTGATTTTTGCACCTCAGAATTATGTATAATGTTATAATTCCCTCTTGCTATAAAATGGGTTAAACACCTGAGATCACATTTTAGCATAAATATGGTGTAGTGCAAAACAGGACTGTGATATGGAATTTGAAAACATTTAAGCTTGATACTGTATCTCAGCACTGCATTATCTGTAGACAAAGCCATTAACTGTAATTATAGCCTAACGTAACACTAGATCCTACACTGCTGATGTGGGGACCTTCAGAGTTTCCAATATTTTACGTTTCTCATAATTTACAAAGTAGTTGACAGACCTCTTGTGAATTATGAGTACCGCTGTTGCAAGTTCATTAATAATGCACGCTGTATTTTTTCTGTATTTGACAGAAAACTTCTTTGCATACAGTACAAAAGCATTTTAATGCTGTCAATCAAGTCTGTGTTTGGCAGCTAGCTGGTGATTTTAATTGAAGACTGTGTAAATGTGTGTTCTGTGTGCCTGCAGTACGATCACTGTGGGTCTGTCAAATGTGATGCAATAACTCTGGGAATTAATGACATTTTTAAATTGGGAGGGGATTCCCAAATGGGTCACACACTTTATAGAGATAATGGAACGTGTTGTTAGAATTTAACCTGCCTTAATAATGCTGTTTGTGAATTGATACATTTTTAGTACAACAGAGTATGCAGTGTTTGCTGCTTATTTCACTGATAACCTTCTACCATTCACCAACATGCACATACAAATATTAGTACACAGGCTTTTTAAATTATATTCAATTGATTATATTTTAATTTGAATAATCAATGATAATTCATTGATATTCAAAGTCTTTGATTGGTCAGCCGATGTATCACTCCAGTCTCATTTGAATTAAAAGAATCTGAAAGAGTTTCACTGGAGCCTCCCTTGCAGCCGATGTCCTAAACACAACAGGAAACCCTCACAGGCGATGTCTTAACCACAACAGGAAACCCAGCTAGTACGTTAGCATGTGTGTTAAGTGTCTTTTTCAATTTTGTAGATGCTTATTTTAGCTGGCATATTTTAGCCAAATATTTGTTTAAAAACCCCACACAATTTCAAATATGGTGTTTTCGCTTTTCTAAACCCCCCCAATAGTTTCCTAATGTTATTTTGCTGCTCCTTTCATTTTCATTCCTCACTTTTGGGCCACTGCGGTCTACCCTATGAATGTCTTGAACACACGGGCGACAGACGCTCTGTCTCTTTCGCCGCGACGCCATTTGGCGAAGTGCGCCAGGCCTTCAGTCAGGTGCTAGGGAGCACGTGGTGGTGGCAGGCCTGTAGCCAGCGGTGTGGGGGGGGGAGCTGAGATGTCGCGTTGCGAGGGGAGAGAAGAGGCGAGGACGTGAGCAGTGTTCAGGCTCCGTATGAGCACGATGACTCTGTGCATTTGGCAGAACCCCTGACTGCTGCTTGGCTTGGGCAGTTTGAAAGCCTGAATGAACTCGGGGGGCAGAAACAGAGCAGTCTCAGTGCCTCTGTGTAGTCAGCACTCATTGACACACCGATCACACTCCTCCCCTCTTCACATCCTTTTGGGGGCGGGGGCGGGGGCGCAGGGGGGATGGGCCAAAGAGAAAAAAGGCTTTGCTGTGTCCGTCACAGCACAGAGGTCGAAATTTATTTCACGTTATTCTGCTCCAAATACCCAGAAATGGAGGACATGTTCCCACCAGATTTGAAGTCCAGCATCTGCTCCCTCCTGTGATTTTCTTTATGGGTAAATAAAAGGGTGTCCGGTCCAGAGAGACAAACATGCAGACCCCTGGTCCAAGTTAGCATCCACCCACAGAGACCGGATCTGTGCAAAATTATATACAAAACAAAAATGGAGAAAAATATATATTGTTTTAAGGGGTGAACTCTTGTTTCTAGCCAAAATAATTATTTTCAAGCAAAAAAAATGATGCGTTGTCATGGGAACGCCTATGTCAACACACAGTGCACACGCACACGCACACATGGACTCATGCACACACACACACACACAGGCAGGCTTCACAAAGGAAGGAGGGAAGGAATGCACTCCAATCTCATTGTTGAAAAATATTTTATTGCATTAGTGGCTTAGTCTGCTTCAGGTACCTACCATATATTTTTGTCTTCAGGTCATACTAGAATAAAAATCCTGTAGACAATTTAACTTCATCTTTCATCTTTTCATCTATCAAGCTATTTTTATCTGTAAATATGGTGTATCCATCTTCATCTTTCTCTGTGTACACTCAGTATATATAATGATGTATATAGTAGTCTATAATTCATAACGCGTAAAACAGGGATTACATTTACTGGCAATCCTGCAAAATTTTTAGTGTGACATATTATGTGGTTTGCAGGTTAGCGATCTGGCTTGATCTATGAATTTGGCTCAGTCTCTTAACATAACATGAACATTATCAAATATGGACAAAATCCATCTACCCATACCAGTCAGTAAATCTCAGCACAAAGGAGTTTGCTAGCTGGTAAAATGTCATAACCTACAAGAGAGGTATATTTTTCAATATGCCAAAATGTACCTACAGTAAATGACAAGCATATAAATGAATATTGTTTTAGCGCATGTAAATCTCCATTCATATCCGAGCGTGCTGAATAAAATTGCATCAGTAACACATTTTCAGATTCTCTCGTTTGAGCACGGCTAGATACCAAGGTCAAAACTGTTGCAATCTGTTCTGCTGGCACTAGTCAGGAGGTGAGCGAGGTGGGGGGGAAACGGGAGGGTGATACAGAGGGAGGGTGCATGGATAGAGGAAAGAAGAGAGAGTGAGAGAGTGAGCACAGGCATACGAGAGGAGGGAGGGAGGAAGAGAAGGAGGGAGAGAGAGAGGCACAGCTGTGCTGACAGACTGCTCACACCTGTGGGATGTGGCTGGAATAGCCAAGGGGAAGGCGGGTAGGGAAACGCCATCTGTTCTCTGTGAGAGAACCAGCCACTGCCTGGGGTTGCGAGGGCCCGGCTGGGGCCCACAGCCCCACAACACAGAGACCACAACTAGACCCACAACACAGAGAGACCACAACTAGACCCACAACACAGAGAGACCACAACTAGACCCACAACTAGACCCACAGCACAGAGACCACAGCCATGACCCGTGGACCTGCAGAGCACATAGACCAGAACATATGGTAACAAATCACCCAGAAAGCAGAAACCTCAACCTAGACCTGTGGTTTTAGAATACAGAGACCATAGCAGTGTGTTTGCCGAACACAAAGGACACAATCTAGACCTGTGGTTGTAGAATACAGAGACCAGAACAGTTTGTTTGCCGAACACAAAGGACACAATCTAGACCTGTGGTTGTAGAATACAGAGACCACAAATAATTTTAAGCTTAAAAGTTTAAGTGAAATTTAGGAGCAAGTCCCAAAAAGAATGGGCATGTCACTCATAAATTTAGGAGTCCTAAATTTTGGGGATAAGAGTATTTCACAAAGGGTTTGAGAGCTAAAAACAGCTCCTAAGTCCAGGAGAAGTTAGAAGCAGGCAAGAGGACTTCTAAGTCGCTAAAGACCTACTCACGGCGATCCAAAAATCTGCTGCTGGCGGCAATCGTTGTCGCAATCGCGTCAACACTGGAGATATTGAATGATACAGAGCTCATAAAAAGGTACCGCCTCAATCGCGAGGATATTATATATGTAATATTATATATATTATATATAGATACCTGGTGATTGTTTACGAGATGCAGACATGTAACCAATTGACTAGTCTGTATTCTTGGTTTCATGTTAAATCAGTGACACCTAGCGTATATTTGTATTTTAGAATCTTTATTAGAATATAATAGGGGTGCATCAGATCATTTTTCAGATCAGCAAAAAATAATAATAACGGCGACCAAAGGCGCGTTTCCACCAAAAATTGCCAGGAACTATTCTCAAGGAATTTAATGAATGATAATTTCAGTTTTTCAATTTAAGTTATTTCACTAAATCTTTATTCGAAAATTTCACAAAATACATTTTTAGATTAACAGTGGTCTTATGCCTGAATTAATTTAATAAAAAAAAAAAGGCGCTAATGTTTAACTAGGGTGGTCTTATGCCTGAATTAATTTAATTTTATTTGTATTTCTCTATGATGGTTCAATTTAGCTATTAATCCGCGGATCATATGCGTGCCGAACCATGGGGGTTGATCCGTACGCGGGGAGAGACCCATCCCCTATATCAGCCAATCACTGTGGGCATTCTGAGTAAGCTCGTTCATGAGAAACAACGTCATCCTTAGCAACGACGTCAACCCCGCCCTCACTCTTAGTTTCACAATTCTAGGAATTCCTTAGTAAGAGTTTGTCTTTGGAGCTTTGTGAATAGGTTTTAAGGTGGGACTCCTAACTAAAAGGTTTTAGTGCGATTTAGAAGTACTCCTAGTGGTAAGATAAAATTATTTGTGAATACGGGCCCAGAACAGTGTGTTTGCCGAACACAAAGGACACAATCTAGACCTGTGGACCCGAAATACACATAGAATTTAGTAACCTACAAATTCAGGAATCGGAACAAACAGCTGGGTCAGAGTTATACAGTACATACAGAGAAGCGGTACAAGTCCTCCACCTCATAGAAATGTATGGGCCTGTAAGTGATGGGAGAATGATGTTTCATTAACACAATAATGGCTGGAGCCACAATGAACTGTCAATCACCAACGTGTTTGTACCAATCAAAGGGTTTCTGCTCTCCACAGCAAACCGTGCTAATTTGTTAAAATCAGCGAGTCGTTGTTAGCATACGGTAGCTCTGATGGAATATCTTTGGTCAAATAAAGCCTCATTCTCCAATCACCAGGAGCTTTGTGAGCTCAGTCTTGTACATTTTTGTTTTTCAATGTTTATAGTTTTCTTGCTTTTTACATATTTTTATATATTCATTTTGTGACAGGATCTTTTTCCACAGAAACTCTTCTGTTAAAAATATCTCTGCCAGTTTCTTAATTAGCAGTTTGAACGCCTTTCAGCTGGATGATTGACTGTGAAGTTAATTAGGTAATTGGGATAACCTGTGTGTAATTGGAGCTCCAGGTGTTGGTATCAGGAAGGGTTCAGCTGTGCGGTTGCTCTCCGAACACTGTGAATGCCATAACTGAATATTTTTGTGAATTGTAGGCAAATGTATTTTTATACACTCCAGCTGAGAGGTCAGTATTTTAAACCTCAGCCTGAATGTAGAATAGAACACAACGTTCTAAACCGAGAGCACATAGCCCTAGAACGCAGAGTTATAACCCTAGAGCGCAGACACCAGAGCACAAAGCTGCATGTCTAGAGCAGAAGGACGACCCCATAGAACCGTAGCCCCTTAACACATCCACCCATATTGCAGGGAGAAGCCCTGTTCATTCCCCCTGTCAACAATTTCATGTGACCAATCAGGATCTCTTAGAGGTGGGGCTTCACAGGGTGCCAGCCAACAGAAAAGTAGCAAGTAATCTTGCTGTCTGAGATTGAGACTAAAAACACATAGACCAGAACCCACACAGCTGCCTGCGTTGTGTTAGGAGAGGGTCTTGACGATCTTTTGACAGATCCTTTACGGAAACGTGTCTATGGCAGCTGCTGTAGATCAGGGGGCCGGGTCCGTCAGCATATATGCTATTCGCCAGCTGGGGATTTCCAGTGCCCCTGGGCCTGGACGACACGCTTCGGCTGCCCCCATTTGCTTACACAGGAAATCATTAGGCCAGCTCTGCATTACGCCTGGCGTGGGCCGACACCAGTGATTGGTTTCCTTTAATAGGAGTCATCAAAATGAGAGATTCAGCTGACAGCTGTGCCATGCCAGTGAGGGTGCCGTACTCATCGCTGTGGGCCAGGGGTCACTGCCCCGTTGAATTATGCAGTGTTACAAAGGCGGAAAAAAACACACAACAGTAGAGCTCTGTCACAGCGAGATGAACGGGAGGCAAGGGATAGTCTCTCCATTGCACTTATTAAAAACAAATTGGTCGTTCCCATCTCTGACATTGTTAATAGTGATTAAGAGATTGTTTTGTGAAAGCTATTCTGAATGCTCTTGCTAATACACCAAAGCCTGTGCAAGTCTTGGCACCATTTCCAATGTAAAAATACTAACTGGAGTCAGCTTGGCCTAGGAAAATTAAAAAAATTCAAACATTTGGATGGTTGATAAGAAAGAGGAGTTCTGGCTGGCTGAAAGTCACAGACAAAAATAGTTTTTTTAACAAAAGTTGTAAAAACAGAATCACTAGTTCCAGTGCTTGGTGAAAGATAAAAAGAACTTGCAATTAGTGGCAAATTACATCAGATTTTGTGTAAGGTTAAAAAAACTGAAAAGAAAAAGCCGTGATCTACGGATTTTAAGAATCAATCCTTCTGCTCTGGAGACTTGATTGTGTTCTGTCTCCAGCAAGCTCAGTGGGAGGTCCACCCACCGGGACTGTGCGGGTAGATGGAATATGTCAGTCCTGAATGATTCCAGAAGGCTAATTTGTCATGATGAATTGAATTTCCACGGTTTGGTTTATCACAATGGGGCGTTTACATGGTGTTTCTCACGGACCTCTCCTGCAAGGACAGGACTGTAGGATCCAACCCACTGAAAAGCTGGAAGGCCAGTACTGGTTAACGTCCCCGCTCTGTTAAAGCTCAAACCACTGCGCCACTCTATTGTTCCAATCCAACATGTAGGCTATTAGGCTGCAATAAGTTAAGAGCCGTTTTGTACTGCACCTGACATTGAGATTTATGCGCAGACATTTTGCAAACACTGTCTAAGCTGGGCATTAAATCTATGGGGCTGTTAATGGAGTTATTTATATGGCTATTCATTAAGACAATTGACCTTATCGTTGAGTAATGCATCTAAGCACATATTGCATTTTGGCCATTTTTAGATAACATCCAATGTTTGTCTGTCACTGGAATTAATGGTATAAACATTGGTATAAAAATGTATCAAACCAAACGACTTTCTTGAAATGCTCAATTGCCTGAATGCCCCCTGTCAGTAGCTGTTTGTCAGTTAGGTCACAACAAACGCACACAACGCACGCCAAGAGACCATGCTTTCTGCAATCCCTTAAAAACCTTTCTGTAACGAACATGAATGGTTTAACTAAAGACGCACAGATAGCTGCTTTTACAGCTGGATCCATGCTCCCAAATCTGGAGTAAAGGGGTTACAATGGTAACCGCAGGCTTTCGGTCACGGAAATGGGACACATTCCTTTAAGTAGCTTATTACAATCCAACCCAAAATGATGCCGCTCTCCCCTCTTTCCCTTCCTAGCTTTCTCATCCTCCCACCTTTCCCTCTTCCTGTTTATCTCTCTATCTTGATCTCTTCCTCATCCTCCCATTCCGCCCTCTTCTCTCTCTCTCTCTCTCTCCTCCTTTCTTTCTTGTCCTGTCATTCTCACGCCCTCCCTCCTTTTCTCCATCTCGCTGTACACCGCCACAGCCCCCTCTGCCTTCACACTCTTAATGATTCAGTTAGTCATGGTGCTAATAGTGATAATGAGGTGTAGTGTGGACCGGTGGGTGTAGGTAGGATGAGTGAAGCAGTGTAATTGCGAGGATGTGTGTGTGCGTGTGATACTGTGGGGCGCTAGTCATTTCTTATGCACCCTTGATATGGAAGGGCCGCTCGCCATTCATTCCATATCTGTGTATTAGTCTGTTCTCCCGTCTATTCATGAAACACTTGAGTCATTCCGTTTGATTTAAATGCTTCCTCTCATGCTCGGTACATTTAGCGATGAAACACGTTGCTCTCTTCACAGCGTGGGGGCGACAGCTTTCACGCATAGCTTCATCAAATTCCTCCTGCGTCGTCACTGGTTACTGCTCCGTTACTGCGGTCTGGCCGCCGCGCCAAGGTGATCACAAACATATACACATCACAAAGAAGGTTGCAGCACTGGCCTTGTGTTCAGAAAGCGGTGAGCTTCATCGTTTGGAGGAGCAGTTGAACAGGTGATAGCAGAGGCAGTTGGGAAGGGGGGTTGGGGGTGCTGACAGTCGGAAGAGGTCTTTGAGATGGAATTTATAATAATAATATTATAATGGATTGTATTTATTTATTCTTTCATTTGTTTCAGATTTCCCCCCTGTTTTTCTCCCAATTTGATGACCAATTGTACCCTTTATTTATTTCGATTCGCCCTTCCCCCCAAGCCCGCCGCCTGTCACTATGTGTCAAGCTAATACCCCGAGGCCGGCAATGATCCGCCCCCTCCAAGACGGCACTCACCCTTACAGGGACACCCTGTGCGCTTCTCAGTGAGCTCGTGCCAGCTCTCCCTCCCCCCTTCCCCTAGGGCGGACAGCCAATCGCCGCCTCCAATCGGGGCTGTCGGCCAGGGCCGAACCCCGAACCGCAGTGGGTAACTTGTATTCCAGGCGAATGCTTTGAACGTTACACCACCCGAGGCCCCTGGAATGTATTTATATAGCACTTTTCATCTCAAAGCTCTTTACAATGGAGCCTCCCGGGTGGTCTAGCGGTTACAACATTCAACGCTGGCCACTGTGACCGGGGTTCGATTCCACCAGCCACACCAGAGTTGCCTCTGGCTGGGAGTGCCACTAGTGGTAGTGCTGGGCGATATGGCCTAAAATTGATATCACAATATTTTTTGGCCTAAAATTTCTTGATAAAATGAATTTGTAAATAATTTTTGACCAAATTATTTATATTATAACCCGAATGTTTATTGAACAACTATGCTCTGCTGTATTTCAATTTGAAATAAAATAGTCTTAAATATAAAAATAAAAGCATCCTTTATAAAACAAATGAATCAGAAGTCCAAATTGCTTTTGGAGCGGAGAGTGGGGCTCATCGTGGTTTCAGTTTGACACAGATCCATAGTCGTAGAAAAGTGATTTACATTTGCCGTTCTTGCAGTAACAACTTTTACCTGCTTTAGTTTCAGGTGATTGAAAATATTTTGTAGTCGGTTGCCAGTAACTTTTTGAATCCTTCTTTCTCTCTTTCTTACAAACTTTGGTTTCAGTTTGTTCAGTATCACTGTGCCTCAAATCGAACTATTTACAAACAATATATGTGACTTGACCCTTTTTAGGGACTAATTCATTGCCCAGCACTAGGGAGGCAAGTCAACATGAGTTTGCTGCATATATGAGTGGCTCTGGAGAACCGGAGTTACGGTCAATGACTTGGTGAGTGCCTTCTCGGAGGAGACGATATTTCGCCTTTGTCACTGCCGATCACAGGATTACGGCAGCAAACTCACAATATGAGGGGGGGATTGACATGAAAAAGAGAGTGTGCAATTGGCTACTAAATTGGGAGAAAATGGGATACAAAGAAACAAATTCTTTAAAAAAATAAAATAAAAAAAGCTCTTTACAATTTGAACCACCACTGATGTGTAGCAACCACCTGGGTGGGACCAGATGGGACGGCAGCCATTTTGTGCCAGAATACTCACGACACATCAGCTGAGGTGGCGAGGTAGGGAATTATTAAGCCAATTGAACTGGGGGATGATTAGGTGGCAGATTGAGAATTTTTGTCAGGACACCAGGGAAACCCCTACTCTGCAATAAGTGTCAAGGGATCTTCAATGACTACAGTGAGTCAGGACCTAGATTCAACATCTCATTTGAAAGATGGCATCTCCTACAGCACAGTGTCCCCATCACCGCACTGTAGCATAGATAGCAATTTAGTTGTACCATCCATATACTAACACAGCCCATACCTGCTTAGCATCAGCTATTCGGCAGGGGCAGGGTACAAGATGGTACCAGCTCACTATAGTCTTCACCATTGTCTGTGTAGTCTTTGTTTTCCTGCCTTTGCTGGTTTGGTTCTTACAGTGCAGGTGCTTCCACAGACCAGATGATGCCCGGCGAAGCACCATGGACACCATTGTGGGGTTGGTGTGTGTTTCAGAAGGGCTTTGAACACTATGTTCACTCTAAACAGTGTGCAGCTGGATGTTCAACACGGCACCGTTTCATTTTATAAAACCGTTTCTCATGTTGAATGTAGCCCTGATCTTCTGCCACCGGCGTGGTTTCCTGAAGGTTATCTGTGTGATGTACTGGTATCTACCCCCCACCCCCCCACGTTCACTCATTTCATGCGACAGCATCTCTCCCCTCCATATTGTTCCTCTTTCTGTGCTGCTCCTGACTGAATTTGATGTTTGTATAAGTAAGTGAGTCTCTAGAGAAAAGAGAAACATTTGTATTGGTGGGATGGGGTGGGGGGGGTGGATTATGTATGTTCAGAGGAGAGTAAGAGGAAAACTGAGAGGGGAGGCTAGGGAGGGTGTGTGTGTGTGTGAGAGAGAGAGAGAGAGAGAGAAGAAGAGAGAGAGAGAGAACGGACAGAGTGCTCAAAGGGATGATGTAAGGAATTTAGAATAAAGGAATATCAGATGATATTCTCTTTCCACTTCACCAGCGGTGGCTGGTGAGCTACAAATAACTGATGACTATGACTTGACTATGTTCAAATCAAAATGATTGAACTTAGCCTAATCTCTTAATTGCATTTAAAATGATTTACTTTGATGTGCACAAAGGTGGCCACTGTGTTAGGGAAAATCAGTTCAAAAGGAACTGGCCATTAATTATGGGTGACTGCGAAACTGTGAAAACAATCTAAAACAGGTTCAAGGTAATGGTCAGTTTATGGTCAGTGGTCAGTCATGTTTTCTGCCTCCCTGTTTGAATGTACCCACGGGGCACCACCATGCTGTTATTATCAGTGTCGTGAAAAAACATATAATTTAACTGACATGGTCTAAATACGCCTTGTCCTTTGTGTGCAAATCTGTAATCAAAAATGAGAGCTTAATGACATCAGATTGTCTTAGATTTATTACTTCTGAATTACGATGTAGGGAAATGGGGCGGTTGACATTTCAATAAGCGGTTGGAAATCAGATTGGCATTTCATAGATTTCATAGATTAGGGTCTGGACTGAATTGGGCTGATGATAATTTCAGGTTTGCTCCTCGATTGTGGCTCCGTGCCAGTAGCACATAGCTCTTAAAAGTGTGTTGGGGGGGGCACTGCCACCTCCAAGAGCATAATCTACCGCCACGCACCATGAACTTTCAAAGTGGCTATTTGTGTAAAATTGATGAAGTATCATTTGAGTATTTGCGTAGCCAACAGCCATATCCACACGAGCCTATGTGCCGCACATGAACATTTGTTTTGCGTACTAGTCATTTTTCCACATCTGGAAACTTACTGATGCAGTTTGGGCAGTACTTCATTTTAAGCACAGGGATCTCAAACTGAAATCCTGGAAGGCCACAGTTCTGCTGGGTTTTGCTGTGTTTTAGCCCTTAAAGGCTTAATTGAAGTTATTGATTGGCTACAGAGTTCACACATCTTGTGTTCCTAGGCTTAAATTGGCTGCTGATTCAAAGGTAACTGCAAAATCCTGCAGACACTGCGGCCCTCCAGGACTGGAGTTTGAGATCCCTGCAGACACTGCGGCCCTCCAGGACTGGAGTTTGAGATCCCTGCAGACATTGCGGCCCTCCAGGACTGGAGTTTGAGATCCCTGCAGACACTGCGGCCCTCCAGGACTGGAGTTTGAGATCCCTGCAGACACTGCGGCCCTCCAGGACTGGAGTTTGAGATCCCTGTTTTGAGGGGACAGCAGCAAATGTCTCATTAGGGCAAGGGGGCACAACGAGGGCCGATCGGTTTCGCAATTTCATGATTCTTCTGCTCTTAAATATTGAATTAGCTCCAATCATGTGTTTCATTTGACCTTTTTTTCAAAATTATTTCTTATACCCTCTATTTCTTCAATTCACCCTCCCCCACGAACCTGCCCGCAACTACGACACCAACCACTACCACCGTGGGGCAGCAATGAACTGCTTCCTTCGAGACAAACTTCATTTTGCCCACAGGGAAGCCTTCTGTGCATGTGGCAAGCTCGTGCTAGCTTTCCCTCCCCCTTCCACTTGGGGTGGACAGCCAATCACTGCCCCTGAACTGGACTCACGGCTAGAGTGGGGAGGGATCAAACCCCAACCACAGTGGGGACCCTGCACTCTGGGCGAGTGCCTTTATTGGTTGCGCCACCCAATTTTAATACATTCAGGAGCTACAACTGCAGACTGCACATGCACCCTAAACGTTTTACTGTGGTCCGATGTAGGAGGGAACCAGCATTGGCATATACAGCTGTTCAGAATATGAAGCCAGTGTAATTGGTTGGAACAAAAATCAGGATAAACACCGGCCCTCCAGGCCTGGAGTTATGCACTAGGGATTTGAACCTACAATCTTACGGTTGAACTCCAGCACTAATGATGAATAAAATGAGCCTTTGTTTGTAGTGCAATTATGTCCGTGTTTTATAAATGGAATTGCTTGGGAAATTACAGTATTTTTTGGTGATGATGATTAATATATTGTATATCTTACAACTGCACAAAGAAATACAGTCAGGGCCATAAATATTTGGACATTGACAAAGTTATTGTTATTTTAGCTGTTTACCACAGCATATTGGAGTTGAAATTAAACAAAGTACAGACTTTCAGCTTTAATTTGAGGGTATTTACATCCACATCGGGTGAACGGTGTAGGAATTACAGCACTTTTTATATGTGGTCCCCCCTTTTTAAGGGACCAAGAGTAATTGGACAATTGGCTGCTCAGCTGTTCCATGGCCAGGTCTGTGTTATTCCCTCATTATTTCATTTACGAGTAAGCAGATAAAAGTTCTAGGTTGATTAGAGTTGATTTTAAGTGTGGCATTTGCATTTCGAATCTGTTGCTTTTAACTCTCAATATGAAGTCCAAAGAGCTGTTACTGCTAGTGAAGCAAGCCATCATTAGGCTGAAAAATCATTAGGTGTGGCCAAATCAACTCTTTGGTACATTCTTAAAAAGAAAGAATGCACTGGTGAGAATTATTTCCCTGGTGAAGAAAAACCCCTTCACAACAGTTGGCCAGATCAAGAACACCCTCCAGGAGGTAGGTGTATCTGTGTCAAAGTCAACAATCAAGAGAAGACTTCACCAGAGTAAATACAGAGGGTTTACAACAAGATGTAAACCATTGGTAAGCCTCAAAAACAGGAACACCAGATTAGAATCTAAAAAAGCCTGTACAGTTCTGGAACAACATCCTATGGACAGATGAGACAAAGATCAACTTGTACCTGAATGATGGGAAGAGAAGAGTATGGAGAAGGGAAGGAACTGCTCATGATCCGAAGCATACCACCTCATCCGTGAAGCATGGTGGAGTTAGTGTTATGGCGTGGGGATGTATGGCTGCCAATGGAACTGGTTCCCTTGTATTTATTGATGATGTGACTTCTGACAAAAGCAGCAGGATGAATTATGAAGTATATAGGGCTATATTATCTGCTCAGATTCAGACAAATGCTTCAAAACTCATTGGACGGCGCTTCACAGTGCAGATGGACAATAAGCCGAAGCATACTGCGAAAACAACTGAAGGCTTTTTTTAAGGCAAACAAGTGGAATGTTCTGCAATGGCCAAGTCAATCACCTGACCTGAATCCAATTGAGCATGCATTTCACTTGCTGAAGGCAAAACTGAAGGCAAAACACCCCAAGAACAAGCAGTAAAGGCAGTAAAGGCCTGGCAGAGCATCACCAGGGAAGAAACCCAGCGTCTGGTGATGTCTATGGATTCCAGACTTCAGGCAGTCATTGACTGCAAAGGATTTGCAACCAAGTATAAAAAATGACAATTTAATTTATGATTATGTTAGTTTGTCCAATTACTTTTGAGCCCCTAAAATTGGGGTGGGGGGGGCTATGTATAAAAATGGTTGTAATTCCTACACGGTTCATACAATATTTTTGACAAAACCCTTAAATTAAAGCTGAAAGTCTACACTTAAAGCACATCTTGATTGTTTCATATCAAATCCATTGTGCTGGCGTACAGAGCCAAAATTATGAAAATTGTGTCACTGTCCAAATACTTATGGACCTGACTGTATATACTGTATAACATAAGAACATACGTTTATAGTTACCATGGAAAGTACCGTTTGAAAAGTCAAGAGTGTGTATGTGTGTGCGCGTGTGAGGTGTATGTGTGTCACAGCAACTTGCGATGTCCAACACACTCACACAACAGGTCCATCTCAGTCACAGTTCATATAACAGGAGTAATCATCCATTGCTTTAACAATAACTACACGTAATCTACTAATAACATGTACAAGAACCGGCACCTGTGCATACATGTGTGACTAAACATCTATTCCAGACACGCCCCCACCTCTGAAATTCACAGCCTCAGCAGTGTCAGAACTATTTCCACTTTCCCCTGACTTTTTCATTTATTGATATTCCATTGCTGCTCATTTCTTTGAAGCGCTGTTTTGCGATGTGACACTGTCTTTGACGCTGTGGATTGGAAAATTGAGGGGGGTGGGGGGAGGGGGTGAAAGGGATGAGTGGAAAGAAAGAGAGGAAGGGGAAAGTATCTGAAGACATAGATGAAAGGGAGAGAAAGAGGTTTAACTCTTGTGACCTGATCGGCAGTAATACCCTCACTGCACTGTCAAGCACGGGGGATCAGGCAGTCAATTGGCGAATTGCAGAGACGCTCTAATTACACATGCGAACAACGTGAGCCCGAACACGACACGGGCCTCGCTCCTGCCTGACGCTCCGAGCCAAACTCACCGAGCAGACCTTATTAGCATGACCGCACGCTGCATCTGGGCGAATGTCTGGGATAAATAGCCTGGCCATAAAACACTGACCCACGTAATAGCGCAGCCATACGGCTAACGAATAGCTCTCTGTGCGCGATGCAGGGTAGGTTCTCCGAGAGATTGCGTCGGCTCTGTCTGACCCAATTCCTATAAATAAATAGGGACCAGCCATACGGTAGGAGCAGAGCAGGGAGACATAACATAGAGAGAGATGATCACGGAGAGGAATGTTCTCACGTGGGCAGGTGCCCCTGGCTATGCACACTTTCTCTTTAAGAGAAATCGCACTCGGGAAATGTCACCCGCAAAAACAAACAAAAAAGAGAGACGAGAAATAAGAAGGCCTTAATATACCGTGTCAGCATGGCTACAGACCTGTCTGCGGCATGAATGCCATTAGTGCAGTTTGTGTTCGTATCGTATTTTCTGTGGGTTTGTGGCACATTGGTTAAAGGCAGGCTTGTGAGATAGACTTGCTTCTATAGTTGTTGACAGGCTGTGTTCTCTGAGCTTTTATCTTCCTTGTTTTTCCCCCTCACTGCTCGGTGAGGAGGCTGAGGTGGTTTGGCTGCAGTGGCTTTATTCAGCTGGCGTCGGTTTTTGGACACACTTGTAGGGGGGCGTGTAATTGGGTCACCTCCAGGCCAAATCAATGAACATTCAAAAACTCTCCCATGACCAGATGACTAAAACTCTCTGACTAAAAGCCCTCTGAGACTTAAAGTGATACACATTATTACGTAATAATGAGATAATGTCCACACAATTATTTATCAGAACATTTTTAAATGTCAGTATACAGAGTGGTAGAGCCTTGGTTTTGGAATTATGTTGAGAGTGACGTGGAGGAAGAAAACGTAATAATTGATAGGTGCTCCTAATCATGGACGGAGGATGGAGGAATAGTTGTCTTAAGTAGTAAATAATCACATTGCTTAAAATATTTCCACCAGCTATGAACCATATCCTGATGGTTCAGCTTCATGTTTTTGTAAAAGGTAATGCTCAGGGCTGTCAGGCTGATTTCAAAATCCCAAGCCAAAGTGACATAATCAGTCTGCCAGAGAAGCAGAAAGCTTGACATTCCACAGCCAAAATATAAGCCAATGCCTGCAACACAGTTTGATCTGGAAAAAGTCCCCCCCCCAAAAACAAATATCAAACTAATCAGTAAGAAAACATAAATATGGCCATTTCAGCTCAGGCACACCTTGCTATTGCATGTCAAATTGTGTGCTTTTATTAATTTGACACAATTTTATGAAAAAAAGGCCTATATGTCAGTTCGATTTTCAATCCTACTAGTCAGTGCGAAACCAGTGTCAGTTCAGTCAATTTGGCAGAGACATCCGAACCCGGCTGCATTGGTAATTTGGGTACAGCATGAACGTGCCTCCATTATAAATTAGCATTTAAAATTGACAGTTTGCATTTTAAATTGACGAGCAGCCAATCCCAACCCAAATAACCCATTAAGTGAACATCTCATAAATCAGGTTCCTACAATGTCAGCCAATTTTGTCAATTACAATACAAGCTCATTCCATGGGGGAATTTATTGGCCTATACGTGGATACTGTACATACAAATCAGGCTGCCGATGTTTTCATGAGTCTGTCCTGGGGCGTTACATCAAAAATCGAATCATACATCTCGCTAAAGTTAAAACCAGATGTCACAAAATCTTCATAATATACACAATACATTTTTAGGTGGAAGGGAAAAGAAAAGGTTTATGATTCGTTTATTGTTTCATTGTAGTGGCACTGGAGGAGATTGCGCTTCACACCAAGAATAGATGGGAGTCTTAATTCATCTGTAATCCTGACTGAGACTTCTCGGTTAAGGTGCTGGGGCACCTCCTCTAGCCTACAGTCTTTCAGGACCAAGGAGTTTGAGCATGTAGCACTGTGTGGTTATACTCAGTGAAATCTAGCTACAGGGAAAGATTTTTTCTCTCAATAGCAGATTTGTGCTCACTTATATCTTGCTTAAAATGCCTGGTTGTCTTTCTGATGTAAACCAGGCCACAGGTACACTTGGTGGCAGGTCTCAAAGGAAGGGGTGCCAATGATTCTGTTCTTAAGTTCGATCACTTTCCTTTATTTGAATGACTGAATTATATGGTGCTAAATGTATTGTTACAATGTCGACCTACAGAATTAAATTAATTAAATGAATCGACCTACAAGGGTCCAATTAATTAAATCAACAATAACCTCACATGTATGTGAGGCACATGACTTGATATCAGAGGAAACAATTAGGTCCCTCAAGGTACATCCTCTCCTATGCAGAAAGCAGAGAAAAGATTTAAATGCTGGTTCTGTAGTCCAAATGTGCCAGTGCTTATTCACAGTGTATTACACTTTTACCACATACAGGAGAGAGGGTAGGTGCGAATGAAAGTTTAAATATGCCTCTTCCCAGTGGTCAACTTCTTTCATAACCTCATCTGAAGATTTTTATAACACTCACAAGAAACTTACCAGAGCTATATTGTTCTGAAGTAAAAACGGACATTTTAAGTCATTCCCATTGTGTAGCTCCGTCACTGTCTTCATCGGTGAAATGGTGTTATATGCTGATGGCAGCATTTTATACCCAAACTCTAAAACGTCACCACAAGGTGCGCAGATTAATTCGAGAGGAATTGCCAATCAGAACCTCCATTTCCATGTAGGCTGTTAACGAGTACTTCATTTATGGCATAAATCCAAAACGTAATATACATGTTATTTTGAAATGAATTGTATTCTTATTTCAGCCCTTTAAATTAAATTGTGTAGGTAAAAAACCACTATATTCATAAAAGCTAAACGCTGCACTAAATTATTGCTATTATGCTAAAAATGATGTAGCTCTGAATGCTTCTCAGTGACCCTCAAAATGCTTGAGGCTTCATTTAAAAGGACAAAAATGACTTACTCATGTTTAAGTTGTATATTAATTTAACTGAGATTAAAGTACATGTTTTACTCACTGTTAAACTAGCATATCAACACAGCAGAATTGAGTGAATTCCTGTGCAAGTTCTGTGTGAATTTCCATAAAATATTTTCTCCCAAATATAATATAGTTATGGATACCAATGGATTGCATAGCTATCGTGAATATCAATATGTTTTTGTCTGTTCTATTTTTGTTTGATTTTGAGTCTTAGCTCTGGAGTGGTGAACCATGCTATGGAAAACAAATGTGCTTGTATATTCACATGCTAGAAGCAGAACAACATAGCCATAACCAAAATGCACCTTTGCCAGAAATGTACATGGAATCTTGTTGGTAGTTTTATTCACTGGTAAGGTGATGGGATTTGAATTGTAGGTTTGTGTTTGGGGTAGGGGTGGTTGTAGGGCTAATTGTGGCAGGGGTTAGTGAATTTGCTCAAGGTGCTACAGTTTCTTCTAGATCTTAAGTTCTCTTATGTTTGTTTGGAGATATGCTATTTTAATCCCCAAAGCCCCCACAGCCCCCCCAATTGCAGCTCAAATCTTCCAAGGGACAAAGGGGTGTGTAAGATCCTGTACAGGGTGAGGTGACATTTCATTCTACCAGCATAAAGGCAATCAAGAATTGAGAAACACTTGTTTTAAACAGCAATTTGGCACTGGGGTTGAAATATGAATGTTATGTGCATTGCTGAATAGGGCAAAATCAGTGACTTTAACAGAGCAAGTTAGTACAGAGGGGTATTTTTCACCTCAGTGATTTAGATAAAGCTGAGTATAGTAAAATATCAGTGGTCTGTTATAATACCACATAACTTGTGCTGGCATCCATAACATTGCAGGTTATATGCACTGGTCAGCTAAAACGCTTATTTACTTGAACTTGGACTGCAAGCAGCCTTTAACGCACAGGTAGCAGGTTTTGCTTTCAGGAAGCGTTTACTCTGATTGACTTTGTGCATGTGAGGTGAGTGTATGTGTGTGTGGGGGAGAACGTAGTCAACCCCCCATAGCAAAACTAGCGAACATAGAGAACGCCTACAGGGTACTGCATATTTTGCTGGGAGTGTGGGAATGGTTGTTGGGAAAATTTGGTGCGTAAAGTCTGTGTTCAAGCGCGGGCGGCGAGAGATGGCATTTTGGCATGCGTGGGAGCGCCCAATGTCTGCGCATCTCTCTTTCCACATCTCCGTCACGCTTGAGCGCGCTCCATCCTTTCCTCCCCCGGAAACAAACGCATGGCCGTCTGAGTCAGCGGTGTTATTAACAAGTCAATCGGCATGCACGGCTCCTGGGATTGACTGTGAGGGACAGGCTCGCGGTAGCTTCGTGGGAAACGATGCCCTCGAGCCCGTGCATCGCGCCCCCTTGCACAGCCCGTAACCGCTTTATCGAACTGATTACTGTAAACATTATGCCCCGTGTTTGTAAGAACGCACCATACCGTTTTCTTTTGAATAAAATTCATGTAGTGCACGATTTTAAATATGCAAATTAAAGTTTGTTTGGATGTCAAATGCATGTCAGAATTGGCATTTCGTCCAAAGGTGGCTTATCACGACTCGACTGGATTGGGGTTTTGAGTCATATCACCCGACCCAAAGGCAGAAAAGGCTTTTAAAATCACAGCTTTATAAAGGTAACTGCCAAAATAAAGGAATCGCCAACATAAATTGTATTGATAGGGCATTAGGCCACCATGAGCCACCAGAACAAATTCAATGCATATTGGCATATATTCTACAAGTATCTGGAACTCTATTGGAGGGATAAAACATCATTCTTCCACGAGAAATTCCAACATTTGGTGTTTTGTTGATGGTGGTGGTAACAGCTATCTCAGGTGCCGCTCCAGAATCTCCCATAAGTGCTCAGTTGGTTGCGATCTGGAGACTGAAACATCATGGCATATGGTTTACATAATTTAAATGCTCATAAAACCATTCAGTGACTATTCGTACCCTGTGGATGGGGCATTGTCATCCTGGAAGAGACCACTCCCATCAGGATAGAAATGCTTCACCACAGGATGAAGGTGATTACTCAGAATGGCTTTGTATTTATTGGCATTTACCTTGCCCTCTAAGGTATGGGTAGACCTAAACCATGCTAGTAAAATGCACCCAACACCATAACAGAGCTATCAGAACCCTTTATTTTGTTTCCTTTATATTGTGTTTCCTTTAGTTTGTCAGTTACCTGTATGTTACTGTTCCTTAGAGTCCTTTCTCTTGTCTTCAGTCTAACCTACTTCCTCTCTTTATTATTAATGATGCCATTGGTTTGCCGGTGAACCAACTCTTGTTGAGCTTGTGCATATTTCCACAGACAACTCGGGTAGTACAGACCAATTAAACCACCAGTACATTTAAACCTCCTCTCCTGCTCTCTGTTTCAGGTGAAATCCTGGACACTCCTCCGCCCTCTGCCCCATCCTCTCCTCCACCTCCACCCGCAGGGGTCCTGCCACAGAGTGGGAGGGGGGCTGCCTCTAGGGGCCAGGGCATTCTTGAGTCAGTCCTGGCTCAGAAGGACCACCTCCTTTCCCAGAAGGGGACATTGTTCCCCACAGCGCTGCCGGCTGACCTGCTACCCATTCTGGGCAAGGGGCTCGGGGCGGGAGTCCTCTCCCCTGAGCAGGAGATCCGGAGAAGACTGCACCCCCCTCACAACAGCGGCCCCCTACCCACTTCTTCCCCGGCACCCGACAACCCCCCCGACCCACAATCCCCTTCGCCCCCGGCCCCGTCGGAGACGGACCCCCCTGTGAGCCCCCCGGAGTCGGATGATGGCCCCTCTCTCACGACCGCCCCGGCCACCACTGTCGAGGTGGACATAGACACACCTGCCACAGGTAAGAGGCAGCATGTGTCCGTTATACAGAGTGCTGAAAGATCAGCTGCTTGTCTGCTTTGTTCGGGTTACAGCTGATTTTTAAGTTCTCTGACCTGGTTTGGTGATCTCTCACCACTGTGCTGCTCTGACTCAATTCTTGCATTTGTCTCTGGCTCAAAGTATCTCTTGCACTCTCTCTCTCGCTCTCTCTCTCTCTCTCTCACTCAAGGATTCAAGGATTTCAAACAGGCTTTATTGGCGTGACAGGAGTCATCCACTGTTGTTCAATCATTTTAGAACAAGAACATTTCAGACCAACATCCCCCTCTTATAAGTCTCTCTTTCTTGCTCTCTCCCTCTCTCTCTCTCTCTCTCTCTCTCGCTCTCTCTCTCACTCTTCATCACTCTCTCCCTCTCCCTCTTTCTCTCTCTCTCTCCCTTTCTCTGTTTCCATCCCTCTGTCTCCCTCTCCCACTCCCTTTCTTTCTCTCTCTCCCTCCCCCACTTCCTCTCCCTCTCTCTCGCGCTCTTTCAGCTGCGTCACGCTGCATGGTCAATTTCTCTGACCCAGAAGGCTATATTGATTCGTCGGATGACCCTCCTTTGCCAGAGGGTGTTTTCCTGCAGTGCGTGTACACAGTCACTGTGTACACAGGCTACGGCGTGGAGCTGCAGGTAGGGCAGACTGCATCTCCCCCCTCACACACCGCATCGCAGAGCTGTGCTCTCAGCATGCGCTTCGCATCTTTACTTCGACACAAGAGTGCTAAATCTGAATATTTCTAATTGCGAAAACAAAATTGAGCAACATGATGTAAAACAACATGATCTAAAGCAGATCATGAAGTGATTCCTCTTTCTAAGAGAGCCACAGTTCCACCCCAGCAATGATTCTAAGATAGACCCTGACCTCTACTGGCCATTGCTGGCATATCAAGCTATTTCTTTTAATTGAGCGCACCATGTTGAGCACCTTCAGATTGATGATGCAGATGATGATGAAGATGAGGATGGTACATGACACTTTATAGGAGATGCCCCACAAGGTCATACCCAGCCTCCATAACCATGACCCCACACTTCTCATTATACATACGTAGCGAGCATTTGTAAATGTAAAAGCAAAATGCATTCATGAAACAATTTCCCAGCTCCCTGATGCTGAATACAATACTCGAAATACCTCTAAAGACTTAAACATACCTGCAGATAGCAGCAAGGGCCAGTGACTGGAATAGACACCTGAAAGCTTTGCCCTCGCTGTCCCTTACAGGTGAAGAACGTCAATCTGTCAGAGGGGGAGCAGCTGTCTATCAGGGGCCTGGATGAGGGCGGTGCTCTGCTGGTGCTGGCCAATGAGACACTGTTAGTGGAGGGTCAGGTGATCCGCAGCCCCACCAATACCATCTCGGTGTTCTTCCGGTCCTTTGTAGATGGTAACATGGGCACCTTCCAGCTGCACTACCAGAGTGAGTCTGAATACACAGTGGCACTTTCTAATCATGAGGCTGTATCAAAACTTCTCAATGGAACCAGTGTTAAGTTAGACACTAAACTTAATAGAGTTACATGCACACTGTACTCCCAGGGTTAGACAGTGTGTTTAATAGAGTCGTATGCACACTAATTACAGGGTTTGACACTACTCTGTCGGCAGTCTAGTGTAGTGTAGTGTAATGGTTAGGGAACTGGGCTTGTAACTCAGAGGTTGCTGGTTCGATTTCCAGGCGGAGCACTGCCGTTGTACCCTTGAGCAAGGTACTTAACCAGAATTGCTTCGGTAAAATATCCAGCTGTATAAATAGATTGTATGAAAATAAATGTAAACTATGTAAGTCACTCTGGATAAGAGCGTCTGCTAAATGCCTAAAATGTAAAAATGTCAAATGTACTGTACTTATTGGAGTTATATGCACACTGTAAATACAGAGTTAGACACTGTACTTAATGGACTTCATGGTATACTATACTATAGCATTAGAAACCATGCATTGAGAAAGTGCTGCTGGAAAACATGTCCTGAAACACAGCAGTCCACTTGTCTAATTAAAACAAGTCTGGTCTAGTCTGGATGTGTTATTCCAATGCTTGTATTTATTTATAGATGTGTTTATGTATCAACACATTTTCCAAATGTACAGTTTCATTGCTCAAATTCCATTTCTAAAGCAACATGTTTAAACTGTGTGTGTATATATATATATATACAGTACTGTGCAAATGTTTTAGGCAGGTGTGAAGAAATGCTGTAAAGTAAGAATGCTTTCAAAAATATACATTTTAATTGTTTATTTTTATCAATTTACAAAATGCAAAGTGAGCGAACAGAAGAAAAATCAAAATCAAATCAATATTTGGTGTGACTGCCCTTTGCCTTCAAACCAGCATCAATTCTTATAGGTACACTTGCACAAAGTCAGGGATTTTTAGGATTATAGTCAGGTGTATGATTAACCAATTATACCAAACAGGTGCTAATGATCATCAATTTCATATGTAGGTTGAAACACAGTCATTAACTGAAACAGAAACAGCTGTGTAGGAGGCTTAAAACTGGGTGAGGAACAGCCAAACTCTGCTACTAAGGTGAGGTTGTGGAAGACAGTTTCATGTCACAGGTCATACATCATGGCAAGACTGAGCACAGCAACAAGACACAATGTAGTTATACTGCATCAGCAAGGTCTCTCCCAGGCAAAGATTTCAAAGCAGACTGGGGTTTCAAGATGTGCTGTTCAAGCTCTTTTGAAGAAGCACAAAGAAACGGGCAATGTTGAGGACCGTAGACACAGTGGTCGGCCAAGGAAACTTAATGCAGCAGATGAAAGACACATCATGCTTACTTACCTTCGAAATCGGAAGATGTCCAGCAGTGCAATCAGCTCAGAACTGGCAGAAACCAGTGGGACCCACTGGGATCCGACGTGGAAACAAGGCTAAGCGACTCAACTATGCACGAAAACATAGGAACTGGGGTGCAGAAAAATTGCAGCAGGTGCTCTGGACTGATGAGTCAAAATGTTAAATATTTGGCTGTAGCAGAAGGCAGTTTGTTTGCTGAAGGGCTGGAGAGCGGTACAATAATGAGTGTCTGCAGGCAACAGTGAAGCATGGTGGAGGTTCCTTGCAAGTTTGGGGCTGCATTTCTGCAAATGGAGTTGGGGATTTGGTCAGGATTAATTCTGTCCTCAATACTGAGAAATACAGGCAGACACTTATCCATCATGCAATACCATCAGGGAGGTGTCTGATTGGCCCCAAATGTATTCTGCAGCAGGACAATGACCCCAAACATATAGCCAATGTCATTAAGAACTATCTTCAGCATAAAGAAGAACAAGGAGTCCTGGAAGTGATGGTTTGGCCCCCACAGAGCCCTGATCTCAACATCATTGAGTCTGTCTGGGATTACATGAAGAGACAGAAGGATTTGAGGCAGCCTACATCCACAGAAGATCTGTGGTTAGTTCTCCAAGATGTTTGGAACAACCTACATGCCGAGTTCCTTAAAAAACTGTGTACAAGTGTACCTAGAAGAATTGATGCTGTTTTGAAGGCAAAGGGTGGTCACACCAAATATTGATTTGATTTAGATTTATCTTCTGTTCATTCACTTAGTTTATTTTGATCAATTAACAAAATGCAATTAACACTTCTATTTTTGAAAGCATTCTTACTTTACAGCATTTTTTCACACCTGCCTAAAACCTTTGCACAGTACTGTATATACACACACAGTAGGCTCTGTTTTTATTCATACCCTTGATAAACATGAACAAAAGAGATTGTATAAAATAAACTATACAAGTAATGAGGTAAAGAAATTCCAAAAATTATATTCTTTAATAATAATGCACAGTACAAACCACAATCAAACGGTTCACAAATTATACTTTTTCTGTAGTAGTCACCTTCTGTAGTGTCGTATGAGGTTATGGAACTTCTTGGGGAGGATTCTCAACCATTCCTCCAGGCAGAATTGTTCTAGTTCCTTCAGATTCGTGGGTTGACATTTGTGGACTGCTTTTTTGAGTTCAAACCACAAATGTTCAATTGGATTCAGGTCTGGAGACTGAGATGGCCATGTCAGGACATTGATCTTGTGCTCTGTCAACCATTTCTTAGTTTCTTTGCACATATGTTTGGGATTTTTGTCTTGTTGGAAGGTCCATCTGTGTCCTGTGTAGCTTACTGGCAGAGGGAACAAGGTTTTTGGACAAAATGTCTTTGTACATGCTGGAGTTCATGGTTCCATATATTTTAATAAGGGCCCCAGGGCCTGTGGATGCAAAACAACCTCAAAGCATTAAGGATCCACCACCATGTTTCACCATAGGCATGAGGTGCTTTTCAACATTACTTGCATTCTTTGGACGCCAAACATAACGCTGATGTCCAAAAAGCTTGATTCAGCCGCAAGACACGGTTCCAATTGTAGTTCAGATGTAGTTTGACGAATTCAAGATGCCTTTTTCTGTGAATTTCTGTGGACTTCTTTTTGCCTTTCAAACCATCCATCTCACTACACGTGAGGGCAAGATAGACTTGGATAGACTGTTCCAGTGGCCTTAAACTTCCTAAAAATTGACACAAAAGTGGAAAGCAGTATCTTTTAACTTTTTAGTTTTTTGTAGGCATCTCCTGATCTGTAGAGGTCAATAACCTTTTGTCTGATGCTTTCAGGGAGTTATTTGCCTTTCACCATGATGATGGCTGACCACAGTATTGCAAATGTGTGTTCCCTCCTTTTTATACCCAAGGGAAACAAGAAACCACTGTAGGCCACTGTGTAGTTCCATAACTTTCCAATGAACTTCAAATAAGTTGTATAGTCATGAAGATTTGTTTTTGTTGGAAGATAAATTGAAGATAATAGTTATGGGTATGAAGAATTGTTTTAAGTTTATATATATATACGTTTTCTGGAAAGAAAATATCAATAAAACAAAATATGTTTTTCTGAGCAATTGTATTAGTAATGTAGGTTTGGAATTTTCTGATTTTTTTTAGCATAAAGTATACCACATTACTTATATAGTTTATTTTATACAATCTCTTTTGTTCCTGTTTATGAAGGGTGTGAATAAAAATGGAGCATACTGTACATATACACAATAACTATGTTTTGCATTTATTTAGCACCTTTCATGGATCTCAAAAACCAAGTAGGGTAACTAATTTCAACCAACCAGCAATGTGCAACACTCACCTGGGTGATGCATGGTGGCCATTTTGTGCCAGAACGCTCACCACACATCAGCTGAGGTGGAGAGGGGGGATTTATTAAGCCAGTTTTACAGGAAGGTGATTAGATTGTCAGATTGAGAGAAACAGATTGAATTTGGCAATGACCCTGGGGGAATCCCCTACCCTATGTGCCATGAGATCTTTAATGACCACAGTGAGACAGGAACTTGGTTTAGGATCTGATCGAAAAGACAACATCTTGTACAGCACAGCATCCCCATCACTGCCCTGGGGCATTAGCTTTCTGTTTGGCCTTGATGAAAATCTGCTCTCCCTGGTCCAATATCATTACTTCAAGCAGAGAGCTAGATTTCCCAGGAGGGACTCCCTTTCAATCAAAGTACTGTCCAAGCCAAGGCTTACTTAGCTTCAGCCATCAGGCAGCAGAAAGTCACATGGCTGCATGACGTTTGGCTACCTTCATGCCTATGAATGATTATATATCAATGTTCTGTGCTTAATGTTAAATTAATAGTCCTGTCGTACATGATTGTTTCATTTAATTTTTTTAATTGCCCATCAAGTTTGCGTGAGTTACAGAAAGGACGGACAGACTGTCATTGAAAGTGATGGAAAATACATAATTGATTAAATTTGTCAATTGAGTTCCTTTTTGTTCATTTTTTTGTCCTTTTAAATCTCTTTTAAATACAGGATACAGTACATACCGACTTATGGAAAATTCCTTCAGGAACGGATCCCTTGCATAACCCGAGGAGTGTCTGTAGATTAAAGCTGTAGTTAATATCAGGGATGATCAGGATTTCACTGCATCTATAATCCTTTTAAATGCAGTCAAATCAGGAAATTCATTGAAATTCAATTCATGAATTAACTGAAGAGGTATTCCAGCCCTGGTTCATATGCAGTAAGTGTGTACCTGATCATTTCAGGAACCACTGAAGCTTATTGTGTGTTCCTGTTATTGGCATCAGCACCATTGCACCATTTCCCTGATGAAGGCAGTAAGCCAAAATGTCCAGCTCTTTAGCCTCAGCTTTAAAGGAGGAACTCTGAGTGTGGATATTTTCTGAACACAGATACTAAAACACTGAAACCCCTCGAAAGGAGGCGTCTCTGTGGGTCCGGAGTTTAAAGACCAATAACATGGCTGCTCTTCTTCCAGTCTTCCGCCTCAGCTGTGCCCTCCCGCGGCGGCCTCACTTTGGGGAGGTGTCCGTGCTGGACCTGCACCCCGGCGGAACGGCCCGCTTCCACTGCCACATGGGCTACCACCTGCAGGGGGCGCCAGAGCTCACCTGCCTCAATGCCTCCCTGCCCACCTGGAGCGGCCGGGAGCCCAGCTGCAGGGGTGAGACCCGGGGCCAGAGTTAGGGCGGGGCTAAGCTGCAGGGGTGAGACCTGCACTACACCTACACTACACCTACATTACACCTACACTACTCCTACACTACACCTGTACTACACCTGTACTACACCTGAACTACACCCGAACTACACCTGAACTACACCTGTACTACTCCTGCACTACACCTGTACTACACCTGAACTACACCTGCACTACACCAACATTACACCTGAACTACACCTGAACTACACCTGTACTACACCTGCACTACACCAACATTACACCAACACTACACCTGAACTACACCAACACTACACCTACACTACTCCTACACTACACCTGTACTACACCTGAACTACACCTGTACTACACCTGTACTACACCTGTCACACCATGTTTTGATGCTGCAATGCCGAGGTGCTCTGTTCTACAGCACAATACAGAATGTGGGCACGTGCACGGCACTTATCTGAAATCATAAGTGGCAATAATTACCAATAATGCAGCTTATTGTAGGCATTTAAATGTACATTTACATTTAGGCACTTAGCAGATGCTCTTAGAAAAGTGTTCTGACTGAGAGAAGCAGTCCTACTCAAACTTGCAGTGCTGTGTTAAGTGCCGCAGTAAGAGCAAGAGGGAGTTTGAGGATATGGTGCTGTAATTAAGTCGGCATTGTCGGCGAAAAAAACTAAACGTTCAATTTCAGTCCTTGCAGCGCATCACAAAACAGCACAGCGTGGTTCCGTACAGATAAACGTGTGAAACGCTGCACGGCAGAGCCTGATAGCAAAATGCAGCATAGAACAGCAGAATACCGCTGGTGAATGCAGTGTAACACTGCAGAGGTGGGGTAGAATGTCCAACGCTGCCCACTGCGACTGGGGTTCTATTCCACCAGCCGTGCCAGTTTCAGCTGTGGCCAGGAGTGCCGCTAGGGGGCGGCAATTGGCTGTCCGCCCCAGGGAGGGGGGAGGGAAGCCAATACGAGCTCACTGCGTATAGGAGTGTGTATACACCTGTGTGTATACTGGAGTTAAGGAAACGAAATGGCGGGTTCTGGCTCAGAGGAGGCGGTTCTCTGCCGGTCACAGCCGGTATCAGGACTATGGCAGCGAGCACGCAATATGACAGAGGGAGATAATTGACATGAAAAAAGAGGATATAATTGGCTACTAAATTGGGAGAAACATGGGGGAAAAAGCAGAAAGAGAAAATAGAAAAAATAAATGAAAGACTGCAGAGGTGCAGATGTACTTGCATGTACAGATGTTCTGTGTAGAGCAGGTCTAAAGAAGCATTGCATGGGAATGTGCCGGAATGGCAGAATGGCACAGTTCAGTCGGAAAAGAAGAGCGGCCACACACATGCAAACAAATACACAGCAGAACCTCTGAGATACGAATGCATCGGGAATGGAGGTTGTTCTGTCACTGTGAAAGTGACGTTCAATTTTAAGTACACCAATTTAAAGAAGTTGAATCCTTCACTGATAGGAATTGTTACATCTGTCATCTTATTTTAAATAAACTGCTTATGTTGTAGCTATAAACTTTCATTTAAATTAACCAATAATCAAACCAGTGGGTATCTCATTAGAACATTTGTCGTTATTTTCTATGTCGTTATTTTCTATAGCCTTCGGAACAATACATCTCCTTTTCAGTGACCCGCTATCTTTGGCTTTGTTTTGAATTTTGTTCTGGCCCTTCTTGAAATCAAATTTGTCATTTTCCTACATTGTATTATTTAGCAATGGTGCCCAGTAGAGACATGCCCCTTTGCCTAACTTTGACAGCACAGTTCATGCATTCAGTTTGGTCCATTATTCTGAGGTTTGTACTGTACTTATTAAACCTAACTCTAACTGAAAATTAGAATAAGGCTGTTGTCCTTTTTTGATTGAATTTGTATCTCCCCTTTGAGCTGCTTGTTTAACCAGTGTCTAAGTACAGGGCACTGGCTTAATGAATGGGTCCCCCAGCTCTGTGTGGGGGATCGGTGAAGAACGCCACAGTGGGCAGGGTGCTGTCCCCCTTCCCCCAGCCCAGCGCGAACAGCACACAGGGCCGCAGCTGCTCCTGGGCCCTGGAGGCCCCCCCAGCCCAGAGACTACACCTCCACCTGGAGAGACTCGCTCTGGGACCCACCGACAGGTGAGTGTTT
>JAINUG010000079.1:2257500-2542500 GCA_029706075.1 Aldrovandia affinis
ATCTCATTGGAGACTCTTTGCTGTTGCTGCCGCTGACCCCGTTCCCCCACACCTCTCAAACGGGGCCCATGGCCACCTCTCAGAAGGGGTGCTTGTCCCCTGCCATTCCTTTGACCACCACGTCTTCCTCCTCTTCCTCCTCCTGCTTGACCTCTATGGTGCCCACCTGCCTGCTCCATGTTGTATCACTATGTTGCTGTGGATGCCACTTATTTATACCCATACCACAAAGTGAAATCAATCATCAGTAACAAATTGGTGTTAATGGTGGTGTCAATCAATCTCGTTATCCTGAAACTTTCATGATCTGAACATGGGATATTGTTCCTCAGTTTCCTCATAAAGACTATGCTTTAAGAGTAATGCAACAGTTACTTGTCATTTTGAGCAGTTGTATCAATTGATAGTTAGATCATTGTAATGAAATGACCAGACAGTCATTTCAAATGTAATGTGTGAATTGCATTTTGAAATGGTTATACTTTGATGTTAAGTTGTGTCATTTTGAACAGGTGATTTTAGTTCATTGAACAAATGATCTTTGGTTTATGTGTATTGTATCCAAGAAATTGGAAAAAGTGTTAGAGTTTTGAAAAATGACATCAAGGTTCTGAAACTAGTGCCAAAGCGATTGAAAAAACTGTACTGTGTGTGTGTGTATATGAGCATATGTGTGTGTGTGTGTATGAGTATGTGTGTGTATCTGTGTGTATATGAGTATGTGTGTGTTTATGTGTGTGTATATGAGTATGTGTATGTGTATGTGTGTCTATATGAGTATGTGTGTGTGTGTGTGTGTGTGTGTGTGTGTGTGTCTGTGTCTGTGTCTGTGTCTGTATGAGTGTGTGTGTGGTGTGTTTGTGTGTATATAAGTGTGTGTGTGTGTGTGTGTGTGTATGAGTGTGTGTGTGTCTATATGTCTATATGAGTATGTGTGTGTGTGTGTGTTTGTGTGTGTGTGTGTGTCTATATGTCTATATGTCTATATGAGTATGTGTGTATGTGTGTGTATGTGTGTTTATGAATATGTGTGTGTGTGTGTGTGTGTGTGTTTGTGTCTATATGAGTATGTGTGTGTGTGTGTGTGTGTGCGTCTAAATGAGTATGTGTGTATGTGTGTGTGTGTGTCTATATGAGTATGTGTGTATGTGTGTGTGTGTGTGTGTGTCTATGTGAGCCACAGATAACTATTGTTTACATTATTTATGAGCTCTACAGACACCTAATTTCTAGGCTAATTTCATACAGCAGCTTACTGTTTACTTACTGTTCCTCCATGCAGCTGCATGTTTCCTGAAACGGTTCAGGTGAAGTGTGTTTGTCCCGGGCAGCTTTTACACTTTACTATCATACACCTGGACAGCAGCGCCCACCTGGGAGCCAACCCTGCAACCTTCTGCTTCCTTCAGCGTGTTGTCATGCTGCTGCCCCAACGCCAGTCATGTGATCAGCACCTCCTCTGTGTGACTCTGTGCCCTGCCCCTCCTCACCTCTCTCCCCCAGCTCTGTGCGGGGGAGACCTGTCTGGCCCCAGTGGGGTCATCCTGTCCCCAAACTGGCCCGAGTGGTACGGAGAGGGGGAGGACTGCAGCTGGAGGATCCACGTTGGGGAAGACAAGCGCGTTCTGCTGGACGTACAGCTGTGAGTAAGACCACCACCCCCTGCTGGAGACATTGAGCAATGCCTCACAAACACACCAAGAAGGAGCCACACTAACGTCTCTCTCCCCTCTCTTCTCTCTCATTCCTCTATCCCCTCTCTTCCCTCTCTTCTCTCTCTCCCCCTCTCTTCCCTCTCTTCTCTCTCCTCCTCTCTTCCTCTCTTCCCTTCTGTCTTCCTCTCTTCTCTCTCCTCCCCCTCTTCCCTCTCTCTCTCCTCCCTCTCTCCCCTCTCTTCTCTCTCTCCTCTCTCTTCTGTCTCCTCCCTCTCTTCCCAGGCTGAATCTAAGCGACAGTGACATGCTGACCATCCTGGATGGGGACGAGGTCACCACCCGGATCCTGGGCCAGTACGTGGGAGGCACCAGTCCCTTCAAGCTGTCCTCGTCCACCCCGGACCTCACCATCACCTTCCACTCCGACCCGGCCGGACTGGTCTTCGGCAAGGGAGAGGGCTTCATCATCAACTACATGGGTGAGAGAGAGAGAGTGTGTGTGAGTGTGTGAAAATGGGCACAAATATATATATTTTTTTATTTTCTTGGAGTGTGGGGGAGAGTTGGTCTTGTATTTTATTGTTAATGCTTCTGACATGCTAATAAAGCTGGTTTGAATACTCAAATCCTTGGAGAGTGAGAGTGAGTGAGAGAGAGAGAGAGGGGGAGTTAGAGAGGGAGAGAGAGTACCAGAGGGAAGAGAAGGGATGATTAATAGCACCTTTAATGTATCACGGGGTGCCGGGGTTGTGGTAACTGAACTCAACTGCCACAGAAGCACAGAGCTGATGTGGGTGGGAGGTGGAGAGGAAGAGAAGACAACACAGGTGCCTATCAGAACAGGAAAACAGCAGAGAGTGAAAGGGAAATTAAAGCAGACAGGAGAGTGAAAAGAGAGAGAGAGAGAGAGATACAGATGCAGAAAAAAGAGAGAGAGAGAGAGACAGGTTTCTCAAGTTGTTTGTTAAAATTCTGTTCTTTAAGGTTGGAGGTGCATGTGTGTGTGTATGTGTTTTTTTCCCCTGTGGGGAGGGGTGATTGTTGTCACATGTTAACGCTTTAGCAACACAAGTTCACTTGTCAAGGAAATAAAGCATCATTGAATTTGAATTTGAGAGAGACAGAGAGAGATAGTCATCATCGCACAAGGATGAAAAGATGACATTAACTGTGAAAACTGTTCACTGTCTTGTTGAGGATGTGAGTGGATAGGATTGTGTTGTTTCTGTGCCCAATATTTCCCCTTCTCTCTTATTCCCTCCACCTCCCTTTCTTACTCTTCTCTCTGTTCTCATTCTCTCATTGTCTCACTCTCCCATGAGAGCTTCTCGCTCAGACACACATCCAATAATTTTACACACACACACACATATACATACACAAACACACGCACTGACACACACACACACACACACATACATACACACAAACACACACACACACACACATACATACACAAACACACACATAAATGCACGCGCACATGTCCACACACAAACATGCACACACACATACACACAACACACACACACACACACACACACACACACACACACACACACACAGAGACAAACACACAAACCACCACATAATCCATGTTCAAATAGGTAGACACACTGACACACCCATTCAAATACACACACACAAATGCTGCATACACACATACTCACACACAAACACACTACACACTAAACACATTAATCTCATAAAATGCATTCGCACATCCCATCAAAAATAAAATACACACACTCTATGGCTCTAACATACATATCCCATCAAATACACAAACACACATTTCATTAAATACTTGGAAACACAAAGAGGAATGCATGCACTTGAGTGTTTGCACACATGCACACACACCCTCATGCACACACGCACATGCACACGCACACACACTCATACACACACACACACACACACACATGCACACACACACTCATGCACACACGCACATGCACACGCACACACACTCATACACACACGCACATGCACACGCACATGCACACACACACACGCACACGCATGCACGCGGTTTGGCTCCATGCAGCACACAATAACACCCACCAGAACTTAAACGTAATGCATTCATTTGCAAAACTCCATTCCAGGCATATTCAATTCAGATCTTAATGAGAAGCTACCTCATATGAAACACAATCAATATGATATGAATAATTGATCAGTATATTCTCAATTAGAAAACCCACAGGGACAATTGCAGTCAGCAATGTTGACATGTTCGTCATAAATCGATATCTCTGTTTAATGTAAACACATAAATCTTCCTGTTCTGGTTGCATCATTTTAACCAAAAGTGTGGTCATGTTTTTTGTGGGTTGTACGTGAGAACCACTGGGTGGTGCTAAATGTTATACATTCATAAATTCATTCATTCAGGGATAACACCATGTTCACTTTAGTATTCCTTAAGTACATGTTGCTCTTCGGGATAATTGTCGGGCATTACGTTTTACTATTGTGCTTTTATCTTGTCAAAGTAGGTATTTATTTGAAAAGGACAGTGCACAGTTTTCAGCATGAATGATTTTGAGTCATGAGTGTGTTTTGCCAGGCCAATTAGAACATTTTAATTTGTAGTCCCAGGACAGGTTGTAACAATGCTTAAGAAATAAAATCCTATTTTGAGGGTACAAACACACGGCACACGTGGCTATTAAAATCACTGAATTGCCAGGCCCTCCCGGGTGGTGTAGTGGTAGAACGTCAGACGCTACTGCGATCGGGGTTTGATTCCACCGGATGTGCCAGTTTCGGCTACTCGGGAGTGCCACTTCGGGGCGGCAATTGGTTGTCCACCCCAGGGAGGCGGGAGGGAAGCCGATGCGAGTTCACTGCATATAGAAGTGGCCCTGTGTGTATACCAGAGTTACAAAGGCAGCTTGGCAGGTTCTGGCTCTGCCGGTTTCAAGACTACGGCAGCGAGCTCTCAATATGAGGGAGGGGAATAATTGACATGAAAAAAGAGGGTATAATTGGCCACCAAAACTGGGAGAAAAATGGGGGGAAAAAGCAGAAAGGGAAAATCACTGAATATGCATATGTTATATGGAAGGGTGTTCCCCTCTGTAGTATAACAACAAGCTAAAACATAGCATACCTCCCCTTTGAACTCTAACGAGCCAGGGAGAGGATGAAACTGCTAGAATAGATACTAGACACAGTGAAAGACGTAGAGGCACAACCATTGACAGATTGATGATAGTGTTATGAATAAATATTTTAAAATTTCAATATTTTGAAAACGTGGATGCCATGGTTGTCTCTTGAGTCCCCCCCCATGTGGAGTAATTAATCTGTGGTGACAAGCTTGGGTATATAAGACTTCCATCAATATATAACACCATTTCACCGATGAAGGCAGTGTGCCGAAATGTCTGGATCTTTTAGCCTGATCTTAAATAAAAGACCTTGAGTGAATATAAACTGGGAATAACATTGGCAAAGGGTTCTTCCACAGAAGCTCTCTTTCTATTGCTGATTCCCTTCCCCCCCACCAGAGGTGTCCCGCAACGACTCGTGTTCGGACCTGCCCGAGATCCAGAACGGCTGGAAGACCACGTCGCACGCTGCCCTGGTCCGCGGCGCCCGGATCACCTACCAGTGCGACCCCGGGTACGACCTGGTGGGCAGGGAGACGCTCACCTGCTTGCTGGACCTGAGCTGGAGCACGCAGCCCCCCTTCTGTGAGAAGAGTGAGTCCGTGGGGGGGCGTCCGTGTGTGGGAGGTGTGCCGGTATGTCCGGGGGCCCGTTATTGCAGAAGACTAACGCGTCATGTTGCCATTGGCCCTGCATCGATGCCTGCCTCTTGCTTTAGGCCTCCTGTTTAATTGGCCGGACTGTGATGCCGCTGCACTGCGGTGTGCTGACAGCTCTGAGGCGACACCAGCAAGGCTCTCACCCCCTCTCTGTGTAGGGTGTTCAAACACTTCACCTCATTTCTCCCCTCACTCTACCTTCTCCCATACCTCTTCCTTTCTCTCTCTCTCTCTCTCTCTCTCTCCCTCTCCCCTGTCTCTCCCTCTCTCCTTGCCTCCTCCTCTTCATGATTTACCTGCCCCTTCCTCTCCCTTCTCTGCTGCCCCTTTCTCTCAGATTCAAATTCAAATCCCTTCTCTCAAATAAAATTTTACGGCCCTTTTCTCTCTTTCTTTTCACCCCTCCCCTTTCTTCTCTCTCTTTCTCACACTCAAATTCTAATTCAAATTCAAATAGCTTTATTGGCATGAGAAAATAAATCTTATATTGCCAAAGCACAGATACATTTACAAACATAACACACAATCAAAAGAAAATCAACAGTGAACAATGATGATTAAAATAAACAATGATCAAATAATACATTCGAAATTATTCTAGTCACTCGCTGTCCCTCATTTTGTGGTGTGAAGTTGCATGTTGTGCTGTCAATGCTTGCTCTGTTCCCCTAATAAGGAGAGTTGTGCTCTCTCTCTCTCTCTCTCTCTCTCTCTCTCTCTCTCTCTCTCTCTCAGTCATGTACTGTTCTGACCCTGGCCACGTGGAGCACTCCACCCGCTCCCTCTCAGACCCCAAGTTGCTGGTGGGGACCACCATCCAGTACAGCTGCAATCCCGCCTACGTACTGCAGGGCAGCGCAATCCTCACCTGCTACGGCCGGGAGCCTGGCACCCCGGTGTGGACCTCTCGCCTGCCCCACTGTGTCTGTGAGTCCCCCCTGAATGGAGCGGAGAGGCGCAACACACACACACACCACACAGACACATACACACACACGCACACACACACCACACAGACACATACACACACACACACACACACACACACACACACACACACACACACACACACACACACACACACACACACACCACACAGACACACACACACACACACACACACCACACACACTACACACACACACACACACACCACACAGACACATACACACACACACACACACACACACACACACACACACACACACACACACACACACACACACACACACACACACACACACACACACACACACACAGACACACTCACATACAGACACACACACACACACACACACACACACACAGACGTCAGGGAGACTGTGGCCCGTGGCCATACTTACAGGTTTCCGGGCTCCACCTGCTTCATTTCACTTGATGAGTAAGCACAAGCGTTGCCAGTTAACTGAGTAATCCGTACCCGCCAGCAGGCAATTCCCTTTCTTTTAATTGTGTATCGTGTTGTAGCGTTCTTTATCTCTGCGTCACATTAGGAGTATTTAAGTGGTAGGACAGAGTTTCATGTAGTCAAATCAATGTAATCATTGCAAACACAACATTTTTAACCTAAAGAGGTCAGCCTTCCTGCACAAGCCTTGCGGGTGAAGGATAGCAACGGCTAGCTAACCACCTCGGCATCAGCAATAAAATAAACTCCAGAGGATTTTCCATGAGCGTAGAAACCACCGAGTCGGCGAAGGTTAATTGGTCTCTACTTCGTCGACATGCCCTGGTTGGAGGCACGAGGAACGCAGTAAAGCGGTCAAATAATCAGTGCATCTGTGCAAGTGCTGCACAATTTCACAACCTGAAGGAAAAATAACGCTACAGCAAGAAACAATTAAGACAAAGTGAATTATTTAAGAGGGGACCAAGGCGCCAACTGGGCCTGACTATGCTGCGGATTAGCTGAAGAGAGGTTGAGAGAAAAGGTGGGTTAAAGGTAAGATCCATGTCGAGATTACAAGTTACCCCCAGGGGAGAAACGTTCAAAAACAAACCAGGGCCCAATTGTCCAATTACTTCCATTGGCTTGAATCATCCCATGAATTAGACGTTGTTTTATATCAAAACTGTTCTGTACACCACCTGCAGTGCACGCAGGAGGTAGAGAGCTTTTTGTTGTGGTGGAGACACAAATTAAATGTCACTGTTCGTCCCCATTAATCCTCATTAAAGATCCCACGGCACTTACCACAAAGAGTGGTGCCCTGCTGTCCTGGACTAATTCCCAGTCTGGCTACCTAAACATCCCCCCATTTAATTGTCTAAATAAATCCCTCCCTCTCCACCTCAGCTGATGTGTGGTGAGGATTTTAACCCAAAGTAGCTGCGTTTGACCATGCCAGTGCGAAAAACTGCGGAAGGAAATTGAGGTTCCTCAAATCTCAATGTGAATATCTTCTAAATGGTTTGGTAAGGAGCAACTTTTAGTTACCCTTTAAGACTTAAAGACAGGTTTGTTTCAGAATCAGCTGATTAGCTGGTGGCAAAGAAGCGACTCTACAATGCAATGAGCAGGGACAACTGGGCAACCCTTCTTTTACCTGATGGAAATGAAAGGAAGGCGGTGTTCGCTGTGTGAATGTACTGTGACAGTGTTTCAGGAGTCACCTGGGGAAACGAGTGTAGAATATCCATCAGCGGCGCCACAGCCATTGGAGTATTGTTCAAACATTTATCTTCTCCCTGTGGGCATCTTCTTTCATCTCTTTCTTTAAAAAAAAAAACCCTCTAATTTTCCTGCAAGCGCATTGGCATTTACACGTACGAGCAGCCAGACTGCTCTTCTCATTGTTTCCCATCCTCCCTCCCCCCCTCTTCTCTGTGAGCCAGCCGAAGACTCTGTGTCCTGTGAGAACCCCGGCCTCCCGGAGAACGGCTACCAGATCCTGTACAAGCGCCTCTACCTGCCCGGGGAGTCTCTCACCTTCATGTGCTACCAGGGCTACGAGCTCATCGGGGAGATCGCCATCAAGTGCATTCTGGGAAACCCGTCCTTCTGGAGCGGGCCGCTGCCACTCTGCCGGGGTGAGGCCCGTAAGTTTGGAAGTGGGGGGAAGGCCAATGCGGGGTTCTCCAACTCAATTAAATAGACCACTCTTGTCAGAATTTGGGATATCCCCCAGATTTAGGGGCTTTTGAAAAAAAATCCATGAGGTACATGAAGATGTCAGTGAAATATGGGGGGTTTTAAAAGGGGGGGTGGAATCACAAGCATCTGGCAACAAAAGGTCCCAGGGTGCGTGTCTCCATCCAGGTGGCTCTGTGCCCCGTCAGCCAGAGAGAGACTGGCATTGTCCAGCGGAATCAACGTGAGAAAAAGGGATAGCCATAAAATTGACAGACTGCAGCCGATTGGCTCCTCTCTTAAAAAGCGCAATGGAGAGTGGGAGGTGTGGAAAAAGGGGGCGGGGATCAGAAAATGCAGTTTTTGAACAAACCAACCAAACAAACAACAAAAATAAATCCCCTTGAGCTGTTCTCCGATTCGCTTGTCATGATCTTCACGTGAACAGGCCCTTCTGAATGCAGAGGCACCACTCGTTCCAAAAGCTCTGTGGTGTAGAGTGCTGAAGGCCCCCTTTTTTTGTCTGCGGGTTTGAGTTCCACTCACGCGCGCAGAATGCAAATTGGTGCCATTTTCTAAATGCACACCACACCAACACAAAAAGAGATTGGGTTCGCCAAGCTGAAACACCCACGCCTGTGGGTTAGGAGGCCGAACTGCTGCTGGGTATGTTAATGAGCCCTGTCACGAGTGAAACATTTGTGCAAGCAAGCAGTATAGCACTCCCTTGTGTACGAGAGAATGCACAACACAAGACACTGTCGCTAATGTACAGTGTTGTCTTGCAGCCAACCATGACTGCTTCGGGAACCACGCTTTAGAGGGTGAGTCCATTTGTCTTTCTGTCTGTCTGTCTGATGGCATTTTTACATCTGTGCTTGTCTCTCTCTCTCTCTCTCTCTCTCTCTCTCTCTCTCTCTCTCTCTCTCTCTCTCTCTCTCTTTCTCTCTCACAGACAGGCTGACTGATAGTATGAGGTCATGTTGAAGTGTTTGGTCTTCTGACATTCAGTTATTACAATTTCCCGAACAGTGTGTCATGTCAGCTCAATGGTTTCTGTCTTGAAAGCCCAACTTCACCCACCCATCTAACACTTCCAACCACTTCACTTATATCTTTCTCTCACACCTTCCCCTACCTCCCCCTCCTCTCACTCTTCTTACTTTTATCTCTCTTCCTCCCTCTACCTCCCTTCTCTTGTTTCTCGCTTCCTCTCTACCTCCCCTTCCCCTCCCTCTTTCTTTCTCTCTCTCATGTTATTCCCACCCCCCACCCACCTCTTTCTCTCTCTCTCAGCCTCTCATTTTAAATTCTAGATGATTGCTCATACCCACTTAACTCATCATTTCAAAAACTGCGATCAGTCCACAGACTGAAATTTCAACTTGGCTGGAAAAAACTGCCATGAAATGATAATAATTCATTCCATCTTCTGTCTCAACTCTGAAACAAGGAACTGACATGAATATATCTGAGCTCTGTGGGGTTTCCTGCATGGGCTAAGCACAGCACATTGTATGTGGGGGGTGTTCATGAAAAGCTATTTGTAAGTTGTGTAATGTGTCTACAGGTTTGCCTGTTTGTAACGTTAGTATTTATAGGACAGTATGTTATGCTCATGTCATCATTGTTCTTTATGTCGATGACTGAAGGATTTTGATCTTTTTTCATTTCGCGTAATGTTAGGTGGACAATTAAGTTTTTCTACTCTACTCTTTTTTCTCTCTGTCCATCTCCATCCTCTCTCCTCTCTCCCTCCTCTCTGTTCATCTCTCTCTCTCTCACTCTCTCTCTCCCTTTTTCTCCCCATCTCTATCTCCTCTCTCCCCATCTCTCTCTCCCTCCTCTCTCTCTCTCTCACACTCCCTCTCTTTCTCCCTCCCTCCTCTCTCTCTCTCTCTCTCACACTCCCTCTCTTTCTCCCTCCCTCCTCTCTCTCACTCTCTCTCTCCCCCTCTCACTCTCTCCTTCTCTCCCAGTGGCAGAGGCGGCAGCAGACTCCTCTCTGGATGGGGGGAACATGGCACTGGCCATATTTATCCTGGTGCTTCTGCTGTCTGTGCTGTTAGGGGGGGCTTACGTCTACGTCACAAGGTCAGCGCCCTGTTGCTGAACCCGCCTATCAGACAGGGGTCAAGTACACCTTTGAAACACTAACTCTTTACTCTGGGGGTGGCAGTGGCTCAGTGGTTAGCGACACGGGCTAACAAACGGAGGGTTACTGGTTTGAATCCCAGGAGCACTGCTGAAGTGCCCTTTAGCAAAACTGCTCCAGGGGCACCGTACTATGGCTGACCCTGTGCTCGGACCTCTGATGGAATACATATGTATAGTGTTCTGTGTGTGTGTATTTAGGAGAGATATGCGAAAAGACAAATTCCAATTACCTGGCTAATAAAGTATGTTCATATTCCTATTTAATGCTGTCCGTCGTTCTCACACCTGGCCTTTCCATCTCCACTCTGTCCAGATGCCGATATCACTCCAACCTGCGGCTGCCTCTGATGTACCCCCACCCTTACAGTCAGATCACTGTGGAAACGGAGTTTGACAACCCCCTCTACGAGACCGGGGGGGTGAGGGTCCTTTCTGTGCTGCTCTGTCACATGGCTGGGAAAAACTTCAGTCCAGTGATGTCGTATTGAGTGGGCGACACAATACGTGTACTCTACAACTGTAGTAGGCACAAAACAGAAATGTACTACAGTAAAGCCTCTGAGATGCGGACGCACTGGGAATGGAGGTTGTTCGGAACTCTGAAAAGTTTGTAACTTTGAGAGTAATGCCAGAAAACACAATTTTAAGATTTTTAATTCTTTATTGATTGGAATCCTTCCTTATATTACTGTAGCCTTACTTCTTAAATAGGCTACCTATCTCATTGTGTAGCTATAAGCCTTAGCTTAAATGAACCAGTAGTCAAATCAGCGGTAATCGGAATCTAATTAGAACATTATTGTTTTCTTTCTTTTTTCTTTTGTGTGTGGTCTTAGTGAGCCATACATCTCTTTTTCAGTATATGCATGGATAGAGCTATGTCACTTAAACACACTGACATAGCTCTATAATATTTAATATATAAACTACATGATCAATAGTCATACTAACAAAAGGTATCTTAAGACTTCATGTGAAACTATTCCAGACCTTCCATCCCTACCATACAAAGCGTTTATATATCATCACAAAAAATATATATATATATCTATGTATAGATATATATTATCACGTTCATCAATGCACAAGCTCACATATGCCCATACTGGACAGACCAGCAGGGTCATAAGAAGGGGTGGAGCAGGGAAATGGGTTCAGATTAGTCAAAGCACAGACACAATACAAATATAAATTTTCTAGATAGATTACAGAAGCCATGCAATGACAATAATCTCTCCCTCTCTTTCTGCAGGACACACGGGAATATGAGGTGTCAATATGAGCAACCCCTCCACCCCAAGGGGAACGACCCTGACCCAGCCCCAACCTCCCAAACCCTCCCAAAAAATGAATCTATGTAAATATCCCATAAAATAACCCTGCCCCCCCAATGCCTCCCAGACCCCCCACCCATCCCCATGCACCTCACCCCCACTCATGAATCTGTCCGCCTGGCGCAAGACAGCAGCAAGCTACTGCAGATCTCACAGACCTGCGGTCCAGAGAGAGAGATGGGGACGGGCTGCATGGAGGACAAACTGGAGGGGCTACGTCCAGGAGGTGGGGGGGCAGGAGGGGGCAGAAAGAGGAGTTGAATGATGTAATTTAAGGGGGAGAAAAAAAAAGAAAGAGACGTGCACAGGAGGTCGAGTAGCGATAGTCCGAAGCCGTCCTGACAGAGCGCTCCAAACGCAGTTCTTCGTAATCTATTGGTACCGAACCGATCCGCACAGACCGACAGAGCAAGACGGGGCTGCGGAGCGTGAAGAGAAACACCGCTCGTTGTCGTGTCTATCAGCATGATTGACTGCGGGAGGCTGCGATTTACGGGGCAGGACAAATTGGCGTGACTTGTGTGTTGAAAGGCTGCAGGAACACAGGCATACGGAGAGAAAAAAGTTGTGTAATCTGTCTGTCCCCTCCCGTCCCCCCAACTCTCCCTGCCTGCTATCATTTTTACAGCTTTGTACTTGGGCGGTTTTAGTACAGGTTATATTGTAGTATCTGATTCCCCTGTCTCCCCATTCCCATGCAACTGAACACAGAAAACGGAGGAAACCAGATTAAGTATTTATTTTGGTGTATGTGTGATGTTTTATGCCGAGTAATGTACATTTTCATTAAAAAAGGAAGAAACATGTTACAGATTTCCCTAAATAAATGGTAAAATTAAATAAAAAAACAATAAATCTTTTTAAAAACATGTGGCTTGTTATTGTTGTTTTGATGGGACAATTTATTATCATACAGGTTTGTTATGTTTGTTCCATAGCGTGCTGCTGTGCCGGAGTGTTTAAGCAAATTAGCTGCGCAAATTGTGCTAAATTCCAATTTCATTGAAATGGAAAAGTGAGGAATAATATCTGAATAACGGTGAGTTTGGGAATTTTAAAAGTTCAAACTAGGACTATAAATGATGTCTACATCAATGTATTGCACAATGAAAGTTTCGTTTTAACCTGTGGCATTGAACAAGCATACATTACTGAAAACAATGCGACTTTATTGAGGCAACGACAAAATATAAGCTAAAAATAAAGGGAGATTTAAACGATCAACATAGGCTAAGTAAGGCGGCAGTGTGGTATAATGGTTAGGGGACTGGGCTTGTAACGTTAAGGTTGCAGGTTCAATCCCCAGGTGGGACACTGCCGTTGTACCCTTGAGCAAGGTACTTAACCTGAATTGCTTCAGTTAATATCCAGCTGTATAAATGGATTGTAAAAAAAAAAGTAAACTGTAAGTCGCTCTGGATAAGAGCGTCTGCTAAATGCCTGTAATGTAATGTAAAAGTAGGTAGCTCGCGTATGCAACAAACTGAACAGAAAAGATTTTCCGCGCTGAAAAGTTACCTTTATTTCACGTGAGCGACAGTCTACCTCAGTAAATAGACTGTTATGCTTATTTTTCCATTTAGTTTCTGAGGTGCAACCAACCAAAACTGAGTTCGAGGGGGGCGTATTACGTCACGCTACTTGTGAGGCAGAACTCCACCATGTGATTTGCATAGGAGGCGAGAGAGAGAGAGAGAGAGAGAGAGAGAGAGAGAGAGAGAGAGCCTTGAGAGAGAGAGAGAGAGAGAGAGAGAGAGAGAGAGAGAGAGAGAGAGAGAGAGAGAGAGAGAGAGAGAGAGAGAGAGAGAGAGAGAGAGAGAGAGAGAGAGAGAGAGAGAGAGAGAGAGAGAGAGAGAGAGAGAGAGAGTGTGTGTGTGAGAGTGAGTGAGTGAGTGTGTGTGTGTGCGCGCGCCTTGTTTCTGTTGTGTCGGTCGAGGCTCTTTATTCCTGCTAGACGGCCAAACCAACTGTAAGTGGGACATACTGATACAAGCAACGGAGAGATTGTAAGTGCAGCGTTTTGCGTCTGTTTTTCTTTGCTAGCAGTAACGTTCACACAGTACGTCGCTCTGCTGCCTACACTGGTTTAAGATAGTGCTAAAATGGTGTTGCGGTCTCTTGCGCAATTAGCTTTGGTATCTAACATTTTGCAGCAGTCAGCGACAGTTCTGCTTTCACGTCGATGGTGACCATATATCTGATACAATTGCTCTTCCTTCCCACGACGCTTCGCTGGCAGGGACGTCGAGGTTAACCTCGAGGAGGTGCACTGCGTTCACGTTCAACATTATTGCCGTTTTTAGCAGAGGACACAGATAAACAGGTAAGTCGCAGTGTTTCTGTAGTAACTCCTAACGTGTGCTGTGGTTTGACAGGCAGACAGGTGGAATGTGTGAATGATAACATTACAATACCATTGATTATAATGAATGCCAGATTCAAATATATGTAAAATAATATTTCCTTAATGAGTAACTGGCCAGTCGTCACACTGACACTGAACCGCAACGGCTGGCCAAAATAGGTTATGTGGTGATCGTTTTGGCGCATTTGTGTCAACAACTTTGACTACTTTGAAGATTGATTTATCTTCCTTCTGTAGGGTCCGTGGCTTCTCGTCCGTGTTATTCATATCTAGTTGCAGGTATGCTGTACTCTTAAGAGATTGTCCTGTTGACAATATCTTAGAGAGGCATTGAACTACTCGTCAATATAGCCTACAACATGCAAATGTTGCAAAACTTTCAACATGACTTGTTAATCTGCTGGCGGTTTTTGTGTCGTCCTACTGCCATTTATACATTTGATCAGGGCACGTAGTGCATATCATGGCAGTTGAAAGAAAGTACACACACACACACACACACACACACACACACACACACACACACACACACACACACACACACACACACACACACACACACAGAGAGAGAGAGAGCGAGCGAGCTCTGGCTGTTAATGATGGAAGGGGTTTAGTATAGACTCTGTCAGGAAGTAGCTGATTGATTTCTTTAATGAAGCAGCAGGCTACTGACAAGATGGAGGGACCAAGACCTGCGTCAGCAGAACTCCCTAAACAAGCGCTTATCTCCCAAATGCACATTTCACCAGACAAGGTCCGGTTTTGTAACTTAGGGACATAGCTGTTTAGTATTGCACTCATGTCTACTTGTTTATGTATTGTATTAGGTTTAGGCATTATTTCGCCGATATTTTCCGCACTGATTGTTTTATTGCTGCCTTTGAATTGTGGCTACAGATTTACCTACAGGGTCCTAGTTTAACTATGTGGTTGCTCCTAGCACTTGGAATTGTACTTCCTTCTAGGGTGGCTTTCAGCTAAACTGTTCTTGACTACGGTTAACACTTTGTTGTACGTCGCTCTGGATATGAGCGTCTGTCAAATGCCTGTAATGTAATGTAAAAGGTGAAAACCCAGAGCTCAGGGCCCACTGCTTCGTTAAGAGCCAAAAGAGGAAGGAAGATGGCAGTGTTGGGTACTGCTTGGGGGCACTGGAGTTTGGTTAGTCAAGGCCAAGATGTAACGGCAGCAAATGTGTTAATTCGTTGAAAATGTTTGTAACGGGATCATTGTAAATTACCATGAGGAGTTTGAACATTGTAATCCTAATGGTGCGACCAATGCATTATTTAGTCTGGTATAGTGGCAATTCTATAAAATTATAAATGGATTGGCGAAAGGGTGGCAAGGTGAAATTTAGGGGTTGGTTAAGAAGTGATATCAAATAATTATAACTTTGTCAATGACGGTTGTTATTTATACAAGCCAAGGTACTGAAAAGGCTCGCTGAGGCAAACAGTCTACAATAAATATTCTACATGTTCCACACTTCCATGTTGTGTCTAGGTCTTGAAAGTTTGGTCTGAGTCTTGCCCTATTGTGCAAAGGCCTTATTGCTCAATGTTTTGGGTCCTAATACTGTAGAGGGCGCTAAATATTGGTATATATATATAGCTTGAACAGGGAGTATGTCTTCTGAATAAATTAGTGATTTGTGTTGGCTTTTGAGTCAAAATAAGGTACAGTATTTTTGTCATAAATTGTGTATATTATTTACCCTTAACTGCCAAATGCAAAAAAACACCCAGCAAGAACAGAATGGGTCCTGAAAATGAATGTCCTACACTTGCTTGAAATACACAAACACTGAATACAATGAGGTTATAGGGTAATACAATGAGGTCGATTTATTGGTCTAGCGACATACTTTCCTTATAATAGTAGGGACAAGTGCAAGGTATTTGTATGACATATCAATGGTTGAGAAGATAATTCCAGTGAATGATACTTCCAGCATCAGTGCAATAACCACTTAAAGATATAAAATAACAAAATAATTCACAAAACTGGTCAATAACTTATAACCCAAGAGAACAAGGACAATTCTAGTAATTCTAACTTTATACACAAAACAGTGATGTCACAAACTGCTCAAAGTCTTATATTCCCAACAGAAAAATCTTTACTATATACCTGTACATTATCTTTATGTTGCAGTAACAGTAAATTTAGCAGCAGGTCCATTGTAGCACTACAAGAGTCGAATGCAACGATTGCCATGCTGGACAGCAAATCGCCTCACAAACTCATCCAAATCCAGAGCTTTAGCACCTTTAGACTGAGAAGTGCTATATTTGGTCATCTATTCCCAGCCATGGTAGAGCGCCAGTGATTCTTGACTGGCTTGATAGTTGAAAAGCTCCACTCACATGTAGCACTGCTGACTGGCAATAGCACAGCTATTTTACATAACCGGAACAGCTCAATGAAAACTTCCTTGTATGGATCCAAAAAATGCACTAATTCCATCAGACTAGCGGGACGCTCTTGTCCACCTTTTACTTGTCTACTTTTACTTGGGGTGCCTTCCTGTGGTCTATGTCCTCACTCTATCTGAGCTTTCTTGGTTGTCTTCAGTTCTCTCCAACTCTCCCTGTCACTCTGGCTCTCAGAGGTGTTTCATCCCTCTCTTGCTCTCTTTCTTTTTTAGTTATAGCACCTGCAATATGTCAGCGATTTAGCTAGCTCACCTCATTTCTGAACAGTATCCTTTACATTTTTAGACCTTAATTGAATCAGAGTTAATACTGATGAAATGCTAAATTACAACTGGATGTCTGTTAAGCTGTCAGTATTGGAGATGTTATTGAAACCCATTAAAATGAGATATTCATATATATATATATATATATATGTGTGTGTGTGTGTGTGTGTGTGTGTGTGTGTGTGCGTGCATGCGTGCGTGCGATAGTGAGACCTACAGTGAGTGAGTTTAAAAAATCCAGTACTAGTGCAACAACAGTCAGGTAGTTCTATAAAACAGGAGAGAAGCAAATGGTATTTGGAAAGTCACAGCATGTATGCCTCAACCAACAACAACACAAAAATATTAAGTTGATGAGGAATAACACTAAAATGCATTTTCCATTGATATACCTATATATTGCATATAAATCATGCATTTGTAGAAGCATCTAACAAGCATTACTATTAGCACTGGCTGTTAGCTACTTGGGGCAAAATTGCTAACTTTGCCAATGTTGACAAGTTGCATTAGCTAGCTAACACACAACTGGGAGCATTAGACAACATAACAAACATGTTAACTGTGATAAATGACAAAAAATGCAAGTTTACTACAATTTGTTTGACAATCATTTTTCATGAAAAGTTGCAGCATTACGTTATTTTGTGAATCAAAGGAAAAGCATATGCACCAGTCACATGTACCCTGCTCTGGGTTCTTGTGACTGAGGGTGCCTTCCTTTTTAACAAAACTATTTTATGAAACTTACTGTACACACATTTGGGTACTTCTGCTACGGTTGTTGATATTGAGGAAGGGGAGGTTATGTTCTGACATGGGAGGAAAGGGCACGGTGGTGCCAATCCGCCAGTATAGAGGGGGAAAGAAAAGTTAACATGCAAGTTCTGTAAGTGCTATGTTAAATGTTAAAAGATGACACCCAAGTGAATTAGAATTGTTCTGAATTTGCTGGTAGGCAAAATGTGAGACTGCATGTATGTAGAGCAAGGGGTAAAACAGCACATTTTTGTGTTCGCTGTGGGATTCAGACTCCCAGCCATGACCTGAAAATGTGTCCCTGTCTTTCAACGTCCTTCTGGGAATTGAAGAGGAAGAAGCTGGATGGGGGAGCCGCTGGTTTTCCCGTGTAAACGGCACATGCAGATGTTTGAGGTAGTAATTAAGGACACGGGCTTGTGACATAAAGGCTACTTTGGCTTTGTTATCTTTTCTTTAAAATTTGTTTCTGATTTTATCCCATTTTGGTAGCCAATTAGACCCGCTATTTTACATCAATCCCCCCCTCGTAATGTGAGTTCGCTGCCGTAGTCCTGCGACCGGTAGTGACGAATGCGAAGTGACGCCTCTTCCGAGACGTCACTCGCCTTCTGACCCCGGTACTACAGGGCCACTCTTATACACAGCGAACGTCACGTCGGCTTCCCTCCCCCCTCCCTGGGGCGGACAGCCAATCGCCGCCCCCTGGTGGCACTCCCGGCCAGAGCCGACACTTGGCGAGACGGGAAATTGAACCCCGGTCTCCGTGGCCAGCGTCGGACGTTGTAACCACTGGACCACGCGGGAGGCCCTTGGCTTTGTTATCTTGAGCAAGGTACAGAACTCGACCTCTATCCCCTTGAGGGGGCCCAACAGGCAAATAAATAATGTGGTAATGAAACCGTCGCTGTGGCTCAGCCTATAAATACAAGCCTACAGGCCATGATGGGACTTGTGGTCCTAACCGGTGAATTAATCATGCAATGTTTGGTTCTGTCTGAATTACATTTGATTAGAAAAGGACAGACTGGTTAGTACTACACGAAAAAGAAAGAAAAGTTGCTGTGGCTCAGCCTATAAATACAAGCCTACAGGCCATGATGGGACTTGTGGTCCTAAACGGTGAATGAATCATGCAGTGTGTGGTTCTGTCTGGATTACATTTGATTAGAAAAGGACAGACTGGTTAGTACCACACATAGACGTGGGGAGAGAAGGAGCAAAGAGAGAAACGGAGAGAGTGAACAATGGGAGTGTTTACTCCAGTTGGAAGTTGAACTTTGACTGTTGCTCTGACTGTACACCAAGTTCAGTTGACAACAAAAGCTGGAAGCGGCAGACCTCGTGTGCAAAAGGCACGCGGGTCGCAGATGGAAACGTAGCGGAGCTAAGTGTGTCAGAAAAACAAGCGCAGAGCTAAAACCCTGAGGAAAGACAGAAGATCGAGAGAATAAAGAAGGCAAATGATAAATGCAGAATGTGAACAGGAGGCACGAGGGCGATGCTGGGCGAGGAAGGCGGGGGAGATGAGAGAGACCGAGAGGTGGAGAGTTCGGCACGTGTACAGGAAGCTGCTATGGGGGCAGAGGAGCATGGGGGTGGGGGAAACAGGGTGGGAGGAATGAGGGTCAGACCCTGGATCACACCAACTAGCTGCTCCAAATCAAGCGACGTTCATTTAACAGAACATCTAGCCATCACACACACCAAAGGTCACTGGGCTTTTAACCCTCTTAATTTAGCTTATTGAAGGTATGCCAAGAAGATTTTTCAACCTCTGTTTTGTGTTTATTAAAGTAAAAAATTAAAATAATTAACTCGGCCAAATGGGTGGTAAGGTTGTTTCAACCCATTCTTTTTATTGTTAGTCCGGTTAGTACTTGGTGAAATAAATAATTGCACAGTGTTGGGGTTGTTGGGCGTCCTGCTTGTAGCAGAAAATGTGGAGAGGAAGTGGACATTTCAGGGGGAAATGGGCCCTGGGGTTTCTTCAGTGCAGAAGGAAGCTTATTTTATCACAGCCTTTTTTTTGTACATTTCTTTTAGATCCGTGCCGTGAGCCCGAGGTCCGTGTTGACTGCAGTGTATTTTGTTTCAGTCGTGTTGTTTGCTCAGTGTTGCGGTGCAAGCCCACGGCCTGCTGTTACTGCAGCAGTGTGAAACTGGATCTTCTGCATCCGTCTGCCCTGGCCCCTAATTTAGTGTTTGTGGTGACTGAGCAATCGAACTGCATCTCACGGGAACTCTCCACACTTACTGCCGATTGAAGTGATCCTTGATAAGGGCTCTATCTTTGCACTTCCTCCTCTCATGTAGAAGTGCACACACACATACACACACATACATGTGAGCATACCCACACATACAAACATGTACATACACAAGTGCACCCATACACATACGTACATGTGGGAACAGGTGAAGTTTGAATAAAAGTCTATTCACTGAATCCAGTAGCCTTAACAGTCAAATGCCCTTGTTTAAAGTTCACCACTCTGAATACTCAACACAAGTGGTATTATGTATTAAAACCCCTCACTTATCCTACATGAAAAGAAACATTTGATTTAATATAATAATTACCTTAACAAATACTAAATCCTAGACACAAAAATGACATGTACCAATCACAAAAGAGATTAAATGGGAGATGGGGTTGGCTTCCTTCCTTTACGATTTGGGGGAAAGCCCTGCGCAAGCCAGGTTCAGACCCCTTTTTATATTTTTGTTTTGGGTTAATTACTACCACAAGATATATTTTCAAGGTACCCACTGAAATTTTCCTCATGAAAATGGTGGTGACACCAACCATCGATGGAGCCTGGGGAATACAGCTTGGTTTATACAGAGATGTTGGTTGAGCTGATATCTGGAAAGACATAATATGCTCAGGCAAAGAATATTGCTGCATGTGACAAGGCCAATCGTACCATGTTGACCTCCGCTTATTTCTGGTGACCCATAATTTCCAGCTCATAGGTAGAACCCTGAAATTGTGGTGTGTGATATAGGTTGTAAGTTTGGTGTGCTGATCTAATATGAACTGCGCTGGCTGCCAAAGCTACATACCTCAGTGCCCTGGTTTCATTCACAGAGTAATAAACCTGTCAATGATAGCACCATGCTTGTTTATGAGAATTTGGGTTAAGCTGGGCCACATTCTGTTTGCCTGCGCAGGGTGACCAAAATGCACCTCCCCGACACCATGTGAGCATACCCACACATACAAACATGGACACACACCTGTGCACGCCCGCACACACACACACACACACACACAATAAAACACATGCATCACACACACCACACATACAAACATGGACACACACACTGTAAAACGCACGCATTCACACACACACACACACACGTGCACACACACACACACACACACAATACAACACACGCACACACACACACGGGACAGGGACACCCCTCCTGGCTGTCACACACACAGTGTTCAAGTATATATACATGTGAGCATACCCACACACACAAAACACGTGCACGCACATGTGCCCACACAGCCAAGCACACATGCGTTGAAATACGTTGAATACCAAATGAATGAATGTAATGTAACATAACTGGACAAAGACGTCACGTTCACTGTGGATGTGTTTCTCTTTCTGTCTGTCTTCTGCTCCCCCCCAGATCGGCATGACTCCCAGGCCTCTTGCTGCCCAATCCCTCCCGCTCTCTGAGCCCTGGTGAGGCGGGAGCGCGGTCGCTGGGATGCGGCTGTCGGCGCGACGGGTGGCGTGGGGGCTGCTGTGCCTGCTGGGCGCCTGTGCCCTGGTGCGGCTGTGCCAGTGGGCGCTGGAGTGCCCGGGCAGGGAGCCGAGCCGGCGGGGCATATCCGTGCTGGTGCGCGACCGGCGGCACACGGAGTACCGCTACGGGCAGGACACGCCGCTGCTGTTCGTGGGCGGCGTCCCGCGCTCCGGCACCACGCTGATGCGGGCCATGCTGGACGCGCACCCGGACGTGCGCTGCGGGGAGGAGACCCGGGTCATCCCGCGGCTGCTGGCTCTGCGACAGGCCTGGGGCAGGTCCGGCCCGGAGCGGCAGCGGCTGGAGGAGGCGGGGGTCAGCCAGGAGGTGCTGGACTCGGCCGTCTCCGCCTTCCTGCTGGAGGTGATCGCCCGGCACGGGGAGCCCGCCCCCCTGCTCTGCAATAAGGACCCCTTCACCCTGAAGAGCGCCGTCTACCTGTCGCGCATCTTCCCTAAGTGAGCCGCCGCTGCGCACGCGCTCCTGCCTCCGTGTCCCCGCGCGGGGCGCACTGCTGTGGAGAGATGATGTAACTGCGGAGCTGGTGTGGGGAGAGGATTAACTCGCCCTCGTTTTTAGCTCTGCCCGTATTCTGTCTTTCTCTCTTTTCCTCTCCCCCTTCTGCTCTCAAAAGCCCTTCTTTTCTTCAATTCCTTCCCTTTCTGTTAATATCTTCCACCAGGTCTTCTTTTTCTAATCCTCCTCTCTACCTCTAATCACTTCTCATTTTCCCTGCTTTCCTGTTGCACATCTGCTGCACCTCCCCCCACTTCTTTTCCCCCTTCTCTTCCCTCTGCTTCCACGGTCTTTTCATTCTGTCTTTCACTCCTACGTTCTCTCTCGTCCCCCTCTTGCTTCCTCTCTCTCACTCCCTCTCTTGCATTCCTCCCCACCCCCCCCCCCACTTTGTTTTTGGGCACAGGTACTCCTTTTTTTCAGAGGCAAATTTTTTATGATATGATAATGATTTTGACTCCTTTTCGGAGGGTTTGGTGTGTGGGGGAAGCTGTGTATTGCGTCTGCCATGGGGATGTGTGTGGTTGGGAGTTGGGTGTTGCTTCTGTTATTCTTTTATTTGTTTATTTATCTATGGTTTAATCCACTCCTGTAGTTTCTTTGTTTCTCTGAAATAACAGCCGATGATCTGTGTGTGGATTGTGTGTGAACTGTTTTTCTAAGGGTGTATTAAAGGTCTCTCCCGCTCCCTGTCTTTCTCTCCCTCCCTCCCTCCCTCTCTCACACTCCCTCCCTCTCTTCCCTCCCTCCCTCTCTTTCTCTCCCTCTCTCTCTTTCTCTCCCTCTCTCTCTTTTTCTCCCTCCCTCTCTCTCTCCGGCTCCCTGTCTTTCTCTCCCTCTCTCTCTTTCTCTCCCTCTCTCTCTTTCTCTCCCTCCCTCTCTCTCTCCGGCTCCCTCTCTTTCTCCCCCTCTCTCTCTTTTTCTCCCTCTCTTTCTCTCCCTCCCTCCCAGCTCTAAGTTCCTGCTGATGCTGCGTGACGGCCGGGCAGCGGTTCACTCCATGATCTCGCGGCACGTGACCATCGCGGGCTTCGACCTCTCCAGCTACCGGGACTGCCTGAGCAAGTGGAGCCGGGCGGTGGAGGCCATGCTGGGGCAGTGCCTGCAGGTGGGCAGCGGGCGCTGCCTGACGGTGCGCTACGAGAGCCTGGTGCTGCAACCTCGCACCACGATGCAGAGGGTGCTGCGTTTCCTGTCTGTGCCCTGGAACGAGGCCGTGCTCCACCACGAGGACGCCATTGGACAGCCAGGAGGGGTGTCCCTGTCCCGGTGAGGGTGAGGTGTGTGTGTGTGTGTGTGTGTGTGTGTGTGTGTGTGTGTGTGTGTGTGTGTGTGTGTGTGTGTGTGTGTGTGTGTGGTGTGGGTGTGTGATTGCGTGTGTTTTATTGTGAGTGTGTGCGCGTGTGTGTGTGTGTGTGTGTGTGAATGCGTGTGTTTTATTGTGTGTGTGTGTGCACGTGTGTGTGTGTGTGTGTGTGTGTGGGTGTGTGATTGCATGTGTTTTATTGTGAGTGTGCGCGTGTGTGTGTGTGTGTGTGGGTGTGTGATTGCGTGTGTTTTATTGTGAGTGTGCGCGTGTGTAGGCGTGTGTGTGTGTGTGAGTGAGTGTGTGAGAACGCATGTGAGTATTAAGATGGTGAGAGTGTGTAGTTGGTCTGTTTTGGTGTGCATAGTGTACTGCATACGAGAAACTTCACAAATAAAAAAGCTCCTCTCTCTCTCTCTCTCTTACAGGATTGAGCGCTCCACAGATCAGGTGATCAAGCCAGTGAATTTGGAGGCTCTGAATCGCTGGGTGGGCCACATTCCCATCGATGTTATGGCCGACATGGCCGAGATCGCCCCCATGCTGACCAGGCTGGGCTACAACCCCAACGAAAACCCACCCGAGTACGGCCAGCCGGACCCTGTGGTGGTCAACAACACAGAGAGGGTACTGGCTCGCTAACTGACACTAACTTACTGCTGCTTGCTCTTGTGTTGTGTATGTGTATTTGCTCTGTGATATAACCTGATGTTTTAAGGGGTGTATATATATATTTTTTTTAATGCTGCACACAAATTGCCCTGCGGGGACATTAAAAACATTCAAAAACTGAAGGACACAAAAGTGTACTTTTACGTTACGCTCAGAATAACGCAGTAAGCACACAGACTGAATACACACTTCCCTTCCCATGTAGGCCCAAGCGCATTCACACACACCGTCAGCATTCAGACGCGCTGAAAAACATTTTATTCTGCTTTATTTCAGAATTATAATCATTCTCAATTGCAGAATAAGAATAATCCCAATTGCAATAATAATCATAATAATGATAATAATAATAATAACATTTACAACAACAGAACAACAGGATATTCAGACGCGTCCGTTTCCTGGATCCTCCAGCAAATCCAAACAGATCCTCCTGTAAATCCACACAGTAAGATTTGGCTGTGGAACAAAGCGGCTCCTGTGGTTCTACTTTTCCCGATATCAAAGTGTGCTGATAAAATACTCTTTTGTTCAAAAACCATGAAACCATGAAATGGTTCAATGCTAGAACCTTTGCTGATATAGTGTAGATATATCAGCAAATGACAGGTGATATATTGTCATTTCTTTGCTATTCAACGACGATGAGCAAGGACAAGAACATTTGCCCACTTGTGAACATGCTCCCACTCCCTGGCGTTTAGCATTGACTGCATGGCATGGAGGTAAAATGTAGATAACATGCCTGTTGCTGGCATCCTGCCATGCCTTCTTCATCATCCGTCAGCAGCTGGCAGGGTCATGGACACAGTATGACTGATACCTGTCAGCTCAAAGGTCTAATCTGATTGCACAACAGCGAAAGGTCCTTCCCCCCAGAGCCTACGACTGAATCCAGCGCCACACATTTGCAAGCCTGAGAGTTAGAATCTCAGTTACAGCATCACACTGGGCCACACGTGAGGAAGGATAACTGAACGCATGAGCTGGTTTCTGTGTTTTGCCAGTCTCATTTTTCAACCAAAGAGCCTTGTAGGAATTGCACAACCCTGCCCTGCAATGGTGTACCCGCCTGTTTGGAATTGCAGTGTGAAAGCTACATCTTGAATATTGACGAGGGCAAAATAAAGCATTTGCTTTCAGATTGGTGAAATTCTATATCTCATAGCTTTTTACTTTATTTATTTTTTTGCACCTACAGTAAGTGATGCATCGGAAGAGGATGTGAGAGTGCTCTAAATGCCCTCTGTAGAAAACATTGTAAAACTCATGCTGACCCACATGAATGCACTTAAAGTAAATCAGCCTACAATTAATCAGTTGCACACAAAGACATTTGACTTCATTCCTGAGTGTGAAAGGACAGCGGTTGGTTATTTGAAAAATAAAACTCTGCCAAAGTGTGAAATTGGAGTGGTATCTTAAAACGGTATCAACAAGATTGACAGGGGCCACTTGGAGAATAGGATGTGGTCAAATGTGAAATCCCTTGGGACATCTGTGTCACGTTGACTTGGTGTTTGTTTTGGTGCATTTGCCTAAATGCTCGATCTACAGTACGTGTTGACGATTAATTGCAAAGCAATCTGTGGAGTTTCCTGGAGCCTGGGGCGTGCTTTAAGAGGGGACATGTTCAGAGGTATAAGCACAAAGACTGGAGAGTCTGTGACGTTTACTACACCTGATACATTTCTCTCTTTGCCCCTTCCTCCGTTTTCTTCTAGGTACTGAAGGGAGACTTCAAAACCCCAGCCAATTTGAAAGGACAGCCACCAGTAAGTGTGTGGGAATGAATTAATGGTTTACTGTGGTTAGATTGATTGATGATTAGAACGGGGAATCATCTGTCTCCGACCACATTACTGAGGATTACCCCCATGTTGTTGTTGTTTTGTTTTTTTAATAAATTATTTGTTTAAACTTTTCACCCAATTTTTCCCCCAATTTAGTAGCCAATTCAACCCTCTATTTATTTTGATTCGCCCTCATGAGCCTGCCACCCATCCTCCGGGTCAAACTAATATCCCAGAGGTAGGCAGTGATCCTCCTCCTCCGAGACGGAACTTCACCCACCTGCTCTTTAGGAACGCCCCTACTGCTCCTCGGCGAGCTCGTGCCCACTTTCCCTCCCCCCTTCCCCTGGGGTGTGACAGCCAAAAGCCGGCCCCCAATTGGGGTTCTTGGCCAGAGTCCGACTAACTCAGTCATGACCCCCATGTTGTTTGACCATTGCTTCAGATATGAAAGAGCTTGTGCCCTTTTTTGGGGGATGGGGGGCGATTTTAGCAGACGCTCTCATCCAGAGTTACTTTCACAGTTCATATTCCTTTACATACAATCCATTTAAACATCTGGATATTTACTGACACACGTGTTCACAAAGTGACTTCTTTTATGAAATCCATGTTATGCCATGATTTAATTTGAAGAGCTCCTGGCTTGTGGCAGGGTGCATGTGTGCCTGTTGGTGGGATCAGCTCAGCTTAAGGAAAATGTCACTGGTGGACTCATGTCATGTTCGCAGCCCTACCACCCTGTGACCTTCTCATGTTAAACAGCTGAAGCAAAGCAATGTTTGGCTTTGTTAGTATTTGGATGGGAGACCTCCTGGGAAAACCAAGTTGCTGCTGGAGGGGGTGTTGCCGAGCCAGTAGGGGGCGCTCTTTCCTCTGGACTCAATAGAAATCCAATGCCCCAGCGCACTGATGAGGGTATTGTGCTACAAAAAGGTGCCGTCCTTTGGATCCGACATCAAATCAAGGTCCTGACTCACTGTGGTCATTAAAGATCACGTGGCACTTTTCGAAAGACTTAACCCCGGTGTCCTGGTCAAATTCCCCCAAAAAACCTGGTCACCTAATCATCCTTCTACATCTGATTGGCTACACAATCCCCTGCATTCCCTACGTACTTTGATTCTCAGGCCATCACTGCAGATGAGAGATGAGTTCTCATTTGACCAAAACTGTAGAATAAATGTGTGAGTATGGCTGGCAGTGTAGTGTAATGGTTAGGGAGCTCTCAGGCCAGGTTCAATCCCCAGGTGGGGCAGATGAGCAAGATGAGTTCAGTAAAATATCCAGCATTTAAAGAATGTAAACCAAAACTGATAGAATAAATGTAAAATGTAAATGTAAATGTAGTATGGGAGCATGGAGTTGCGTGTGGTAAAGCCTCGCTGCATCTCACTCTCTTCCTCCCTCTCAGGCATTCCTAAATGGCTCCTATACGGAGGGGTGAACAGGCAAGTGCAGGCCAGTGCCCCCTGAACAGATGTACATCGTAGCCTGGACGTCTCGCCTCAGAGGGGTGTACACGAACGGGCGCAACGTCAGCCAGCCGGCCTAACAGACTCCTACTCACTGGAGGCCACCCCCCGTCGTGTGCAAAAGGGTGTAACGTTCCGGAGACTGTTCTACTGTTTTTATATTTGCATTTCCTCACACTGCTGTCTTTTTAGGGTGAGACCTTCAACCACAAATCTCTTAACCTAAGACTCCCCTTCTCCTTTTCCATTGGTGGTCTGCTTGCCATTGTTGTCGTATGTAGGGTTTTGGATTGTACGTTTTTGTAGGTTGAATGAATGAATGAATGAATGAATGAATATTGGATTTATATAGTGCTTTTTTCCCAGGGCACTCAAAGTGCTTACAACGATAGGGGCAAGTTGCCTCAACCACCACTAATGTGCAGCACCCACCTGGGTGAGAGCGACGGCAGCCACAGTGCCCAGTACAAACTCGCTACACATCAGATACACAGTGGAGAGGCGAGGAGAGGAGGTTGACACAGTCGGACTTGCCCCCCCCTAGCAGTACCACCCAGCATACAGCCTTCTTGCCCAAACACATTTCCTCCCCATTTTTATTGGTTTTATCCATTACAGGTACGAGAGTAAAATATGTGGGAGTCTATGTGGGAGTGGGAGTGGGGGGGGGACGGGGGGGAACAATGCAAAAAACTAAATGCAAATAGGTGTAGTCTGCATTGAACTCTGAAAGTGACAAAGTTGAGAGTTTTAACATGAATGCCTGAAAACGTACGAGCCTTCATGAGCGGTCAGTGTGGATGGAAACACATCTGCTAATGTGCTGCCCCCTCTTCTCCCCATCTCGTTGGGGAAACTGAGCACTGCGGCTGAACAGTGTTTCTCAGTGTAGAAGGTGGATGCATGTGTTTGTATGGGACCTCTGTCGTGCAGACCCTCAGCTGTCCTGTGAATTTTGCTAAAATAGAAACTTGAGTGCAATCCAGAAAAGCACTGGAAATATATATTTTTTTCTATTATATTTTGTCAGATTTTTCCCCCCAATTTTTTCTCCCTATTTGGTGGTCAATTATACCCTCTATTATTCCAACTATCCCCCCCACAAGCCTGGTGCTAACCTATTTCTGATACTGGTAATGGCACGGATGACAAAATCCGCCTCCTTCACCCTCCTTGTGGCGGACAGCTAATTGCTGCCCCCTGGCGGCACTCCCAGCCAGAGCCGGATTGTGGGCAACTTGCGGGTTGGACGCTCTAACCGTTACGCCACCCGGGAGGCCAGGAAATAACCTTTAAAAAATATATATATAATTTAAAAAAAACTTATCAGTCATAACCCCAAATGTCCTAACTCATATATGTTTTTGATTGGAGATAGGGAGGGCAAAAATGTATTTTCACTGATCATGGCATAATGTGTGGTGATTACGTTGGTAAACCTTCAATTAGAGGAGAGAAATGAAAGGAAGATGGAAATATAGAACACATTTTCATACATGTGTATGCAGATTACTTCTAGAGGCCAATTGTTAAGGAAAGCAATGTAAAGATCTCTATTTTCATTGTAAGAACATATGATGAAGAGAACTATGAAATAGCATAATCCTTTATAATAAGTATGTTATTGTGGGTTAGAACATGCTGAGGGCATCATAACGGTTGCTTCCGTCATTAAAAAAAGACTAAAGCTGACTATGGTCACCGTACATATACGCATTAATGAACTGCATCAAGGTAGTGTGGCCCAAACATTTCAGACAGATGCACTTCATCAAAAGAAGATGGTACTAGTGAATTGTTTCACCTTGAAAACCAGGCATCTTGGATTATAATTAACTGTTGTTTCTCTTGAAGTAATCTACATGTATATGCTCTTTTTAATTTCTTCCTTTGCAAAAAAAATAGCAATAGTGTAAATAAACTGCTTCATTTGATTTAATCAAATAAATAGCTGGGTCCCTCCTGCACTAGTGAGATTTTTTATCTGGTGCAGACAGACCTGAGGGCATCCTATTGACCAGAGGAGTTGATTTTTGCGCCATGAGGCAGGGAAATCCTGCCAACCCTACGGGGCTGCTGGTCAAAGTGTCTGAGCCATGTGGCATGGGACGTGCCACCTCTCAGCCCCCATTAGTCAACATTTTTATGTATTGTGGGTGTGAATTTTGGGGGCTTTGGGGGTAGACTGGATTAGCCAGTGAAACAGGATGATTTTTTTCCCCCCTTCACAAAATCACAAATGCCAGCTTGGCCATCCTTGGACCTACAACAAAGGGTCTGGGTTAGGACAGCTAGTTTAACTGCACAAGGAGACTGCGTGAAGTGTGTGTGTGTGTGCGTGCGTGCGCCTGCGTGTGTGCGCATGTGTGTGTCCATGCCAGAAGAGAGGAAAGCACTAATCAGGGCTTTATACATTTTCTGTTTACTTGTTACTTGTTCACAGGTTCACTTGTAAAGCACATTCATTAAAATTTGATCTTTTTAAAAATGTAAATTTGACTTTGGTGCTTTTACTTGCTTTTGCTTCATTACAAAACTGTCCCCTTAAAAATATATATATTTTTTTTAAAGGCCATGCCTATTTCCGTTCCTTACAAACTCTGGCTCTTTGACAAACTTTGATCAACTATGTTGATCAGGGTGTCAAACTCATTCCGCACTATAATGAGGTGTGTTTTTGCCCCAGAAACAGCAGAAAATTTTTAGTTATGTGTGAATGATTTCCCTAAATACACCTATCCCACTGCCTGTGATGAAGTAGTCAATCATTTTAACACAATGTTAAAGACAACAATTGATCATGTTGCACCACTTAAACTCAAAAAGATAAAGGTTAGACCTCATCACCGCGGCCTTTGACACTACTGACCATGAAATCTTACTAAATAGACTACAAGACTGGGTTGGTATAACTAACAGGAACTGCCTTAAGCTGGTTTAGAACCTATCTCACTGGAAGGTCTTCATATGTTTGCATTTGAGATCACTCTTGCAGTGCAGGCTTTTGTTCCAACTGAACAGTGACACACCTGATTCCACTAATCAAAGCCCTGATTGAAGACTTTGATTAGCTGATTAGTCAAATCAGGTGAGCTACTGCTCGGCTGGAACAAAAGCCTGCACCCACACCGGCCCACACAGGGTAAGATTGCCCACCCCTGGTTTATACGGTACTAATGATTCAGACCAGGGAAAAAATCCTGGCCTTGAAAACCAAGGAGCATGCACACTGGCAATAGGCTTCCAGTTGCAATATACTGACCCAAGTCTCCATCATAGGAGACTGTACTAATTCAAGGTAGTGACATCGCTATGTGTGGCTCATCAGACACCAACTAGCCCTTTTGCAAATATATAATCATCTGGTGCATATTAAAATATCTTTGTCCTCAAGTTAAGCTTTACCTACCCACAGTCAGAACTGTGTCCAGTATACTGAGTACAAAAAGATGATCACCCCTGTGGAGGGTATAATCCACATTTTAATATTAATAATAATAATGATTATTAGAAATGTTCATCCATTTCTAAGAATTCTTATTTGAGATGCATCTTTTTTTTCTAAATAAAACTTCTGTTTGCAAAAACACATTGAATATGTAAAAAATAATAATAGTGTGTGAACAATTTTCATTTCTGCTTTGACCAGGAAACTGAATAAAATTGTATTGGCTCTCCTGCAATGAAATTGTGGCTGCAGGGTAGAAATCACCTACAGGTAAGAGTATACGGAAGCAATGAGATGTGATTGAACTAAAACTATCCAGGAATAAACATCCTAATGGAACACATGATTAAATATAACTAGTAATCGATTAAATCTTGAGGACACACACAAAATAAAATGTAAAAAATCGGAGGTAGGTTTCTTGGCAAGCAGTCAGTGCTCTTTTCTCGTGATTATGGTTCATTTGTAAGCGATACAAGGACAGTGATATTCTAGCCATTGTAGTTAAATAACACTGAATGATTCCTGGGGAATTGCAGTTTTATTTCTGAGTACAGTAGTACTTATAATCACAAATTGTTTTTAATATAATTTATAAATGATTACACATCACACAACCAAAATAACATAATTACTATAACATGTAAATCCAATCTCCCGTTTCCAACTTCCATCCTGTCCTGATAACGCTCCCAAACCCCCAGAGTCACCACTGGTACAATGCACCCAATGTTCCAATTTAGTATTGGTTCTTCATACCTGTCAACTACTTAGCTAAATATTTCCCATGTGAAATTGTACTCTCTTTTGTTTGAAAATGTATTTCATGGTTTTAAAATAGACACCAAATCTACTGTTAACCCTAGCTACAGTACTGTACATGGACCAATTCAGTATTGTTTTGACGTTGCCAAACGTTACTCTGTGGTTAACTAACAAAATCATCTACGCTCATTATATATAATGTAAGCTAATTGTTTGGACCCTGTAGTTTTTGGTTTAGCTAACGTACAAAACCGCAAGTGTTTTGTTATGAAAATAACTTCCGTGTTGGAGCTTACGCGTCAGGTTTTGACAGATATTGCACCTGTCATGTGACCACTTGGCAAACCAAATATCCAATCACAAAGCCGTTGCTATGTTGTAGCAAACTATCTCTTCCACTCGGCCGGTTTCAACAGGCGAAAGTACAGGAATTGGGCCGTTTCCTAGGTGATGATACACGTCTGCACTGTTGCGCAGTCTGAAAAACAGCCATTGTGTAATGAAATAATGGTGTAACCCAATCGCTATTTATAATCTAGCTAGCTAAAATATATCATTAGGTAGCAAAGTAACTGAAAACATATACCCTCCTGAAATATTGCCCGTCATTTCATTAATATGTATATTAGTCTCTTTTATTACTTTGGCTGAGGTCATATTTGAATCGCTTGTTGCCATAATTGTCTAGCTGTCACTCGAAAAATGTAACTAGCTAGCTAGCTACGTAATATCAGTCAACGCTCAGCTGACCACCAGATATTTTTCTGGAAATTAAACTGCGCGATGACTGCCACACAACTACGTTTCGGTTTCATCCCTCCTTTCATTTTCTGCTTCCGCGATTCAGGATACATATTTCCTCATATAATGTTTTTAAACTTAAAATATATATAGATAATAATTTGAAATATTTGTATTTAATGATGAATATAAGTCTTTCTGCCTCTGAGTAGGATATTGGCACGAAAATGAGTTAACTTGCTGAAAGCCGCAGTTTATAGTCCCTCTTGGGTGTAACAGTGGAGGGATACGTCAGCATGTCGGTATAAAAACCCCAGCCCTTTGTTGAGCTGCAGATTTGTTTCCTGTTGAGAGCAGTGACTGTGTACGTAGCTGTTATTACAGAAAAGCAAAGTAATTTGTAAGTATTTAACGAATATTCGAACTATTTTTTGAACTTTTAAATTGTTAGTTTTGTTTAAGCAATACTTTTCGATATTACTTTAAAATTAAAGCTCTATCGTCGATCAAGCGAGTTTGCTTTTACAGTTTGGCAGATGGCTAGCTAGCTAACACCAAGGGCTTTCTAGTGTAATGTTACCCAATGAAGGCTTAACATTCGGTGTAAATAGGCGGAATATACTGTGTAGGCAACGGTTCCATGTATTTTGATCCGCAATTGCTTTCCATTAGAGATTCCTTGATTGCCTAGCTAAACAAATGCTTTTGGTCCAATGGTACCTAATCGACGTTTTTTCCACATTAAGCTGCCATCTTGCGTTCCACAGCCAATTACTAGTAACGTTAGTTCGCCTGACTAGTTGGTTGGCCCCCGCTAACATTAGCTTTGTTGCCTAACGAAAACAAAGGGGCGACCTAATGCTTCAAGCCATTAACGGCGACCAATTTTTAAATGGTTAATTATCAGTTGGGCAACGCATCTAGCGAGGTTTACTGAAGTGAGTGTTTTTGTTTGCTTCGTTATGTAGGTAAGTTGCGCGTTTTGTAATGGTTTGCGAGATCGCTAATGCATTGTTTCAAAATGGACGCAGCTGAACCGTAGCTCTTTGGCTAGCTAGTGGATGCTACTGTAATGTCGTCAGCTGCTCTAAAAGGGAGGGGCTAGGCGCCATTACATCGTTATGAGTCGCCGCATTGTCTTGCAGCTGTAGGGAGGGTAATTGTTACTTAACGTGTTTTTCTCGGTTCGCTTTCAGCAGCCAAATTGCCAATCCTCCCAACAGCCATAGCAACTTATTTTTTAACATTGGTGTTTGCTCTTTTCAACTGCTAAATTAAGAACATTGCTGATAAATATACTCCGTCTTTAGAGGGACATTTCTTGCGCTTTTCCTGGGTCTACGGGTATATGACTGTCACAATTTGACATTTATATTTTCATTCCCTACAGGTGCCATTTAAAATGTGATCTCATTTTGATTGTACTGTTCAATTCAGCTGTTAAGTTTGATGTATTAGGATAAATACGCAATCAGACATTTGATCTGGGTAAAAAAAAAAAGGAAGATTAATCCAGGAGTTTAGTGGTTCAGCACTCCCAAATTGTAGTCCGATTAAAATGGAAATGTCTACTCAAAAGCACATCGTGGTGGGTAAAATCTTGCCAAGCCTAATATGATTGGTAATTTAAGGCTTGTTTGGCAATTTAAGTGCGGTATTGATGATGCAATGATTTCTATTGCTGTATTACTGCACTGATCTTGTGCGCTAACTATGATTGTTCTTACCTTGTATTAATGCACATCTTGTAAGTTACTCTGGATAAGAGCGTCTGCTAAATGCTTAAAATGTAAATGTAAAAATGATGAGTTCCTTGTTAGCTTGACGTGTTGACTGATTATGCTTGTTCTCCAGTGTGACAATGCAGATCTTTGTGAAGACGCTGACTGGCAAGACCATCACCCTGGAGGTGGAGCCCAGTGACACAATTGAGAACGTGAAGGCCAAGATCCAGGACAAAGAAGGCATTCCCCCAGACCAGCAGAGGCTGATCTTTGCCGGCAAGCAGCTGGAAGATGGCCGCACCCTGTCCGACTACAACATCCAGAAGGAGTCCACCCTCCACCTGGTCCTCCGTCTCAGGGAGGCATGCAGATCTTCGTGAAGACCCTCACTGGCAAAACCATCACCCTGGAGGTGGAGCCCAGTGACACCATTGAGAACGTGAAGGCCAAGATCCAGGACAAAGAAGGCATTCCCCCAGACCAGCAGAGGCTGATCTTTGCCGGCAAGCAGCTGGAAGATGGCCGCACCCTGTCCGACTACAACATCCAGAAGGAGTCCACCCTCCACCTGGTCCTCCGTCTCAGGGAGGCATGCAGATCTTCGTGAAGACCCTCACTGGCAAAACCATCACCCTGGAGGTGGAGCCCAGCGACACCATTGAGAACGTGAAGGCCAAGATCCAGGACAAAGAAGGCATTCCCCCAGACCAGCAGAGGCTGATCTTTGCCGGCAAGCAGCTGGAAGATGGCCGCACCCTGTCCGACTACAACATCCAGAAGGAGTCCACCCTCCACCTGGTCCTCCGTCTCAGGGGAGGCATGCAGATCTTCGTGAAGACCCTCACTGGCAAAACCATCACCCTGGAGGTGGAGCCCAGCGACACCATTGAGAACGTGAAGGCCAAGATCCAGGACAAAGAAGGCATTCCCCCAGACCAGCAGAGGCTGATCTTTGCCGGCAAGCAGCTGGAAGATGGCCGCACCCTGTCCGACTACAACATCCAGAAGGAGTCCACGCTCCACCTGGTCCTCCGTCTCAGGGGAGGCATGCAGATCTTCGTGAAGACCCTCACTGGCAAAACCATCACCCTGGAGGTGGAGCCCAGCGACACCATTGAGAACGTGAAGGCCAAGATCCAGGACAAAGAAGGCATTCCTCCAGACCAGCAGAGGCTGATCTTTGCCGGCAAGCAGCTGGAAGATGGCCGCACCCTGTCCGACTACAACATCCAGAAGGAGTCCACGCTCCACCTGGTCCTCCGTCTCAGGGAGGCATGCAGATCTTCGTGAAGACCCTCACTGGCAAAACCATCACCCTGGAGGTGGAGCCCAGCGACACCATTGAGAACGTGAAGGCCAAGATCCAGGACAAGGAAGGCATTCCCCAGACCAGCAGAGGCTGATCTTTGCCGGCAAGCAGCTGGAAGATGGCCGCACCCTGTCCGACTACAACATCCAGAAGGAGTCCACGCTCCACCTGGTCCTCCGTCTCAGGGGAGGCATGCAGATCTTCGTGAAGACCCTCACTGGCAAAACCATCACCCTGGAGGTGGAGCCCAGCGACACCATTGAGAACGTGAAGGCCAAGATCCAGGACAAAGAAGGCATTCCTCCAGACCAGCAGAGGCTGATCTTTGCCGGCAAGCAGCTGGAAGATGGCCGCACCCTGTCCGACTACAACATCCAGAAGGAGTCCACGCTCCACCTGGTCCTCCGTCTCAGGGGAGGCATGCAGATCTTCGTGAAGACCCTCACTGGCAAAACCATCACCCTGGAGGTGGAGCCCAGCGACACCATTGAGAACGTGAAGGCCAAGATCCAGGACAAAGAAGGCATTCCCCCAGACCAGCAGAGGCTGATCTTTGCCGGCAAGCAGCTGGAAGATGGTCGCACCCTGTCCGACTACAACATCCAGAAGGAGTCCACCCTCCACCTGGTCCTCCGTCTTCGTGGTGGCAACTAATAAAGTTCAGTTCTGCACCTAACTGTCTTCCCTGTCTCCCCCTCCCCCCCCACACTATACCTCAACCTCCAACCCTAACCCCCCCCTAAATGTTTTCAATTCAATAAAGTTAAAGCATTCCTCACTTTGGTCTGTTTTTTGTTCTAGAGCAGAGGTGTTGGTATTTAATGAATTGTCTAGCCTTTTGAGCTTTATGTTGGCCATAGTCATTGGTTGCATTAAATGTTGCAGCAAAGTCTTAATTTGGATGTTTCATAGGCTAATCTGCAACTGTACTTGAAATTAAACTTGGCCATTGTCAAATAGGATTGAAAGAATGGTCAAAATAAAAATGTGTATTAATGTGGTTTTCCTTGGGTCTCAAACAGTGCTTTGTGATTTCCAACCCTATTTTTGTACCAAATGCTGGAAATGGCATGGTTAAACTCTTGCGCCAATGATCAAGTTGCCTTGGTACAAATGCTAATCACGAAATGGTGCAATTTTGCACGTTCAACAAGTTGTTAGACCTGTTTTGAGACAGTGGGAGTCTTAACTGGAACTTTGCGGTCTACTAACAATTTCCGTGAGGAAATGTCACACTGGAAAGCAATGAGGTGCAATTTGACGACAATTATATTAGGCTAAATTTGGTAGAAGGTTAACCTAAAGTAATCGCTCGAATCACGTCAAAAGTACAAAATATACAACTGCAGGTCCCGCCCCTGCCTATAAAACGCAGTACCCTCGTGGCAGCTGTAGTTCGATATTGTATGTTTTGCTTCAATGATTAAAAACCACCCGAATTTTTTTATTTTTTTAATTTTCGTTTGGGGAAATGCGAAATGGAAGCACTTTATATGAAAGGTCCTGCATGCCCTCGTGAGAACTGCGTCTTAAGCGTTCGTTCCTGTGAAATGAGTGCAATGTTTCACTTCGGCTTCAATCCAGTACAGGTAAATTTAAGGCTTCGTACATATTTGCATAATCTGTAGGCTACTGTTGACACTGGCCAACAACATTTAACAGTGCCGTCCTCAGGTGGTGCTGAACGGGTCGCGATTTAAGACTTAGAACCGTACAACGTAAACGTAGACGTAGGATTTTTCTTTTTGGCGAAATCCGTTCTATGAATGTATTTTATGTTATGGTGTCAGGGCCATTTCAAGTTGCGTATTATTTAAAGGTGCAGACAATAATGCAAATTATCTACTTGTAGCTAGCCTTTGCAAAAGTCAACCCAGCAGGGACATACACAAGTGTAAAACGTATATAAGCCATACAAAAGATATACTGCCACACAATAGAAATGTGCGAGATGTTCCTGCCCAAGGAAACAAAATTATTTCCAATTGAGCCAGAGCAGTCCAGATGCGTGCGCGTGTTTAAAAGGAAAACGTTTTTAACATGGAAAATACAAATAGGCTATTTAAATAATACATATTGGCAATTATACAAAGAGTGACAGTAAGCTACTTCTAGATCCTGCGTAATTGTGTATTAAAAATTACTTTATGAGTGGCGATAAGCAATTAATGTACAGAAGCTTAACTACATACCCAATATATGACGTTTCAAATTTTCTGCTACCACAAGATGTCACTGTCCTATCAACCGTCACCTTTCCCTCATTCTGGGCTCTTCAAAACAAACGAACATCGTCATTGAGGCGTCTATTTGTTCTGGGCCGTGGGCCATCAATTTGTGAAACTTTTAATTTACTTAATGACGGGATCTTTGTAAGCTTGTCATGCGGAGAGTTACCACAAAACCTGCACTTGACTGTTGTATTTGTCGATGTGTATTGAAGGACAATATAAATTGAATCAGGGGGGATATGTTGGACAACCTCTCGTGAGACAGAGAGACCAGCACGACACCCCATGACACTTTTTGTTTATTTAGTATTTATTTTGTGAGAAATTATTTATGTAAGTACGTCCGTTTTATATGTAGCCGAAACATTAAGCAAAATCCAGCCTTCTGACGGACAGGTCTAGACAAAATGTAGCAAAACATCCGTGCTAATTAACAGTCCCGAAAAGTGCGTTAATTGCACTTTTGTGTAGGATACTGCATTTCTTGTTTTATGATGCATATTGAAGTGGGGTGACATAAATTACCTCTTCCAAGTCTGATCTCTAATACGGGTCGGTAACAGCGTTGCACGATTCGTTGACACCTAGTCAACTAGTTGAGCCCAATCAACTAAAAGCTATAGGCTACCAATTTGGATTTGCTAGAAAACGTGTACCCAGGCATTGTCAAACATGGTCAGTCCTATTCAACACGAGTAACTTCAGGCGCGATTATCTGGATAGGCTACATTTCTGACCTAAGTAATTATTATTTTTGTATCTTTATTTGCTTATAAACACAACAGAGTTGAATATATAAGGTCATCCCATATTAACCCAAGATCTATCCTGTCAAACATGTGACAAAATATTAATAATTATTCCCATTATGGTACGAATTACTAATATGTTTGGATCTTAAAAAACTTAAAACATATTATTTCCATTTTAAATGCACTTATTGTAAACCGCCCGGGATAACAGCGTCTAAATGCCTAAAATGGATTAGTAACGTTAGCCATTCAATTATATGTAATTTATTTAATTGAAATTGCTATCGGTCAAAGCATCCTGTGTTAAGGGATCGTCCTCAAAGTGCACCACCCCAAGCTGACTTGAATCAAATTTCAATATCTACCCCTTTGTATGATGTAACGTTAGTCTATGCTAGCTTGAGAGCTAGCTATGCGGACACACTTTCCCAGTGCTGTCGTTTACGTTACAGATGTATACCCTACCTCGCATTCTACAGCAGAGAATCTTGGTATGGAAATAATTTAACCCAGTAAACCAGGGTTACTCAAATCTGGCCCACAAATCCAAATTCGGCCCTTGTTTTCCTTTCTAGCAGGTAGTTAATTGAACAATTAGTGCAAATGATTGGACACCTGACTCCCATATGGAAAAACAGCAGTACTCGGCCCATGAGGACCGTGATTTGAGTAACCCTGCAGTGAACCATTTGCATTGGACCTACGTTGGCCAACAGATGTTTTTTCTAGAGTAGGCTAGATATCATCACATTTAATGGAGTCCAATCGTAAAACTATCACACCAGTCAAATTGTGATGTAGCTACCTACTGACTGACTCGTAGGCTCAGTTGGTTGTAATCACACCATTCAATTGGGAGTGCACACGATGAACAGTCAGTATAACCTACCATAACCCCCACCTACTATAAAGCACAGTGCTAGCGCAAGATTTTGTGAGGAAGTTTGCTGTCACATGAACATGCAACATTAACCCCCTGAGGTCCGTGCTAAGCTTTTAATGTTTTTAGATTTTGGCATGGTCTGATATTTATCTCAATTTCATCAATTTAACACACACTTACTCCAAAGTGTTTGATATTTTTATTTGAAGGACAATCACAGCTACATTTGTATGCCATCAATAGTTTGGTCAGTATCATATGCAGCTTGTAAATAGATCTACAAACACACAAGTTAAAAATAGTAAATTTTTCTGCTGTCACAAAAGATGTGAAAGCACACACTAAACTATAGTGACGAATTGTTTTGCCAATGTGCGTTTGTTCACCAAGGTCTTGGTTATGTAAGGGTGTGAAAATAGTTTAGCACATCTGAGATCTAAATAGCTAAAAACCTGTTTTTATCAGAACTGGTCACATTTATTTCAGGCTGTGGGAGGGCTAAATGCTAAATACCTGAATATTCATTTTGGCTCTTTGTTACGTTGCAACACGCGGAATGTTTGGCGTCACAACACGCGATATTCATAGGCTATATTTTCACGAGTATTTGAAAACAAGCGAAAAATAAAATTAATATCAGCATAGACTGTTGCTGGCAGATTGCAAGCGTAAACACAGACAAGATGTAAAAAAAATAAAAAAACAAGCGAAATAAAATCAATAGCATAGACTGTTGCTGGCAGATTGCAAGCGTAAACACAGACATACGATATATTTTATAACATTTTACGCTGTTTGAAAAGTATTTTTTGTGCCTATTGCAATTTGTTACATTGCGACATGCGGAATATGTAGTCACAAGGCGCGGAATTCATATATTTTCGAGTATTTGAAAATATACTCGTGAATATACTGTTGCTGGCAGATTGCAAGCGTAAACACAGACATACGATATATTTTATAACATTTTAGGCTGTTTGAAAAGTATTTTCTGTGCCTATTGCAATTTGTTACATTGCGACATGCGGAATATGTAGTCACAAGACGCGGAATTTATATATATTTTCACGAGTATTTGAAAACAAGCGAAATAAAATAAATATCAGCATAGACTGTCCTCTTCAGTTTGTGTTGTTTATGCCGGCGTTTTCACACATGGCCCGACGTACCTCCCGAAATTAGCACCTCGTTAACATGTCAATAGAAGGGGACGTTACTAAAAGGTAAAAAACAGAGTAAAAAGCAAGGTTTACTTTTGGTCTAATTAAGCTAATTTTAAAAATCCCATTTGATTTGCCAGTGCTCAAATCGGAAAGTCGCGATTCTAAGGTTTCTGTCAATGTTTTTGCCGCGTGTGTATGATAAAATATCGCGAAGTTAGAAATAGTAATATACTTGTATTGCTGCTTGGATCGGCGCCGATCCAGCCGACCTCAGGGGGTTAACACGTGTAATACAGTAATATGTACTGTAGTTTTTTCTGGACATATGTACATAGATTAGGTGGCATACCTTTCCCATGGCTTTAGCCAGGTAATTCCAGAGTTGCCATGTTGTTTGTAAATCCCCATTCAAGGCAAATCAATGGGAAATTGATTGGAGAAAATATTTTGAAATTATTGTCTAATAATTGGAGGAAATTGTTCATAAAGTGAGAATCTGGTGGTTTTACCTAACCTCACACTGCTGGTGAGAATAGATAAGGCCCTTAATAGAAGCATTCCCGTTACGTAGGCACACTGTAACCCCCCACTTTCCCAAAGATGTTCCCTTACGTAAAACAGAGAGCAAAGCTAGTTAAGGGGTCCACAATCTGCAAGTGTCAGACGCACGCCGTTACTGACGGCTCTATTGTTTTTAATGGACAGAGCTCAAACCAGAGGCGTTTTGACAGTCATTGACACGACTTCCAGCGTCAAATTCCAACTCAGTTCTATTTCTTGAGCGTCAATAAGTAGAATGAATTGTACATTGTACTGAAAGCAATTTAGTGGATGATCAATTTGATGCGGGAGGCTGGGCAGAGAGTTCAGCCCAACCTGAGCCGCTACACAGTTGCATCTATCATCCATACATTCAGAAATGAGAACCGGTAAGTTACCTACTATCTACACTATGCTACTGCTCTTTATGTATGTATACTGTAGTATACTGCAGTCCGACATATCAGTAGGTCTATGTTACTCAGTGATTGTTGGCCAATGGTACAGTAATGTCATTTCATATTGAAAAAAAGATATTATTTCAGCTTACTGTAATCAATCATATCATATTTTTCGATCTTCTGCAGAACTGAGAGACGACCAGGCCATGGTGGAAGACACCGGCTGTTCACACCAGAACAGGAGACCGCTATTGTGAACATGGTGGTGGCAAACAATACCACCAGAACCACATAATTGCAGACAACACAATATTCAATAACATTCACCAGGTGGGCTTGTCTACATTGGACCGTGTATTACAGCGCAACCATATCCGGATGAAACAGGTCTACAGGGTGCCATTTGAGCGAAACTCAGAGAGGGTTAAAGAACAGCGCTATGAATATGTGCAAGTGAGTACTATACTATGAATTTACTATCATATCAGCACTGTATAGACACATTACAGTACTGTAATCCAGTGTATTGTGCTTCGCCATATTGACTGCTCTAGGTCTATTTCTCATATTGTCTTGTCTGTTTCAGAGAATCTTGGAGCTGGATGCCGCTGCAATTCAGCATGTTTATATTTTTATTGATGAGGCTGGCTTTAACCTAGCCAAAAGAAGGGGACGGGGACAGAACATTATTGGCCACCGTGCCATTGTGAATGTCCCTGGACAGCGTGGAGGGAATATCACCATGTGCGCAGTCGTTAGCCAGCAAGGCGTCCTCCATCACCATGCCAACCTTGGTCCCTACAACACCGCCCATCTCATCACATTCCTGGACACACTGCATGGCATCCTCATTCCAGCCGAGCAGAGGGGTGGACCAGAGCAACCCAGGTATGTTGTCATCTGGGACAACGTGAGTTTCCACCAGGCTGCTCTGGTCCGCAACTGGTTCATCGACCACCCACAATTTATTGTTCTATACCTCCCATCATATTCCCCATTCCTAAACCCAATTGAAGAGTTTTTTTCGGCATGGCGATGGAAGGTGTATGACCGCCATCCCCTCGCACGCATGCCTCTTCTCCATGGAGGATGCATGTGGTGACGTTGATGTGGGGGCTTTCGGCGGCTGGATCCGTCATGCCAGAAGATTCTTTACCCGCCGTTTAGCCTGGGAGAACATCGCTTGTGATGTAGATGAGGTGCTGTGGCCAGAGCAAAATAGGAGGCAGGATGCAGCCTAATTTCCTTTTTCTTACATTTTGCATTTGTTTTTGTGTTTAGAGTTTTTTTAAATGAGCCACTTTCATTTTTTCCTTTTTTACAGAAAACCCTTTATCTTACTGAATGTTTTTCCTGGTTTTCTCCTGTTGGGTATGTAAAGTGTTACATACAAAACACAAGTGTTCCAAAATACTGCATTTTGGAAGAAAAAAAAAATGTTTTTGTTACTGTTTTGTATTTGTGTGTTTATTTATATATTTCAGTAGATATACATTACTGTAACAATCTTTTACAACCGGCTACAGTGTAACATTGAAAATGCAAAAGGCATAAACCTACTGATAAGATGTTCATAGTAGTGTTTTGTGTTGAGCACATCAGTGTGTTGTTGGTTGGTAGAAAGATCTATTCATATGATGGCGTGTGTGTGTCATTTTGATGCAAAAAGAACATTTTGGAAAGTGATAAAACAGTTTTGAATGCAGTGTTTGCTTTTGCTAGAGATTTGTAGAGTTTTGAATTTTGTGTTTGTGGTTTTGTGTTTTGTGTTTAGTTTTGAGAAAATGAGCCAACGATTCAGAAAACGTGTGTAAACAATTGTGAAAAACTGTAAACAATAAGAAGGGTTGTTTATATGCGCCATTGTGGTGAATTTAAACCTTTCAAGAATATGACCTTTATACTGTTGAAAGTGTCTTGTAATTTATTGTACATTACATGAGTTTATCAAGAATAATGATCTTTCAAAAAATAAATTCATGTTGGAATGGATTAATGAAATCTCAAGTATTACAGTTTTTTGCGATTGCTTACACACTTGTTGAGGAATTTGTCTCATTGTGTCAAAACTACACACAAGCCAAATAAGACACAACACTTGGAGATGTAAGGGTTGGTGGTGATAGGCGCCACTCGCAGAACCCTAGGGGATCAAAAAGTTAGACTGAACCAGTCTAACCACTAGCTCTGCAAAACAGAGAAATAGGGAAGATACTAATTAGGGATCAACGCAAAATCACACCCACCGGGTGGTAACTCCAAGTGTCTGAAGACGTAAAGGCTATGATAGCCAACCGAACAAGTTAGTAACCTGAATCAAAGCACCGACTAGCGGGCAAGGTTCTTTATAAAAGTTACAACTAAATAAGTTCGTAAAATAACGACACGAGTATCCCAAAATAAAGGCTAGGAGAGCCGAGAGAACATGAATGAAACCCAAAAACAGCCCAACAGGCTGAACAACATGAACCCGAACGAAAAGCGCTTAATAGCGAGCAGGGTTTTTTATAGTGGGTACAATAAACATGTTAAACAGTTTGCATAATACCTAAAAGTTCCGAACGTCCGAAAACGCGAAAGCCAGGAGAGCCACAGAACCACATTGCAACCCGAAACAGTCGAAGTGACTGAACAAACGAAACCCGACAAAAAGCCCATAACAAATGAGCAAGGTTTCTAATAAGGGTACAATTTAAATAAGTATTATGTAAATACCCGAACCAATAATTCTGAACATCCCAAAATGTGAAAGGCTAGGGGAGCCCACAAAACCAGGTTATCACCTGAAACCAGTCTAAACGACTGAACCCACGAAAACCAAATGAAAACGCTTAATAGCGAGCAAAGGGTTTCTTTTGTAAGACACAAGTAAATAAATTATTATGACTGGACATAACCAAAAATACTGAGCGTCCGGAAACGCGGAAGAGCTAGGAGAGCCCCACAAGATCACATGGTAAAACCTGACCCACTAGTTCTGAACGTCCGAAAACTCCGAAACGGTTAGGGGGACCGGCAGAACAGCAGGACGACTGGACCCACATCCGACATCCTCGTCAGACAGCAGGGGCCACAAGTTGACCCACATCTGGCATCCGCAAAAAACTGTAAAGCCACCAAAACAATATTGAAACCCGAAGACAGCCTCAGCGACCAGGAGGGTACAATTTACACACGAGAGAAGTTCAATAGTGGGTACAATTAAATGGTGGCGAAAAGGTCTGAGCGTATGAAAACGCAGGAGCCTAAGAGACAGTTAGGGGGATCGACAGAGACAGCAGGGCACAACAAGACCCACATCTGACGTCCGCCAAAACTCGAAACGGTTAAGGGGGACCGACAGAACCACAGAGTAAAACCTATACCAGGAGATCTGCTGAACAAGAATGAAACCAAAATAAAAGCGCATTTTTAGCGAACAAGGTTTCTATTCGTAAGTGACAAAGAATTTGGTTATCAAAAGTTCTGAGCGTATGTAAACGCAGGAGGGCTAGGAGAACCGCCAGAACAATAAGTAACCCGTAAACAGCCTATCAGACTGAACAAATGAAACTAGAGGAACACTCCTAACCACGAGTGAGTTTCAAATGTAAGAAATAAAGGTTAGGAAATAGAACCCATAAACAGCCTAGACGACTGAACAAATGAAACTAGAGGAACACTCTAACCACGAGTGAGTTTCAAATGTAGGAACTAAAGGTTATGAATTAGAACCCATAAACAGCCTAGACGACTGAACAAATGAAACTAGAGGAACACTCCTAACCACGAGCGAGTTTCAAATGTAGGAACTAAAGGTTATAAAATAGAACCCATAAACAGCCTAGACGACTGAACAAATGAAACTAGTGGAACACTCCTAACCACGAGTGAGTTTCAAATGTAGGAACTAAAGGTTATTAAATAGAACTGAGCGTAAGAAAACGCAGGAGGCTAGCAAAGCCGCCAGAACAAATTGGAACCCGAAAACAGCCTCAGCGACCCAACAAAAGAAACTTAACCAATCGCTCCTACACACGAGCGAAGTTTCAAATGCGGGTACAATTTACACAGAAGAAGTTTCAAATGTGGGTACAATTAAATGGTTAATGAACCGACCTTAACTCAAAACTCTTTATGTCCAAAACGTGAAAGGCAGATAGCCAAAAGAACCAGTAGTAACCCATGAACCAGTCGACCCGGCTGGATAACACGAAACCAAAAGAAAAGCGCATTTTAGCGAACAAGGTTTCTTAAAGCAGGAAACTAAAATAAGTTATTTCGTTAGGACCAGAGTACTCCCCAAAAACGTAAACGGCTAGAAGAGCCAAAAGAACAAGTTAGAACCCCAAAGCAGTCGAACCGACTGACGAACGGAAACCAACCGAAAACCCCCATTTAGAGAGAAAGGTTTCCTTAAAAGGTACAACTAACTAAGTTCTTGCGTTTTTAAAAGGGGTTGAAATGGAGATAGTCGTTTCTAAAGAAAAGTCTTTGTGTAGTCTTTGTGAACGTCTTGAAAAAGACATTCTACCTTACCGGCTAAAAATCGTAAAGATGGCTTACGATTTCGCCCCGAATGAAGTTAGGTGCGAGTAATTATAGGGAAGAGATAATTGGTCATTCAAGCCAGCTGAGCGCGTTTCAAGGAAAAAGGCGCACACCGCCATCTGGTGGTGAATCTGGGGAACAACCGTGACAGGACCCCCCCCTTAAGGGCGACTCTTGACGACCCTACGACCCACACGGGTGTTTAGGAAGAGAAAGAAAAAAAAAATTCCTTAACTTCTGATCGGAGAATGCAGCCGCTTATTGGAAACGGCTGTCGACCATTGTCTAGATCATGCCTCCTTGCAGCTGAACTAAGTGATCAATGGTCGCTCTCTGTTTAAACAGATAAGCTAGTTAGCGAAACCGTAGGGACCCGCTGACGCCAAGATATGGCGAAATCGTACTGTAAGGGTTGGTGGTGATAGGCGCCACTCGCAGAACCCTAGGGGATCAAAAAGTTAGACTGAACCAGTCTAACCACTAGCTCTGCAAAACAGAGAAATAGGGAAGATACTAATTAGGGATCAACGCAAAATCACACCCACCGGGTGGTAACTCCAAGTGTCTGAAGACGTAAAGGCTATGATAGCCAACCGAACAAGTTAGTAACCTGAATCAAAGCACCGACTAGCGGGCAAGGTTCTTTATAAAAGTTACAACTAAATAAGTTCGTAAAATAACGACACGAGTATCCCAAAATAAAGGCTAGGAGAGCCGAGAAGAACATGAATGAAACCCAAAAACAGCCCAACAGGCTGAACAACATGAACCCGAACGAAAGCGCTTTAATAGCGAGCAGGGTTTTTTATAGTGGGTACAATAAACATGTTAAACAGTTTGCATAATACCTAAAAATTCAGAACGTCCGAAAACGCGAAAGCCAGGAGAGCCACAGAACCACATTGCAACCCGAAACAGTCGAAGTGACTGAACAAACGAAACCCGACAAAAAGCCCATAACAAATGAGCAAGGTTTCTAATAAGGGTACAATTTAAATAAGTATTATGTAAATACCCGAACCAATAATTCTGAACATCCCAAAATGTGAAAGGCTAGGGGAGCCCACAAAACCAGGTTATCACCTGAAACCAGTCTAAACGACTGAACCCACGAAAACCAAATGAAAACGCTTAATAGCGAGCAAAGGGTTTCTTTTGTAAGACACAAGTAAATAAATTATTATGACTGGACATAACCAAAAATACTGAGCGTCCGGAAACGCGGAAGAGCTAGGAGAGCCCACAAGATCACATGGTAAAACCTGACCCACTAGTTCTGAACGTCCGAAAACTCGAAACGGTTAGGGGGGACCGGCAGAACAGCAGGACGACTGGACCCACATCCGACATCCTCGTCAGACAGCAGGGCCCACAAGTTGACCCACATCTGGCATCCGCAAAAACTGTAAAGCCACCAAAACAATATTGAAACCCGAAGACAGCCTCAGCGACCAGGAGGGTACAATTTACACACGAGAGAAGTTCAATAGTGGGTACAATTAAATGGTGGCGAAAAAGGTCTGAGCGTATGAAAACGCAGGAGCCTAAGAGACAGTTAGGGGGGATCGACAGACAGCAGGGCACAACAAGACCCACATCTGACGTCCGCCAAAACTCGAAACGGTTAAGGGGGACCGACAGAACCACAGAGTAAAACCTATACCAGGAGATCTGCTGAACAAGAATGAAACCCAAATAAAAGCGCATTTTTAGCGAACAAGGTTTCTATTCGTAAGTGACAAAGAATTTGGTTATCAAAAGTTCTGAGCGTATGTAAACGCAGGAGGGCTAGGAGAACCGCCAGAACAATAAGTAACCCGTAAACAGCCTATCAGACTGAACAAATGAAACTGTGAAACACTCCTAACCACGAGTGAGTTTCAAATGTAAGAAATAAAGGTTAGGAAATAGAACCCATAAACAGCCTAGACGACTGAACAAATGAAACTAGAGGAACACTCCTAACCACGAGTGAGTTTCAAATGTAGGAACTAAAGGTTATGAATTAGAACCCATAAACAGCCTAGACGACTGAACAAATGAAACTAGAGGAACACTCCTAACCACGAGCGAGTTTCAAATGTAGGAACTAAAGGTTATAAAATAGAACCCATAAACAGCCTAGACGACTGAACAAATGAAACTAGTGGAACACTCCTAACCACGAGTGAGTTTCAAATGTAGGAACTAAAGGTTATTAAATAGAACTGAGCGTAAGAAAACGCAGGAGGCTAGCAAAGCCGCCAGAACAAAATTGAAAACCCAAAAACAGCCTCAGCGACCCAACAAAAGAAACTTAACCAATCGCTCCTACACACGAGCGAAGTTTCAAATGCGGGTACAATTTACACACGAGAGAAGTTTCAAATGTGGGTACAATTAAATGGTTAATGAACCGACCTTAACTCAAAACTCTTTATGTCCAAAACGTGAAAGGCAGATAGCCAAAAGAACCAGTAGTAACCCATGAACCAGTCGACCCGGCTGGATAACACGAAACCAAAAGAAAAGCGCATTTTTAGCGAACAAGGTTTCTTAAAGCAGGAAACTAAAATAAGTTCTTTCGTTAGGACCAGAGTACTCCCCAAAACGTAAAACGGCTAGAAGAGCCAAAGAACAAGTTAGAACCCCAAAGCAGTCGAACCGACTGACGAACGGAAACCAACCGAAAACCCCATTTAGAGAGAAAGGTTTCCTTAAAAGGTACAACTAACTAAGTTCTTGCGTTTTTAAAAGGGGTTGAAATGGAGATAGTCGTTTCTAAAGAAAAGTCTTTGTGTAGTCTTTGTGAACGTCTTGAAAAAGACATTCTACCTTACGGCTAAAAATCGTAAAGATGGCTTACGATTTCGCCCGAATGAAGTTAGGTGCAGTAATTATAGGGAAGAGATAATTGGTCATTCAAGCCAGCTGAGCGTTTCAAGGAAAAGGCGCACACCGCCATCTGGTGGTGAATCTGGGGAACAACCGTGACAGGAGATAAACATCTCACTTCTATGTCAAAATGAAACTCTGCAATCAAAATCTAACAATCCTTTTTCAAAATGGCATTTTTGCAACAAAATGGTACACACATGCACCATTTGAATTACTCTTTCAAAGCAGCAACAACACACTGATGTACTTTATACAAAACACTGCTGTCTTTAGTACTTTGTATACCTTTTTAATTTTCTCATACAGGCTTTTGTGAAAGATTGTTCCAGTACAGTACAGTCATCTACTCAAATGTCAATGAACACAAAAATAGAAACGCTTCAGAAAAACATATATACAGCGTATTTTTTTGCCATTGCAGGTTTTTACAACAACAAAAAACACAAAGAAAAGTAGAATTACAGTACAGTAATCAATACAATATGTTACTGTAAACTCACAGAAACAAAAATAATTACAGTAAAATTACAGTGCAATGGTAAAACAAAAAATAGTCTTGTAAGGGATCGGGTGGATGGTTTAAGGATCTTGCCTTCTGTTAGGGTCTGACCTCATCCACATCACAAGCAATGTCATCCCTGGCTAGGCAACGGGGAAAATATTGCCTTGTGTCCAACCCTGGACTGACCCCACCTCAATGTCTCCTGGTTTTAGCTAGATTGAATCCAGCTTCATCAATGCAAATGAACCCACGAGGCTGTGCAGCTGCATCAAAGTCCAGGACTCTCTGTAACAGAAAATGCATACACTGTACCGTGAATATAGTGAAGCTCAAAACACAGGACTACAATGTCTACATTTTCACACAAGGATGGGGGTGGGCTGGTTTCAGACACATTCAATCAAAACTACAGGCAAGGCAGGTAGACAACCACAGACAACCACACCCCCAGAATGGGGGCACCTGCCTAGGTTACATACTGCTTTGTCTGAATGTGTCCTGTTGGCACTGCATAGATACAATCTACTGCCATTACTGTATTACAGTATAGTACAGTAACACTTACTTGCACATAGTCATAGTGAAGGTCTTTGACTCTAACGCTGTTCCTCTCAAATGGAACACTGTACAGCTGCTTCATTGTAAGTTGGTGTTGACGCAAGATGCGGGAGAGTGTCGATATACTGACACGGTTGATATTATGGAATTATGGCACTTCCGGCCAGAGCTGACTCTGGCGCAGCTGGTGGAATCTAACCCCGGTCTCAGTGGCCAGCATCGAACGTTGTAACCACTAGACCAACCGGGAGGCGGTAATCTATCAATGTTTAAAATTATTACTAGAATAACATTTCTGTTTAGTGGTTAACAGTTATGTACAAATGCTCTGACAATTTATTTGAAGAAATTGTAACTGCAAATGTAATCGCCGTTAGAATTTGATTGAAAGGGATATTTGATTGTTATATTTGATGGCGCATACCTGTGCTTTACTGAATTGGTAAAAATCTGAGGCTGAGAAAAATAAGCTGTGTAAAAGTAGTAGTAAAAGTGGTACATATAGGCTACTCTATTATACTTTCAGAATATTTACACTATACATAGCCTACATTTACTTTGCAGTCGCATGCAGAGTAAGTGTTTTAAGATGTTGTTCACTCAAAATCTAATGAATATAAAAGTGCTGATCCCAATTTCTGTTGGAACATTGCATTTCTTCGTGGTGGCAGGAATGTATTTACCATAATTTTGACCTGGCCATGAAAACACTAATAGATTTTAAGATGTATTAATTGTATTCCTCCTTTGGTAAGTTACAGTATTTCTTGTTCAGTTGCTCAATCATGCTGAAGGGATTCATTTAGATTTATGCAATCAAAAAGTGTAATAAAAGTCTGTCATTTTTGGTGAAAAAAATATATAATTTTGGGAAAAGCATCGGTTGCATTTCAGCACGAAAGCATTACATGTTGGCTATGAAAAAAAAGCGATTTCATAGCGCATCTCTCTTAAATCAAATGTCAATAACGAGGGCAGTTAAAGACGAGTAGGCTATGCAAGTTTCCACAAAAACACAAAAGCACATGGAGTAGTCGCTTAATTGATACTTTCCTAAGACTAGTTTTATTTTTCCCGTGATCGTGACATTCTCGGGGATTTGTCAAAGTTACTGCGCAATGTGGCCGGGTCCTGAAAGTGCGTCGAATGTGGTTTGTAATGTGTTTTTATATTCATATCTTACTGATATGAGGTGCACAGATATAGCTAAAGGAAAGGATTTATACATACGTGTACACACATTAGAGGTTGTGTAGGGGTGAGACGATACACCAAACCCACGATATATCGGCAGAGGTCACGGTAGGATATGCATCACCATACGGTCTCCTAATAAATCAAAAACATGATTAAAAAATATTCCGTTTATTCAAAGGACAATGCACAAATAGGATTAAACTCATACTCGTTGTCGCAGTTGGACGCAGCTCACGGGTTCAGTACGTGGGGGCTGTGCCAAAACTAGGCGCGTGACGTCATGAACGTGCAAAGGAACGCATATTTATGTGTAGGCATAATGTATCAGAATATAAATGCATACGTCCACTGCAAACCATGCAAATATGGCATTCTGACGTTTTATTGAAACAATCCATATACTTACAAAGTGTTGTGATGTCATAGGTGATACTGTTCTATTAGGCCATACAAATGGAAAAAAAGACTGCTCTCTCATGTAGTCAGTGATGGAGAAAAATGCATGGCCACAAGGAAGTGATGAGCTGGAGCAGGAGAAGCGGGCCAGGAAGTGGCTGGAGTTGGAGCTGGCCATTGCTCAGAGCGAGGTGGCGGACAGCCGGGCAGCGCAGGCAGAAATGGAGTTCGCTCTGCAGCGTGAACGGGGTAAGTACCAACAGCTGGAAGAAAAGCATGTCAAGAAGGAAGTGATGAAGGGCAAGCTGATTAAGAAAGTAGCTCAAATAGAGGAAAGTGTGCTAAAGCTGGTGAGGAGCAACAAGCAGATCACCATGAAATCCGAGCTCCAGGGGCTCATGGAGTGTGAGGAGATTAGGCAGGAGGTTATGCAGTGCCAACTGCTGGAGGAGCTGGCTGACACAAAGAAGAAGCTGGCGATTAGTGAAGAGTTGCTTGCAGTCAAGACTCGGCGATATTGCGATCTAGAGGAGGAACAACTTTGCATGCAGAAGGATATGAACAAGCTTGAGACAATGATGCAAAATAGCCTGGACCAGTCCAACCAATCAGAGCATTACGTACACACCATGAAGTGTGCCCTGGACCACAAGGAGCAAGAGGTGTTCGCCACCTCCCAGAAGCTACAGGAGGTCCTGTCAGCCTCCGCAGCCATGGACGAGACTATCACACAGCTGGGGATGTCTCTACAACAGATGAAGATTGAGAACACCAGACTCAACGATGCAGCTAAAAAGCAGGCCCACAGTTCCACAGTGCTACAAACGGAGGCTGATGAGGCTGCATTAGCCAATGAAGATTTGACTGAAAGGCTCAATCGGGAGGTGCAGAAGCAAAACATGCTCTATATATATTCCCATGGACAGCTGATGGAGAAAGAGACTGCACTTCTGAATGAGAAGCAGAAGATGGGCAAGGCCATGGCACTGCAAGGAGCCCTGCAGGAGCAGCTGGAGAAGGTGCGGAATGAGGGCGTGCTGCTCTGCCAGCAGGTGGAGGAGGCCAAGAAAAGAGCTGACGTTAAGGAGCAGGAAGTGACAAGCCTACAGGAGCATTTAAAAAAGATGTGCACAGAGTACGAGATGCTGGAGACGAGCAAGGAGAGAGTTTCAGAGCTTCAGGAGATTCTTGTCTGTGAGAGGAGGAATGGACAGAGCACCCTGCGGAAACTACAACAGGAACTGGGCGATACACAAACAAAACTGTCAGTGTGTGAAGGATCACTTGAAGTCAATGCTCTCCATTGCAGGGACCTCGAGAAGGAAAAACGATCTATGGAGAAGAACATGAGCATGCTGAAGGAACTTCTGCAGGAGAGCGAAGACAAACGTACCCAATCAGAGAGCTGTGTTCATAACCTCATAACCAAACTTAAGGAAAAGGATTGCGAGATTCTCACTTCCTCACACGCATTGCAGGTCTGCTTAGCCTCAAGAAGCCAAAAGCCGGCCTCTGAAAACACAGAGCTCCAGAAGTGTCTAGGGAGTGAGGAGACAGACAGACAGAGCACTCTGTGTACACTGCAGAAGAAACTGTCTGACACAAAAACAAAACTGTCAATGTGTGAGACATCGCTCAAAGCCAACACTCACCACTGTAGAGATCTCGAAGAGGAAAAACAATCCATGCAGAAGGACATGAACATACTCAAGGAGAGGCTGCAGGACAGTGAGGATAAATGTGTCCAATCAGAGCAGCGCATGCACAACATGAAAACCTCCTGTGACAACAAAGATCATCAGATTGACATTCTCTCCAAGGAGCTGCAGGTCTCAGCCTCAAGAAGCAAAGAGTACAAGTCTAAAAACACAGAGTTCCAGGAGTGTCTAGATAGTGAGGAGACAGACAGACAGAGCACTCTGTGTACACTGCAGAAGGAACTGACTGACACAAAAACAAAACTTTCAATGTGTGAGACATCGCTCAAAGCCAACACTCACCACTGTAGAGATCTTGAAGAGGAAAAACAATCCATGCAGAAGGACATGAACATACTCAAGGAGAGGTTGCACAACAGTGAGGACAAATGTGTCCAATCAGAGCAGTGCATGCACAACATGAAAACCTCCTGTGACAACAAAGATAATCAGATTGACACTCTCTCCAAGGAGCTGCAGGTCTCAGCCTCAAGAAGCAAAGAGTACAAGTCTAAAAACACAGAGCTCCAGGAGTGTCTAGATAGTGAGGAGACAGACAGACAGAGCACTCTGTGTACACTGCAGAATGAACTGACTGACACAAAAACAAAACTGTCAATGTGTGAGGCATCGCTCAAAGCCAACACTCGCCACTGTAGAGATCTCGAAGAGGAAAAACAATCCATGCAGAAGGACATGAACATACTCAAGGAGAGGCTGCAGGACAGTGAGGATAAATGTGTCCAATCAGAGCAGCGCATGCACAACATAATTTCCTGTGATGACAAAGATCATCAGATCGACACTCTCTCCAAAGAGCTGCAGGTCTCAGCCTCAAGAAGCAAAGAGTACAAGTCTAAAAACGCAGAGTTCCAGGAGTGTCTAGATAGTGAGGAGACAGACAAACAGAGCACTCTGTGTACACTGCAGAAGGAACTGACTGACACAAAAACAAAACTTTCAAAGTGTGAGACATCGCTCAAAGCCAACACTCACCACTGTAGAGATCTCGAAGAGGAAAAACAATCCATGCAGAAGGACATGAGCATACTCAAGGAGAGGTTGCACAACAGTGAGGACAAATGTGTCCAATCAGAGCAGCGCATGCACAACATGAAAACCTCCTGTGACAACAAAGATCATCAGATCGACACTCTCTCCAAGGAGCTGCAGGTCTTCTCAGCCTCTGTGGGCACAGACAAGACCCTCAAACAGCTGGAGCAGTCGCTGGAAACTGTGCAGCAATTGAAAACTGAAAACACCAATCTGCAGGCCACGGCTGAACAGCAGATCAGTACCATTGCAACGCTACAGAACGAGGTTGAGGAGGCCACAAGGCTGAAGAGGGATTTAGAGGAACAACCCAAGCCAGAGGCGAAGGAGCAAAGCTCTGTATCCCTAAATGCACAGGAACAAACGAAAGAGAGAATGGCAGCACTGCTGGTGGAGCAGGAGAATGCTATTGCACAGCAAGAGGCCCTGCAAAAGCAGCTGGAACATATGCAAGCGGATAATACAGTGCTTCACCAACAGCTGAAGGATTCCCATAAAGAGATTAAAGAGCAGGCAGGCGTGCAGAAAGACAGGTTTGCTAAAATGCAGGCACACTATGAGAAGAAGGTACAGGCGTTGGGGAAGAGAAGCAAAGAGTTGGTCCCTAAATACTCAGGGCTCCACACGCGTCTAGACAGTGATAAGACAGGCGGAGAGTACAATTGGAGGCAAGTACAGCAGGAGCTGGGTGACACACAGCCTAAATCGTTGATAAACAATGTGCCACTTGAAGTCATCGCTCACCACTGCAGCAGTCTTGAGGACAAAGAGCGATCAAACATGGAGGAGGACCTAAAGAGACTTGAGAAAATGATAAAGGAGAGTGAGAATTTGGGCTTTTCCTAGATGTCTGTCAGCCGTCATACACACGGACAAAACTGTGAGTTTTCCACATATGCCATCAGTATTTGAATGCCCATCATTTTGCACTCATTCTCTTGAATGCTTATTGCTAAAGCTTGGATGCACCTTTGGGGCAATTGAAGCTATCAGAGCAGTGCATGTGATTTTAAGTATTTCTATTCTAATTGCAATACTTTTGTGTATTTGAATATTTTCAGATACATTTCCCAAAAGCAAATACTTATATTAAAAGCATTTGAATTACTATGTGTAAAACCAAATATTCCAGCAAAGAGTATTCCCTAAAATGCAAAATAAATACAATTTACTTTCCAAATAATTCCCTAAAATACTATTTATTTGGTAAATACTACAAACCAAACTGGGTCAAATACATGTGTATGTAACTTGAGTTTTTAAAATATTTTCAAATACATTAGTCAAAAGCAATGACTTAGTATTTGAATGCTTATGTATGAAACCAAATATTCTGCCAAAATGTATCTGAATAGTGTTGCTCCCGAAAACAAATACAATTGACTTGCTTACTATTTTGAACCATTTGCAAATGTTTTTCCTTGTAGATATTTAAAATACTCAGTCATGAAATGTGGGCAGTAAAGAACCACATAAATATATGTTGGTGTAAATTCAATTATCTTTTAATAAAATATTTTCAATTAATTTATTATATAAAATGACCAGTCTAAAATCTTGATTAGTAATTTGATAGACATTGATTATTTAATAATATAACTTGTATAAGATAGTGTATATGAGCGTAGAACAACTGTTTTACCTTATCTTAAAGGTACACTCTTTAATTTCAGCATGGCAGCCCCTCCACTTTGTTTACTAATCAAGAATGGAGTTGGGAAAGTTGGAGAGGAAGCCACTTTATTTAGATTCGCCCCAGGGTTGTGTCCCAATAGTTTATCCTTCTGACCAAAGTGTGGACTTGTTCATTTCCCTAAAAAAGGACTGGTGTAAGCCGATGGTACACTTTGGGGAAAGGAGGGAGAATTGGGACGCAACCTTGGAATACTCAGTCACTGATTCATTCAGGAAGCTTGTTAACCTAATTAGGATTAGGATATGGTGGGATATTTCTATTTGTGATGGCTTCAATCATATTGCAGCAGGGGTGGAGTAGGTTAAGTTCAGGCTAACAGATCAATTCCTATAAAAAGCCACCCCCTCAACAATCAGCTCTCTGGAAAATGGCCTCACCATTCCTAGAGAATTGCGTAATCAGATTTGTTTTTATATCAGAGATACAATATTCCCTCTGCGGACAATCTGTATCTTTGCAAGCTTCTAGAGACGCATGTCGCAAATGCCACTCATCAAAGCCATGCGATCACTGTGCAGCAAACTGTATGTAACCTATTGTTACGAATGATACTGATTGGACCCAAATGCAGACACAGACACAGAGGATGAGGTAAAGTGAGGTTATTTATTATAAACAGGGACTGGGGTAGGGAAGCGATGGTGAGGGCAGACAAAGGCAGGCAGGCAGGGAAGCGGGCAGGCAGGCAGGTAAGCCGGCAGGCAGAGAAGCGGGCAGGCGGGTCAGCGGGCAGGCAGGCAGGCAAGTGAGCAGACAGGCAGGCAGGCAGGGAAGCGAGCAGGCAGACAGGTAGGCAGGCAGGTAAACGGGCAGACCGGCAGGCAGGCAGAGAAGCGGGCAGGCAGGCAGGCAGGCAGGCAGGGAAGCGGGCAGGCAGGCAGGCTGGCAGGCAGGGAAGGAGACTGAAGCGGAGACAACAATCTGACGGTGAGTGGATGAGAAACCGGGGTTGATATACACTGCAGGGCTGATGATAATTGATGACAGGTGAGTAGGCAGCGCAGGTGTCGCAGATCCATGTAATCAGGAGGGAGCCAGAGAATGCAGAGGAGGAAAGCCGTGCCCACATCACACACGCACAAACACGAACTGACAGGGAGAACAGGAACACAAGGAAAAAAACAGGGTTGACAGAACGAGTTGCCTTGGTTAGGCTTTGTGTAGCCAGCTAATGCAGTGTGAGACAGGCCCCTGTTCAAAGTTCAAAGTTTGTTTAGTGTGTGTGAAATTGTTATTTTGAAGAAACCATTGTGTACTGAGTTTCTTTGTCCTTTGACTCTTGCTTTTTTAAATTTTGATTTCCAAGCTCATTTCAAGCACTGCAGCAAGATACATCTGCGGAACATGAGAATTGGATGGTAGATTAACACCTAGCAGCTTTATTTTAGTTGTTTATGAATCAGGTACGCTGTATGTCCACCTGGAGAGGGTCCAGATCCAGGAACTGGGGTTGGCGTGGGGGTGAGGGTTGATGGGGGCAGCTCACACTTCTCGCAGGATCTAGGGCTCGGGGGCAGGTGCCCCTGAGTCAGAGGCCGAGGGAGAGAAGAGAACATGCAGGCAGAAAAAAAAGCAGTGCTATAGCCAGTAGCATTATGTAAGAGCAGGGGAGCACAAGCATAGGAAATATACAGATAGCCCCAACAGGTATAAGCTATGGCAGCATACCTATTAGGAGAGGGACAGAGAAAACATGCAGCCATGAGAGTTCCAAACCATCCACACCTGATCAAGGATAACCAGCATAACAGTGGTGGTAACACATTGAGGAGGTGACAGTATGGAAAGTTTCTCACTCCATAAGATACTAGGGCACGGCCTTCTCCATCTCTCCACCTAGACTATGTTTGGCAGTAGGCTAGGCTGAAAAGATATGTTTTTAATCTACACTTAAAAATTGAAACTGTGTCCGAATCCCTAACATGCCTTGGTAAACCGTTCCACAACAGAGGAGCTCTAAAAGAGAAGGCTCTACCACCAGCTGTGCTTTTCAAAATTCTAGGGAGTAATAGATGGCCGGCTTCTTGTGAACGAAGCAGTCGTGTCGGCTTATAGGGGGCAATCATTTTGGTCAGATATAAAGGTACAAGTCCGTTTACTGCTTTAAAAGTCAGCAACAGTACTTTATAATCAGCCCGATATTTAATAGGAAGCCAATGTAGTGATGCTAACACTGGAGTAATGTGCTCATACTTCTTGGATCTAGTCAAAATACTTGCCGCTGTATTCTGTACTTGTTGAAGACTCTTTAGAGAGCTACTAGAGGAGCCGGTTAATAAGGCATTACAATAGTCTAGCCTCGATGCGCCAAAAGCATGCATCAAGGTTTTAGCATCCTTTAATGACAGAATGTGCCAAATTTTAGCTATGTTTCTTAGGTGAAAGAAAGCTACTCTGGAAGTGTTTTTAATATGAGTGTCAAATGTAAGGTCCTGATCAATAATAAAACCAAGGTTCTTAACCATAAGACTTGATGTAACTATGCAATCACCTGCATTTAACTGCAGATCCAACTTGTTCCTTAATTTTTTGGGGGGGCCCAAAACCATCATCTCTGTTTTATCTGAATTTAAAAGCAGGAAATGTACTGTCATTTCACATCAACCCTGAAAATCCCTCATTCACTCCTCCGATCTTCCCACCCGACACCTCGCTCATAATGACAGACAATATTTGTAATCAAATCCATTTATTAAAAAACTTGCACATAATAATATAACTAACATCAATAGCAATAATAATCAATATAGCTGCAAGCAGCAATACTTGTGGCCAAGCTATAGGGCATCATCATCTGGCCTCCTGGTGGTGCTATACAGAAGGTCTGAACACATCCCTCAATGCCAGTGGTCTATTGACGACCAGTATATGTATAGCTTAGTCAAAATCGGACCATGCGTTCATGAATTAGGCCTCATTTCCTGTTTGCACAGGAAGTTCCCTTTAGCAATGCATGCGAGATGACTCCATCATTTCCCCCTATGGCCCTAATCTGAAGTTTCTCCATCATTGGACAATGTGCTAATTCTGTATCACTCCCTTTTTACATGGTGTTTAGCATAAATGGCTTGTGGCGGCCATATTGTTCGATCCATCAACTTCTCTTATACAATTAAAAAATATATATATTTTTTTTTCAGTTTTCCTCCCAATTTAGTGGCCAATTATACCCTCTACTTAATTCGATTCGCCCTCCCCCACAAACTCGCCGCCCGTCTCTATGGGGAAAGCTAATTCCCCAAGGCTGGCGATGATCCGCCTTCTCCGAGACAGAACTCGCCCACCTACTTTCTGGAGACACCCTTCACGCTTCTCAGTGAGCTCACGCTGGCTCACCCTTCCCCTGGGGAGGGCAGCCAAATGCCACCCCCAATCGGGCTCTCAGCCAGGGGCGGTCTGGCACAGTCGGGTTTCGAACTGCGGCTGCAGTAGGCAACTTGCATTTGAAAAGCGGATGCTTTAGACCGCTATGCTATCCGAGGCCCCCTGTCTTATACAACTTTTAAAGAACGTCTTCCAAAGAGTCTATAAAAACCAAATTTAGTGAATATAGATCAAACAGATCAAGAGTTCTGTGCTGCCAAAGTTTTGAAATTCAAAGCTTTGCTCTAGTGCCATCTTATGGCCGAGCTGTAAGTGGCATCCTTCCATGTGCCTCTAAGTCCACCAAGTTGCATGAGCTTTGGTTGATCCGTCTGAAAGATAATGAAATTTGACTGAACACTTTTAACAATTCAAAATGGTGCACATCTGTGAAACTATACATATTCGAACCTCTTGGGGGCATGAACCTCTGTAACAAGTTTCAGACCTTTAAAAATACATCGGGATGTAACCATATATTGTCTTTTTTAAAGTGAAATGTCAAATAAACTAAACTAAAAACTCTGTTTCTGGCTGTTTCTGCTTAAGGTCGTCCAGGTCCTCCATCAAGGTGAGAGGGAAGATGTCCTCCTCGTCATCATCCATCTGTGGTGGTGGCAGAAGGTGTCGGCCAACACCAAAGTTCTTCGGACCTCTTACCATTCTCACATACTTCAAAACAAGGAATGACACAATTTTTGGATTAAATGAAAATGATAAATGTTGCGAGATGTCATCTGTTGCAGTATATTTTCTTTGCATTTTGTTAAGACTTTCACTACAGTCTGACACCACATGATAGTAATGACAAATGGAGCATAATATCAACAGTTTTGTGTCTATTGTCATGATTATTGATCACCTGACATACAGGGCACGGGCCCGGTGTTATGTCCACCCTCTCTCTGTGGGGCTGTGGGACCTCCTAGGCTCTGATGCCCTTCTATATTCTTGTTTTCTCCTTGTAAGGAGGCCACCAGGACATACCATCACATAGCCATTCCTCTGACCCTGGACTAGTGATCCCTCAACAAGCTCTACTAGTACAAACTTTCCTAATGTGAGGGAGCCCTACCAAGCCAGCAACAGCAAAATAAAATGAAGTCTAATCCATTAAAAAACAAACGAATGAAATGGAAAATTAAGAGGGTAAGGGGACTAAGGTATAAATGGATATTCAGTAGACGTACAGTAGGGGAATGGAAACAAATCTACTCCCATGTGGAACAAAGGATCTGACCCCTTCTACTGGGTCAATTTACGAATATGCATTGACTCTGATAGACCATCTACCAAGTTAATGCAAATTAAAGTGATTAGGAGTATTAAAAAATGATTATTTTTGTGAAAAATTGCTTTATGCGATATACAGGTTACTGCCCAAATAAATGAAACACTTAAATTATAAGTGAACACTTAAATGAAACAGTCAATGAAGGGTTCTAGTGGCTCTGGTATGGTGCGGGGTGCATTTTCCTTGCATGGTTTACGTCCACTCAACTCCTTAGAGGTCAAGGCAAACACCAATAAATACAAAGCCATTCTGAGTAATCACCTTCATTCTATGGTGAACGGACTTACTATGAAATATGAAGTAATCTAGCTAGCTAACCTAACTGCTATGGTAGCTGTCAGTGAATGACACTCTAATCTGGCCCTTTCAACAGACAGGGTACCCCCATTGATATGAGGAAAATGGTGAAAAGGGAGTTATGAGAGATTAACGAGACAGAATTCATGTTGGGACTGGATTTTAAATATAGCCTATTTATAATAGCTAATAGCTGAATTACTCAGAATTCCATCCAATTACCCTGGTCCAATTTATCCTGTTATAGTTGAGTGGTGTATTTTGTGTATTTCATACTGTTTTGGCTCCCTCTGCTGGAGAGTTTTATATATAAACTACACCTATGGGTCTTGCCATAATTAAGCCGCTACAATTAATTAGAACAATCCAAATTCTTACCTGAAGGTGTTTTCTCCTAGTTTCAGGCAAAATACAATTCATAAAGTTATAAAGAGTAGGCCTATATTTTATAGAATTTATGGGGGAGTTCCAGTTCCTGCAATTATGAAGCTAAGTAAAATACAGGGTATGGTGTCTGGAATTGTTTGTTGAGGTATGGAACTTCCTTATGATGTATATATACATTAACTGCCAAATTAAAGGAAACAGTTGAGTAAATGAAGGCTTCTGGGAGCTATGCCAAGGTGCATTGAAGCTGTTCTGGCAGCTTGTGGTGGCCCAGTGCCTTATTAAGACACTTTATGTTGGTGTTACATATGTCCATACAATACAATTGATTATATTTGTTTGAAACAAACAATGGGATTTTGGTTAAGTTTCTTGTTCACTTACATTCAGAATCTAAAACTGTAGTGCTCAAATGACTGAGCCTGTACCCCTTGTAAGGATTTTAATCTGGTACCACAGAAGTGTGATACTCCATCGGCTGCCTGGAATTAATAATTAAGTTACCAATACATTGGCAAAGACAGACAGAGATACAGTAGAGGCACCAAGGTGCCACATGCAAGACTCCCCAAAGCAAGGGCTTTGATCACTAAAAGGGGGAAAAGTCTTTGAGGTTTTGCACGGTGGTCAGCATTGAATGGGCAGGACATCCAATCCATCTGGGTGTCATAAGAGGATCATGTGTTTTGCGGGCTGACAGGAAGTGCGTTTTACGCCTTTAGATCCGCCACGTCCATGGATAAAGATGCGGACGACTCCACATTTTGAGCCATTTTGTGGTCTGTATTCGGCCTAGCCTGAGGTTGCCGAGAGACCCGAATTAGTCGAGCGCACGCAGCCGGAGTCCTCTTCCTCTTTCCGTCCCATTACGTGCATGGTTCATAGTCAGGGTTTCTTCTGTATCTGATTTCAGAAAGTCTAATTCCTTTCTTCTTTTTAAACATTTGTATCCATTTTGCCTTTCTGTGTGTTTAGCTTAGGGATTCATAGCTTTACTCTGAAGGCCTGTTATCTCACACGAAGAATATTTGAAAGTTTTCTGTACAAAGTACGATATCTATATATCCTGCAACTGGGGAAATCAATGTTGATTTTGCAGGTCAGCTCTGAAGAAAGTGACACAACAAAGCGATAAGGTGCAATTAAAAAAGTTATTGAGTGATAGAGCAAATTAGATAAAGATGTTATCAGGATTATCCTGATAAGGAATGATTAGGAAGCTATGAAAGAGAGGAAGGGAAAGAAAGAGAGAAAGCAACCAGGTAGATATCAGCATTGTGGACAAGAGGGGAATAGGAGAAAAGGAGTTTAGAAGAGTCAAACAAGGACCCCTTGGCACCTTTATATAAAGTCAGGGAATGCTTGCTGTTTTCTTTTGGAAATCGGTATCTCAAAATATCTCATTGTCTCTGAAACCATACCATTTTCTCCAACGGTTTTATGGCTAAATTATTTTTCTCCTTGTTAAACATATCTGAAACAGAAGTGGTTAGTGTTGGCTGCCCTTACAGCAGCTAAAATAATGGTTGGCAGGGCCCACATTCCTTATGTCTTTAAAAAATTTTTTTTTTATAGTTTCACATTTTTTCCCTGTTATTCTCCCAATGTGGTTGCCAATTATACCCTCTATTTATCTCAATTCACCCTCCCCCACGAGTCTGCCGCCCCTCCTCCAGGTAACGAGCCAATTTTTCCAAGCCGGTAGATCTGCCTCCTCCGAGACGGGACCCGACCACGGACACCCGTCCTGTGGGTGAAGAATTGGGTGGGTGGTGTGTGGATTTGTGTGTGTATGTGTTTGGGTGGTTGTTTTTATTTGTCCTTGCTTTGTATGTGTTGTCTATAAAATAAGTAAATTGATCACAAAAAGAAAGAAAGAAAGATCACAAAGAGTCCAGAGAGATCCATTTTAAACATGAAGGTTTGAAAAGGTGACAGTTTAAGAGCAGAGGAAGTAAGGGAGAGGGGAATTGAAAGACAGTAGCAATTCAGGTGCCCCAAAACATGAGTAAAATTGGAGAAGTGACTTTAACAATATGAAATTCATTCAATATGAAGACCTGTCACAAATCACATAAATATTAGGGGGACGAGACACATTACATGCATTTAGCGGACGCTCTTATGCAGACCGATTTACAGTTACATTTCTTTATATACTATCCATTTATACAGCTTCTTTATATATCCATTTATACATTACTGCAGCACTGAAGCAATACAGGTTAAAAACCTTGCTCAAGGGTACAACAGCAATGCCCCATTTGGGAATCGAACCTGCATGTACGAGTCACTACTGCCTTGCTTGAAGTGGGACAGGGGCTGGGGCACTTTTGGCAGTGATGTGTTGCTGCTGCACGCTGGTGAATGATAATGGTGATCTGTTCTAAAACCTGCAGGCTTGCATCGGTCAAGAGGAGCACAATGCAAAAGTTATTAATTGATCATATTTTAGTGGGGCACAAATGGGGTCTAAAGACACCCCTGCCATCAAAATGTTATACTCTGTTGGATACTCTAAAATTAATCATCGTTAGTAATAGTAAAACAGCGAACAATTCATTACAATAAACAATACCAATGAACTAAAGCCGTGACAAAGACCAGATACATGCAGCACAAGTATCTGGGTCCTAAAATGGACACCATATGTCACGATAGGAGTTAGCCACACCTCTCACCCCAGTACTGTGATTGGACTGTGTATTTAATTTAATTTTGGCACAATCGTTTTGTTTTTAAGCGCAATATATGTGCTCTGCATTCACTCTGGTAACGCTGAATGCACCCCCCCTATGGCTTTCAGAGTGAAATGCATGCATCCAATGTATTGTTTTCCGAAATCTGGGTTGTTTTTCGTTGTTTTTCATTGTGTGTATTTTATTTCATTATGGCCTCCTTAATCTTCCATCGTGTACCAAATTGAAACCTTACTTAAACAGCTCTGCTGTTATCACAAAACATATCATGTGTAATTCTATCCTGTACCGCGTTATAGGCTAGAACTGAACAAATAAAACCTGCATAAACTGTACTGGATCATGCGTTAACTACATATCCCAGAACTCCTTGGTGGGGGAGGCGTGGTCACGCAGAATGAGTATGGCGAATTCTAACCAAGAGGCTGATACGTCCTCTATAAAGCGAGCCTTATCTTTTCGAAGCTCGACTTTAAAATCAGCCTCAGGTGTGATATTTATGTAGACCTGTTCGTTCAGCAAAGTTAGGCGGCTGTTGGTACCTTCTCGCCGTTTCTCATGCAGTTCGAATTGTCACAACTAACAACAGCTTGTAGACAGCTCTTTGTTTTTCTTTCTCAAAGAGGGAATTAGCCGTCGCTGTACTACTTTGTGCACTTTCTACCCATCTATATCACTGCAAAGAGCATACGCTATGTCCATCTCCAAATCGAAGATCGCAGTAGGACTTGCAGTCGTAGGAATCTTGGCAGTTGCTTTTGGGACAGTTATGGTATTCGTGGGACCGATAATAATCGACGATCAGATTGTTAAGGTGAGTTATCTCTTCAAAACGACGTAAAACACGGATTATATGGAAAGGCTCAGTGCATTTAACAGTATGTTGCCTATATTAAAGTAATCTATATGTTTTAGTAGTCTACTACTATAGTCTGTATAACTACTGATTTTAACTAATTTCATAGTTCGTGAGAGCTGGTGGGAATATTTGGTCCAATCTCTAAATGTTATTGATAGAAATCCATATCACAAGGCATTAAACACTGTTACAACTCGATTTACATCAAAGGGACACTCCCCTCATTGCTAGTATGGGCTACTATACATGCGATCCATCATTTGGCGCCTCAATGGTTTAATCCAAACCTGTTTTAATTGATCTACATGTGATCCGCTATAAATCGCATGGAGCTCTTGCTTTATTTCGTGGGGGTGTGGGGGGACTAATCCTAAATATCTGTTAACCCTCAGATATTTACTCTATAACTTCCAAAGAGAACCGTATTGTTATATATTGTAGCCTAGTTATATAATTGTATATTCGGCGATATGCTGTTACACTTATAGAAATGGGAGTATAACTACATAGAGGAATGTAGCTGAAAAGTATCGGCGAAAAAAGTTCATTTTTGAGGATTTTGTTTTACATGTGAATTATTTGAAAACGGTGTATATTGCTTCGCTGCTGGTTTACTAACCGTTTGACATGGGGGATTCTATAGTTTACTGTTGAATGTAACTTTTTCATGTTCCATCTCGGTAAATTGGCTATTATAGCTCCCCATATATATTTTTTTAATCGATTTAACCTACGAATATATATATATATTTTGCATGCTTTAGAATATACATATTTCCATACTAGCATGTTATTTATAATGTGACAGTTGTATAACCGACAGCCGCAAAAGTGAGTAGCCTATTCCACCTGTATTTATGTTGAAAAACGCAACATAGCACAGAAATACAAGCCCTCACCAAGTGTGAGTGGATGAGATTGCGTAGGAAAATGCAGTGTTATAACTTGTCAGTGTATTGGTATCTTTCAATACAGGATAAAAAAATTGTGTTTATGTAACGGTAAGGCCTACAGTGCCAAAACTAAGAAAGGCTGAATGTTTGAGTTGCTCTTGGGTGGCAATAAAGACGTGTGACGTTCCGACTCGGATTTTAAACGTTCAAAAATGTCTAACAAACACGTACAACTATATATATATAACTACTTTACACACTTTCTACTGATTACCCCCAAATCTTTTCTTGTAATCCGTGGTACGCTATGCTATACGATTATGGATTTAAATGTAATATCGTTCATAAATGATGTTGGAAAAAATGGAACATAAATGTAGATATATTGAGTAGATGCTATCATAAAGGTTATGATATAATCTATAACTTTAACCATTAACATGATTAATTCTATAATTCAATGATCATATAAATTGTAGGTCTGAAAGTTGTTGAAAAGGTGCTTCGGAACGTTTAGCTTTCATTTGACACTAATTCGACATGATACTATCATTTTTCAAATTTGGGTTATCAAGTGCTCCAAACTGAAAGGCGGGCTACTTAAGGGCGTTACTTGGATTTGGTTGTTAGGATTCAGTCCTGTTAGGATTTATGTTGCTGTTGTGACATGTTGTTTATAACGCTTTTTTATGGGTCCTTCTGGATACGCGTGGCTGAGTAATAAGCGCTAACATGGCTCCACCCTGTCCTGAGAGTGTGTGTACAGTCCTGGCCAAAAGTTTTGTCGCATGAGTGGACAAAAGTGACAATTGCTAATTACCTAACTCTTAATTAGCTAATAAAGTTAGGAAACAACACAAATTAATCATAAGTGTCTAAAGTTTATTTAGATACCATCAAAACAAAAATTTCATAGATGCTTATAAGGTTTATAGCTTGATAATGATCAACAGGCCAGTTTTGGCCGGACAAAAGTCTTGTCGCAATGACCAATTCCAATTTCTAGGCCACAGTGAATAAGGAAGAAACAAACAAGGGGCTTGATTAGTCAGATGTAGGTAACTTTGAGCTATAAAAACTGAAATTTGACACTTTAAGCCATCAGTTCATGCTCAAAATTGCTTCTGTCAACATGCCCAAGATCAAACCAGAAACCAAAGTGCTGATCATCAAGAATCTCAAGTCCAAGTCTCCTGCTGAAGTTGCAGACATCTTCAATGTGTCTAAACGGCAGGTGGAGAGGATTCGCAAGCGCTACCAAGAGACTGGCGACATCCATGACAGACCCAGGTCGGGCAGACCGCACAAGACAACTGCTCGAGAAGACAGCTTGCTGGTCTGACTGTCAAAAGCCAGCCCCATGTCAACCGCCTCACAGCTCCAGGAGGAGTGGACACTAGCTCACTTGCTCGCAATGGTCTCCACGGTCGTATTGCTGCCCAGAAACCAGCACTAAACAAGAGACAGCTAAGAAATCGTGTTGCGTACACCAAGGCCCATAGCCTGAGCGGAAGGTTGGACAGCAGAAAAGTGGCAAAAATAGATTTTTCAGATGAATCGTCAGTTGAGCTCCATCCCAAGCGCCGCCAATATTGTCGACGACCCTCTGGGGCCCGTCTGGACCCACAGTTCACCCAGAAGACAGTCAAATTTGGAGGTGGAAAGATTATGGTTTGGGGTTACATCCAATACGGAGGTGCCAGGGAGATCTGTAAGGTGGATGGTAACATTGACAGTGCCAAATATCAACAGATTCTTGCCTCCCAGTACATTCCCAACTACAAAAGGGGTCAGATTTTTCAACAGGATGGAGCTCCTTGCCATACCTCAGGTTCCACTATGAAGTTTCTCAGGGGGAAGAAGATCAAGGTCCTTCAGGGATGGCCAGCACAGTCTCCAGATATGAATATTATTGACCATATCTGGGGAAGAATGAAGGAGGAAGCTTGGAGGACCAAGCCGAAGAACTTGGAGGAGCTTTGGGATGCCTGCAAGGTGGCCTTCCATGCCATCCCCGACGACTTCATCAACAAGCTCTACGACTCTCTGCCAAACCAGATGGCAACTGTTCTGCAGGCCAAATGAACCCATACAAGATATTAATTTCTTAATTTATAGTCCATGATGAAATACTGGACAGATTTTTCATTTGTTATTTTATTTACTTTTTGAGAAAGATAACATTTCTTGATTATAATTTGATTTGCGACAAGACTTTTGTCCAGGTAGAAATTGGCTTGTTCATCATTATCAAGCAATAAACCTTATAAGCATCTATGAAATTTTTGTTTTGATGGTATTTAAATAAACTTTAGACACTTATGATTAATTTGTGTTGTTTCCTAACTTTATTAGCTAATTAAAAGTTGGGTAATTAGCAATTGTCACTTTTGTCCACTCATGCGACAAAACTTTTGGCCGGGACTGTATAGACCGTATATTTAGCGTGCTGAGCGAGCGCTATTTTACCTATTATGCGTTTGAAGCAAACAAGGAGCAATTTGTTTCCTGGGTTTCTACAGCGCCATCTGCCCGCAGGTGTGCAGTACAATTTCTGTCTCTCAGAGTCAAAGAGAAAGTACAGTAGGAGAGTAGCGTTTATTCTCTTTTTCAGACGCTAATGTGTTCCGGTCTGTTTTACTTCTCATTCGCTTTTATTAGGACTGACTGATCAGCGCCCGACTCAACAGAACTTCCACTGTGGTTCGTGAAAACGGCCTTGTCGTTGGTGAAACTGGTCTGCTAACTTCCCTCATTTTACTGTTGGAAAATTGGAGTGTCCTGACAATGAATTTTGAGATGCATTAAACTTCCCTTCATAATGTCCCTTAATTTTGTGATGCGTTAAACTGATTAAACTTGAAATTAAGCCACTAAACAACAATGAACAGTTTACGGATCCCAGTATTTAATTAAGTGAAAACAAATTAAGTGACGTGGTGTAAGGGATTTAAGCACCGTGTGTGGACCGTCCGAGACATTCCGTTGTCTGAAACCATTCACCTTCTGTAAATCCGTGGCCTACGGAAAGTTTGTCAAATCAGATGTAATGAACTGTAAAAGCATGTGCTCTACAACATGGTGCTCTAGGAAACTCGTATACCACATGCTGTAAAATACTTGTTTTCTCCATTTGAGATGCAAGAACTGGGGGAAAGGTGACCAATTCAATAAGATCAACAAAAAATAAGACCTATTTTGCAACACATCCCAGCAGGCTTAACCAGCCATCCAGTGATTCATTTCCTCTTCATATGAATAAAACTGGATGATGCATTTGATCAAACTCAAGCTCTCTCGTGGCAGTAAGTTCTATTAGCCTTGTTGGTATAACTTGTTTTAATGTGTTTTACAGGAGTGAACAATGACGTAATGATGCAACACCACAGCCAATGTGTGTTTGTTCGTGAGAATACATTGTCGCTACGTGATTGTCCATAGGGATATGTCACAAAAAGGAGGTTTTTGAACTACATCATAAACCATATTGTGGGCATGACATTATTATTGATCTCTTTAAAACAAACAAAGTTTGAAATGTCATTAATTTCTCTGTTTAAAAAATCTGCACATCTTGTTCTTCCCAGCAATTTTAAGGGAACAAAATTGTACTGCCGCCCACCCCCAACCCCAACCCTAACCCTAACCCTAACCCCCCCCACCACGCACAGTGTCCACGCTGGCTTTATTCAAAATGTGGATAGTGTAGCGGTCTAATGCACCTGTATTTGGCTGGTCCTATACGAGTGTGAGCTGCCTATCAGGGATGCGTTTCGAAACCAGTTTCTGCCAGACTGGCCCTGGTCCTGATCGAGGGTGGCATTTGATGGTCTGCTCCTGAGGGAGGGTGGTTGGCGCGAACTTGCTGTGAAGCACGTAAGGGTGTCTCCAGGCAGGGGGTCGGTGAGTTCCGCTTCGAAGGAGGCGGATCTGGCCTCTGAGAGTAGCTTGCCCTGTAGAGATGGGCGGTGAGTTCGTGGGGGAGGGTTAATCAAAATAAATAGAGGGTATAATTGGCTTCCAAATGGTAAAAATGGGGGAACTGAAACAAAATAAAAATAAAGAAAATGTAAAAAAATGTGGTAGCATTGCCCATTGTTGTGCAGTTGCACTGTTTGCGGAATGTGGTGCTTTCTCTCTCAAATCACAAACCCCTTTGACCCCCCCCGTCCGTTCCAGAATGTGGAGATCAACCCGAAGAATGAGTTGTCCTACACCATGTGGAGGGACATCCCGGTGCCCTTCTTCATGTCGGTGTACTTCTTCAATGTGCTTAACCCCAGAGAGGTTCTGAGCGGAGAGAAGCCCATGCTGGAGCAACGAGGACCCTATGTTTACAAGTAAGAGTAAGGGCTCAAACCTGAGGTCACACAAATGCACAGGGCGTGTAGAACTGGGCCATTTCTCCCCGAATTACCTGAAGTGGTTACTCAGCCTCTTTAGACAGGCACATTTCCACAGGAAAATGTGAATAGAATCTATTGGTTAAAACAAGGCTACAGGTTCACCACGAGGGGCTACGTGTGGCGTGCGTGCGTGCATGTATGCGTGTGTGTGTGATCGTGTGTAATGCATGTATATGCATATGCTATATAATGTACACTCAGTGGCCACTTTATTAGGTACACCTGTACACCTGCTTGTTAATGCAATTATCTAATCAGCCAATAATGTGGCAGCAACTCAATGCATAAAAGCATGCACACATGATCAAGATGTTCAGTTGTTGTTCAGACCAAAAACCGAATGGGGAAGAAATGTGATCTAAGTGGCTTTGACCGTGGAATGATTGTTGGTGCCAGACGGGGTGGTGTAAGTATCTCAGAAACTGCTGATCTCATGAGATTTTCACGCACAACAGTCTCTAGAGTTTACTCTTGAGTGACAGTTCTGTGGGCAAAAATGCCTTGTTAATGAGAGAGGTCAGAGAAGAATGGCCAGACTGGTTCAAGCTGACAGGAAGGCGACAGTAACTCAAATAACCACGTGTTACAACAGTGGTATGCAGAAGAGCATCTCTGAAAGCACAACACGTCGAACCTTGAAGTGGATAGGCTACAGCAGCAGACAACCACACTGGGTTCCACTCCTGTCAGCTAAGAACAGGAAAGTGAGGCTACAGTGGCTGACCAAACCTGGACAGTTGAAGATTGGAAAAACGTTGCCTGGTCTGACAAATTTTGATTTCTGCTGCGACATGCAGATGGTAGGGTCAGAATTTGGCATAAACAACATGAATCCATGCGTCCATCCTGCCTTGTATCAACGGTTCAGGCTGCTGGTGGTGGTGGTGTAATGGTGTGGGGAATGTTTTCTTGGCACACATTAGGCTCCTTAATACCAATTGAGCATCATTTAAATGCCACAGCTTAACTGAGTCTTGTTGCTGACCGTGCGCATCCCTTTATGGCCACAGTCTACCCATATAATGGCTACTTCCAGCAGGATAATGCGCCATGTCACAAAGCGCATGCCATCTCAAGCTGGTTCCACAAATATGACAATGAGTTCAGTGTACTCCAATGGCCTCCACAGTCACCAGATCTCAGTCCAATAGAGCACCTTTGAGATGTGGTGGAAAAGGAGATTCACAACATTAATGTGCAGCCGATAAATCTGCAGCAACTGCGTGATGCTATCATGGCAACGTGTTTCCAACACCTTGTTGAATCCATGCCATGAAGAAATCAGGCTGTTCTGGGGTCAAAGGGGGGTCCTACCTAGTACTAGAAAGGTGCACCTAATAAAGTGGCCACTGAGTGTACGCATGTATGTACAGGGGGTTGTCATTTTCATATATTATAGAAAAATAACCCGATGCAATCTTTATCTAAGCCTCGATTCTTAATGACGATATCCCAAATAAAGGACACGCACAAATAAATATGATCTTTTTGTTTAACAAAGCTAGTTTATTTAACAAGAACTCTGATATCCTTGTGTGCAAAAATATGTGAACCCCTTTAATCAATAACTTGTGGCACCTCCATTAGCAGCGACAGCTTGAAGTAAACATTTCCTATAGCCACTGATCAGTCTGGCATCTTCTTTACCCGCTGTACTACATCTGTACATTTCTTATCCTGAGCGACTTACCATGTCTTAATGCACTTCAATCAATCAATCAATCATTGTTCACGCAAGAGATCAGTACAATTAGTTAAATGTACAGAGTCAGTGGTAGTGGAGTCTGAAGAGGTGGGTTTTGAGTCTTGCGGAAGATCGCAAGTGATTCCGCGGTCCTGACCGATTGCGGAAGGTCGTTCCACCAGCGAGGGGTCAGGACAGAGAAGAGGCGAGATCGCGAGGAGCGGCTGCCTGTGGCCTGGAGGGATGGAACAGTCAGCTTGCCAGAGGAGGCAGAGCGGAGGGGTCTGGCTGGGGTGTATGGTGTGATGAGTGTCTGGAGGTAGGGGGGAGCAGTTCCTCTAGAAGCTTGATAAGCCAGCACCAGTGAGTTAAATTTGATGCATGCTGCGATAGGGAGCCAGTGCAGAGAGGTGAGTAGAGGGGTGATTTATCCGTTTAAATCCAACAAACTGCCCGTCTCTCTCGTTTCACTCTTCATAAAGTGAATTCTACCTGTTTTTCATTTCATTTACATGCTTTTTCTTTCCTTTTTCTATATTTGACCAATGGTAAAGATTTGCACACCTGGTAATTATTTAAAAATGGGTGCTTTGAGGAAAAAGGGTTATGGATTAAATTATGATACTCCTGCACCCTGTAAATTGCAAAAAGTCTTTATTAAACCCCGAACGTTTGACTGAATCCTTCCACGGTGTCTTTTTAATATTCTCAAGATTCTATTTGCAATTTGTTTTGCTTGAATCGATAGGCATTATCAGCATTCTTTTGGACCGTCCTTGCTGTCATCTTCTGAGAGGTCCTAATCTGTATTTCAGGCCTATGTCTGGTATTGGTGGCTTTGGTATCACCGGCCTTGGCTTCAATCTTCACTACATGGTGATTTCACCAGTCTGCACATGACCTGGCCCTGCTGCATGTGTTTAAAGTTTAAATGTAATGTCCAAGGCGGCCGGGGAGTGAGGGACAGTTTAACAGCTGGCCTTTACCAAGGCTGACAGCTGTGTGTCTGAAAGTGAAGTGCAGAATGTCTATGCAACATGCCCCCAAAAAAAAGATCTCACACCAGACATTACTGTGGCTGAAGGACGTCCCATTACATGGTGGGGGCAGGGGGGTGGAAGGCTGTGTGTATGTTTGTGTATTTGTGTGTCTGTGTGCATGTCTGTGTAGAGGTCACATGCATGATGAGTAATCTCTGGTGAAATGTGAGAGGCTCTCACAGGGAACCCCCCCCTAAGCACACTGTACACAGAAATTGCAGGTGGTGTTCCCAACAGAACACTTGGTAGGGTCTGCAAAATAAGTGTGTGGGTGGGGCGGGGGGGCGGCCAAAAGCAGACATCGTGCTCACCTTTATATCTTCTTGCCCTCTAAAGGTGTATCAACAACCATGCCTTCTCTGCCGCACCCACCTGCAGTTGGCCTCACGTCAGGGTGTGTAGTCCACCGTAACCTGAAGCAACGCATGACAGAGTGAACGGGAACATAAGCCAGAGGCTCATTCCTGTTCAGAACCAGAATTCCCCCTCCTGAAAGACACACATTTTCTTTTCCTTTTGCTGATATAAATCTGAAGTTATGTTATTTTCCTCTGCTCTAGATACAGGATGTTTCTGCACTTCCCCCTTTGTCTTGTAAGATTTGTGCGTGCGTGCGAGAGATTCCCCGCTCCCCTGTCCTCCACATGCTCGTCACAGCAAGCACGGCCGACTGTGTGGGTCGACTCGGCCCATTCAAATGTTTAACATTTTCTAATTGTGGGGGGTATGGACCGCATTACTTAATTTAGGACAGTAATTCAAGATAATGTTCTCCCAACCCCCTACCCCCCCCACCAATCCCAAACTGCAGTGGTTTGATGGTAATTAAGTTAAACTGCTCATTAAGATGCTCCTCCTGGAGTTACTTTGCACTTCATTAAAAACCTTCTGTTTATTTTAGTTTTATTTTAGTATAATTTGTATTTGTGGACCGCATGCATTAATAACGGCGCCTGCAGCTGGTTTGTTGTTTGCGTGAGTATTGGGTGGATCGGCCTTGGGTAATTTCCTGGAATTCTTTTGTCGCTTGTTTCTCTCTCTGGCTAATGGGAAGGGAAAGGCTGGCCTAACAGGCGGGAGTAATCGTGGTCTTCATCATCATCATTGTGCTTTTGAAAGTCTTTTACATGATGTGCCATTTCTTAGTTTCTTAGTCAGAGGATATATATAATTTTTTTGTTCACCGTTTCACCCTTACTGTAAAACGGGTGTTGAGGCTGTGGGGGTGGAAGTGAGGATAAGGATGATGAGGGGGTGAGGGTGAGCTTCGTGTTATCGATGTGACAGACATGACTAAAGGAAGCCCCCCCCCCCATGCCATTCCTGCCATGTGCCGTCACACAGCTGGGAGGCCACATGACTGCTCGCCGCAAATACATTCCAAAAATGCACATTGAAGGCCGTTTTCTGCTGACTCGGTGTTGGTAGGATGTTCTTCAAAGTTCCTCAAAATGTTCACGTGTGGAACTGAAAACAGCACTGGCCACTGCCTCGGTATTAGGATTAGAGTCAGCGGGCCCCTGCATTTAGGGAAGTCTCATTGTAGTGCTGCATCCTTCTGCTCCCTTCAGTGTGTTTTCCCCCCCTCTGTTCTAGGGAATATCGTCAGAAGGACAACATCACGTTCCATGCCAACAATACGGTTTCGTACCGCGAGTACCGCCAGTACCACTTCATGAGGAACATGTCTGTGGGCAACGAGTCCGATGTGGTCACCATCCCCAACATGCTGGTCCTGGTACGAGCTGCTAAACCTGCACTTTACACCTGTGTGCCTCTACCTGTGTGCCAGTCTAGCAGGAGGGGCCAGTGTCTCTACCTGTGTGTCTACCTGTGTGCTAGTCTACCGGACTGCCTACCCGTCTCGCAGCATGGTGAGCTGCCTGTTATTAAACTCGTGCGTGTCTGTCTCTCTGTCTCTCTGTCTCTCTGTCTCTCTGTCTCTCTGTCTCTCTCTGTCTCTCTCTCTCTCTCTGTCTCTCTGTGTGTCTCTCTGTTTACGTGTGCATGTGCGTGTGTTTCCCCCAGGGTGCCGCAGTGATGATGGAGAACTTGCCTTTGCCAGTGCGACTGCTGGTGAGTTCCACGTTCAAGGCCTTCAATGAGGGCACCTTCCTGACCAAGCCGGTGGGTGAGCTGATGTGGGGCTACGATAGCAAGCTGGTGGACTTCCTCAACACCTTCTTCCCAGGCATGCTTCCCTCCAGTGGCAAGTTTGGCCTTTTCGCCGAGGTGAGTCCTGTCTACATGGCCGATCCCTGGTCTGGTGTCCGGACAAGTCGCGTTACTCTTACAGTTACAGTGATGTCATAATGATGTCATGTAGCAGACGCTGTTTTGGAATGCAGTGGTGGCCCAAGGCAATTGGTCACACACACAACCTCTCCTCAGAGGATCGAATTTGAATGAGCACGTTTTCCGTCTGCTCTCTGCAGTTCAACAACTCCAACACAGGACTATTCACCGTGTTCACCGGCCAGGGCGACATCCAGAACGTTCACAAAGTGGACTTGTGGAATGGCTTGAAAGAGGTGAGCCAGACCATCCTGTCAGGAAAAACTCTTCCTGGGGGAAGGTGGCAGGGGGTGACACTCAGGGGTGGTGGGGTTCAACCACAGTTATTTTCTTTTTGGAAATGTCATGTTTTGAGATGGTGACAGAAAGTGAAGTTTGGCCTGATGTTGGTGATGCGTGCGTGTGCGTGTCCGTGTGCATGTGCGTGTGTGTGTGTGTGTGTGTGTGTGTGTGTGTGTGTGTGTTCTGCGAGGGGTGTATATGTGGTGATTATTGGAAAAGCTGCTCCGCTGTCCTTCTGTGCACCTTGTAATCTTCAATGTAGGCTAGTCTCGTGCCCAACTTTGTTTTCTCTCCGCACAAACACATGCATACTCACACACCTACACACATACATACACATGCTCACACACACTCTCACACACACACACACACAAACACATGCATACTCACACTCACACACACACACACACACTGAATTCAGGTGAACTACTGGAGGACTAAGCAGTGTAACATGATCAATGGGACAGCAGGCCAGATGTGGCCCCCCTTCATGACCCCCGAGTCAACACTGCCCTTCTACAGTCCGGATGCCTGCAGGTATGCCCCCCATAGCCCCCCCAATGTCACACTTCACCCTTCCCCTAAATTCTCTCCACTACACTATTAGTGCCATGATGGTGTAGGGGTTAAGGAGCAAAATAAGCTTTTGGGTTGAGCTCTATGGTGACTAATGGCATGGCCTGGCACAGTAAGTGCAGGGTTGTGGAAGTAGTATAAGGGGATATGTTTGCCAATTGAATGCACGTACACACACACACACACACACACACACACACACACACACACATACATACACATGAATTGCCCTGAAGCCATTAAGTCAGTGCAACTCTGCATTGTTATGGTCGTGTCCGAGGAAAGGAAAGTCATAAGCCCAGAGGAACTGACCTCGGGGGGAGGGGATCACTACTGTCACGACTGGCCTTTCTGTTTTGTTTCTATAAAAATGGAAGGGAAATGATATCTGTTATGTAAATAAATCAATTATTCAATTAAGTGCCTTCAAAGCACAAATTAGCCACGTGTGCACAAGATTAGCCACGTGTACACGTGGCCCTTTCTTTATCTTCGACAGTAAAAGTTGGCCTAAAAGAGTTCGTTATCAATAATGATGCCTAACTGTTTTTGATGACACAATTTTTCCCACCTGTAGACCAGAAATGGTCATGTGTCTTTACGCTGTGTGTGCTGTTGAACTGAAGCCTGGTCACGAGGCCTGAATTTCATTTGTTCACAGTGACTCCGCTAACACAGTGGTGCTAGGCAGCCAGCGTGATCTTCATTACAAGTGGCTCCTGTCCCCCACAAAAGCTGCATTACTGGGCATAGACGAATTAGCATTGCGTTGTGGCACTGGCAGTGTAAGCATGGCCCTTCTGGAGAGCTGAGCCAAGCTGGCAGAAGATAAAATTAATTGCATGTGTCTTGGTTTTTAACCCCTAGCTGTCACTTAAAAAAAAAAAACGAACAATGTCAAGCTTATTCAGTTCCTCTTAAACTTTAAAGTAAGAGCACCTACTAGTGGCACCTCCAAATCAAGCTTCAGAAGTACCTTCTAAATATAAATCCACCCATGGCATGGCATCCGTCTTCCTGGAGGGCCGTGATGTTATGTTGCTTTTTGTTGTTACTCAACACTTAACCGTCTAATCAACCCCTTTAATCTAGTGAGTGAACTCGCATCGCCTGAGTTCTGGGGTCTAAATTGGTTTCTGACTGGTTACGGAAAACAAAAACCCAACATACTCGGCGGTCCTGTTGGACCAGAGTTGAGCACCCCTGATGTACAGTAATGATTCTGGCACTGGGCAGGGGGTGTGGTGTGTGAGAGACACCTTGCTCAGATCTCTGCCCGAGGGTGAAACTGAGGGACATTGCTGTGGGCAGGTCGATGGAGCTGATCTACCAGCGGCCAGGGGAGATGGCGGGCATCCCTGTGTACCGCTACGTTGCGCCAACGACGCTCTTCGCCAACGGCACGGACTACCCCCCCAACGAGGGCTTCTGCCCCTGCAGGCAGTCAGGCCTCCTGAACGTGAGCAGCTGCAGGCAGAGTGAGTCACCCTAAAAACACCTCTGTCTCTGTCTCTGTCTCTGTCTCTGTCTCTGTCTCTGTCTCTGTCTCTGTCTCTCCCCCCCAGTTCACTCACTCACTCTCTCTCTCTCCCCACCCTCACTCTTAAGTTGAGTCAAAGACCCCACACAACAGCTCCAGCCTGACTTTGCCCCCCCCCCCTGACCCTTGGAGATGAATCCTTAGGGGACCCCTCTTCTGCTGTCACCCACAGACTCCCCAGTCTTCATCTCACACCCTCACTTCTACAACGCTGACCCTGTCTTACTGAGCTTCATCTTGGGGCTGGACCCCAACGAGGAGGACCACGGCCTGTTCATCGACATCCATCCAGTGAGTAACGCCCCCATCAGGTCACCTCATGAACTGCACCGGTGTTCCCTTTTATCTAATGTTTCCTTGCTAATTTCCAAAAAACGTTGTCCCACTCTGTGTCCTGCATAGGTTTAATAACTCAACAACTGATAACGTTGCTTCAGAATCCCATGTGACTAAACCATAGTTGTATGAGCAAGTCTTTGGTTTGTAGGATCCCACTCAAGCACATCAAATGCCGGAAGTGTCCGAGTAGTGAAGGATAGCGTGTAGTCTTACCTTGTGATACCAAAACGGGATTAAATGAATATTATCCTACTCCAGTTCTTTTATCTGACTCCAATTAATGTTAGTTTTTCTCTGTTAACAGTTATTTATAGAATGGTACAATATGCAAATGAGACTATAGTCTCTTAGCTTGCGCAGTGTGGCTCTGTATGCATTGCTATCTCTATATGAGATGCAGACATGCCTTTGGCCTGTATATAGCCTACCAAGGATACAATTATGTATCTTGCAACAGCATTAGTGTATAGGCGAGTGACTACGGAGTGCACCTAACCAAAGTTCTATGTGTGTTTGTGTTGTTAACACTAACCTTAAATCCACAATGTAACTGCAGTATTTAAGATCAATGAGAAATACTGAGTTATGATTATGTTTATTAGCTGGAACCCTAACCCCCCACCCCAAGTGGCATGTTTTAACACTAGGAGCGCCGACTTCGCCCACGCCTTCGAAATACCTATGACCGCCGCCTGTCCGGTCAAAAGACCGCTGAGTCTACAGACCGAGGCACTGGTGCTGACGCAAAATGTTTGCCAGATGGCGCTTCTTACACAGTTTGTAGTCCTAAAACCCGGAAGTAAGCCTAAGAGAGTTTCACGTTTTATTCTATGACATAAATTAAGCATGTTCATATCTCAACCGTGAATTTTGAAGCTGTTATGTGTTTTTTAAAAGTAAGCTGCTAACAAGTTGCTATATTCAAACTACAACTGTTGTCGGAATAATTAAACGTCATTACATTACAGCTAGGTGGCTAGCTACGAATAAGCATTGCTTGCTCAGCTGTACAACTAGCTAGCTGGCTAGCTACGAATATAATATATAAATTGCCTGCAGTTGGCTAGTATTTCTGAAATGTAGCTACAGCTTGCTGGCTAGCTATGACCTTAATATAAGAATTATAATATATAATTATATTATAATTATATAACCAGCTAGCTATGACGATAATAATATGCATTGTCTGTTCAGCTGTACAGCCAAGTTAGCTGCCTAGCTACGAATATAATATATGGATAGCCTGCTTAGATGGCTAGTATTTTGTGTCACTTTGTGTAATTTTAGGTAGCTTTTGGCTCTGCCAGGTAGTGAAAGGTGCAGCCAAGCTACAAACATATTGCCTGCTCAGCAGGCTAGCATGCAACTGAAATTATAGGGGAATTGGTCAGATTAAGCTAAAATATACAGCTAGCGAGCTGGCTAACTACGAACAAAATAAATGCATAGCCTGCTCAGCTTTGGTCTTCTGATTTGCTGTCAAACTAGCTATTGAAACAGCCATGATCACCAGCGAAGTTACAGCAGAGATAGCTAACAGAGAAATCAGCTAGTTCAACGCAGGAGGACTGGGCAGTGGGCAGGGTATGAAATGAGTGGTGGTGCAAATAGCTAGCCACAGAGAAATCAGCAAATTTGTTCAGAAATGGCTGTTTATATGAACCTTAAGGAGGACTGGGCAGTGGGCAGGGTATGAAATGAGTGGTGGTGCAAATTAGTTTGTGGGCAGACAAAAGAGACAGCAGGTAGCCCAAATCAGAAGAGATTAGCCTTTTGTCTCTCCAGGGAGAATGAGAATGGATTCCTGTGGGTTTTAAGATAGTATAGTTTGGACACATGGCACTAGCAAGCAAAAACTGTGACCTGAGCCATGCAGTACAACTAGCATAACACGGCTATAGTAAACGCAGTTTCCCCCCCCCCACTTTCATACAAATGTAATTCTGTCCCCAGCACTTTTTCCAAGCTAATATTTATTGTGGACATGCATAAATTTGACTATTCCGAAGAACTGCGATACATCTCGGTCAGTGGGTCCGTGTTACGCCCTTTACCCTCACGGTCACATTACCGGCGAAAACGCAAAGACGGAGCGTAATTGAGTGTATAATAAAGAGCCCGTAGTGGCGACCGCCTCTAATACCATGTACTTATTCTGTCCTATATAGACTACTATAGGCAACGGTGTCTTTGGAGACATTCTTTTATTTTTTGACAAAATATAGGCCATTTACAAGACAAGTCAAGTATCAAAAATGAGAAATGTAAACAGAGGAAGTAATGTTGGATTCACACACCTTTCACTTTCACCCACCTTTCACCTTTCACACATGAAAACACAGTTCTTACCAGCCTGTTTTCTTCAATTTTCGGACGCTGTTTTGAATCTCCCAAAGATTGTATTTATTTTAACATTTCTCTTCCGCTACTTTTGGTTTAACTGTAATCAACAGGAATGTCCTATAACTGTACTGATGGTCGAGGGTCGGTTATTTTTACCCTTGTTTTATTTTATTCAACTGCACAATGGATATTTAGCGTTATGAAAAAAACATACATCTGATCTGCGGTAGCCTATAGGCTTTTTTTTTAGGCCTTTTAGGTTTTTAAACACATATAGGCTATGTATGATTTCAGAATCTGATATATCTTGAACACGGATAAAGGTTCATATTGAAACTAAACTCGTCATATGCTTTATAATTTAGACTGTAGGCCTAACCAATGTGTTGGTTAGAATGGCCATAAGAGTTAGCCAAAAAGTAAAACTGGAGACTTCGACAGTCTATAATCTTGCAGCATGTGCAGATAATGATAAATATACAATTTTCATTTTGAGCAAGGTCACGTGGGTGTTGCATCTCTCTAAATGCCATTCTAGTTATTATTATTATTATTATAAAGCCATTCTGTAAAATAGAGACTCTTGGCTATAGGCTATGTGAAGATCCTTGCGCCATCTGGTGTGGTGAAAGAGAACTGAATCGTTGGTCGGAAGACGAGCGAGACGTAATAACACACAAGAGGGGAATAAAAGCATTTTTGCTTTTTTCCAAAAGTGATTTTGACATTTTTGTAACACTTATGTAAAGAATAAATATCTAGGAAAAGTCTAGGAAGGTGGATGCTGTAACTTATTTGTAACTAACATAACAATTTTCTAAATGTGACTAGACATCAGTACCGGTCAAATGACCAGTTTCAGCGCTCCTAGTGTTAAGGTGCTGCAGATCGAATGAATTTGAGCAAAAGAGGACTTTGAGGAGTAGAAACAAATATTGAAGTGTGAAGGCAGTGCCTGCTGTCAGTGTGTTGAGATTAAATACTACGCTGTTCTGATCAGGACTGAACGTCCATGCGTCTCAACTGGTAGTCATTTCATCAAAGGGCCACATAGTGTTTTCAAATGTGCACTATTTTGCGCTAACAATATAGGATAAAACCCTTTTTTTGAGCTAATTATTTTTCTTCTGCAAAATATTTTTTTCTTCATAAAACCGTGTTCTGTTGAAGTGAACTTTCGAAGCATAGCCAGTAGCTTATCTGCCGGGATGGTACCTCGTAAGATGGTAGCATGGGGCATTCCCTCTCTTTATGGCCCGAAGCTGAAATATATTTGTGGGTTGGGCATAACGACCCTGGCATATGATTGGGCACTTTCTTTGTCGTCTTATCATGTAATTCGACTGTAAACTTAAGGTCTCTGAGCTTATCTAAATTGGTTACAAAAACATTTCTTATCTGTTTGAGGCCAGATTGCTTACTTGCTAGTGTGGTTCAATAGCCATGGGGGCATGGACTCCGCCCCCCTCCCCATGGCTTTGGAAGTCCTTGTCTCAAACCTTTGCCTATATATTACTTGTCTATCTTATTTATTTGAAGATGTAATTGATAGCGAAATACTGTGGTGCTCCAATAGACCGCACACTCTAAAGTATTTTAAAATGTAAAATTTTGTCAAGTGAGTAAGAATGAACGACGCGCATTTCAGGCGTCCCGTTGTCAGGTTAAAAACACGCGTCGCTCCTTAAAAAACCGGTAACTGGTGTATTGCACCTGAGGTGAATTTCCAACCCCTGTACCCAGGTAGGCGTTTTGGAGATTGGTCATGCTAAATGGCATTTATTATTATTATTATTATTATTAAGCCTGTGTCTCTGCCCATGGAGCTGTCCCTGATTGGTCATCCCTGTGTCACTGCCCCTGATTGGTCACCCCTGTGTCTCTGCCCCTGATTGGTCATCCCTGTGTCTCTGCCCCTGATTGGTCATCCCTGTGTCTCTGCCCCTGATTAGTCACCCCTGTGTCTCTGCCCCTGATTCCCTGTGTCTCTGCCCCTGATTGGTCATCCGTGTGTCTCTGCCCCTGATTGGTCATCCCTGTGTCTCTGCCCCTGATTGGTCACCCCTGACCTGCTCTCTTCTCCTTTTCTCCCGGATTGCTACATCCCACTCCTCTGTATTTGATCTCAAAAGAGATTCCTAGACCTTTGGAAAAGCCAGGCCACGCATGCACGCACACCCCTGTGTCTCTGCCCCTGATTGGTCACCCTGCCCCTGTCTCTGCCCCTGATTGGTCACCCCTGTGTCTCTGCCCCTGATTGGTCACCCCTGTGTCCTGCCCCTGATTGGTCACCCCTGTGTCTCTGCCCCTGATTGGTCATCCCTGTGTCTCTGCCCCTGATTGGTCACCCCTGTGTCTCTGCCCCTGATTGGTCATCCCTGTGTCTCTGCCCTGATTGGTCATCCCTGTGTCTCTGCCCCTGATTGGTCACCCCTGTGTCTCTGCCCCTGATTGGTCACCCCTGTGTCTCTGCCCCCCTGATTGGTCACCCCTGTGTCTCTGCCCCTGATTAGTCACCCTGTGTCTCTGCCCCTGATTGGTTGGTCTCTGCCCCTGATTGGTCATCCCTGTGTCTCTGCCCTGATTGTCTCCCTGTCTCTGCCCTGATTGGTTGTGTCTCTGCCCCTGATTGGTCACCCCTGTGTCTCTGCCCCTGATTGGTCATCCCTGTGTCTCTGCCCCTGATTGGTCACCCCTGTGTCTCTGCCCCTGATTGGTCACCCCTGTGTCTCTGCCCCTGATTGGTCACCCCTGTGTCTCTGCCCCTGATTGGTCACCCCTGTGTCTCTGCCCCTGATTGGTCACCCCTGTGTCTCTGCCCCTGATTGGTCACCCCTGTGTCTCTGCCCCTGATTAGTCATCCCTGTGTGTCTGCCCGTGGAGCTGCCCCTGCTTCACACCTGGTGCTCCAGCTCAAATGCTCAAGCTTGTATCGCTTCCAATGAATCAGCCACATTCGATAAGGTAATTGGAAATGACAGTGAATTTAATTTACAAGATTATTATATGCCAGTTATTATGGCAATATAATGCTTTTATTGTGCCACAATGAAGAGAACATTACTTCATAAACTTATCAACAAGTTCAGTGCATGTGAGCAGTGCTCTTTGTGCGATATTCACACGTCACCAGCTCCACCTCTCAGACTCCAGTTTATCAAGCAGGGTGGATGGGCCATAACACACTGGAGACATGAGAGATGGTGTGACAAGAGTGGGTGGAGGAGGGGCGGTTCTCGTAACAGGCATTTGGCGTGGGAATCTCAGGATTGGGGATTAGGGGCGATGTCGACCTGCATCCCACTTCTCCGTTGTCTGGTCTAGGAATAGTGTTGAGATAAGTTAAACGTTGTGATAAGGTAACCCTGAGCATAAGTATGCCTTTATCTTATCGTCTGTCTTTTTGTATATTGAACATCCAATACAATAGTTCTGAGTTGGGCAATAGCACATAAAACATTGATACTAAGGGCCTGGTTGATGAGTGTTGCATACAAAGCGAGTTTGTGTCTGTCAGACACTGCTTTGTTAGAGGTGCATAGGCAACCTATTGTATTTTCTGGTTTTAGTATTATTATTCCACCACAATCTCCAAAACCTTTTGGGAGATTATTATTATTTTTTACAAAAAGGGGTTGATTTAATATGGCACAATGAGCGATTTTGGCACCGATTGGCCACTTGGTGGCACTATAACAGAAAATTGACATTGTGATTTTTAAATGACCACAAATCTATTTACATTTATAGAACCCAATAATCGCAGTAAAATGTGCATGAGGCAAATACGGACTGACGATTATACATTATTATTATTTTTGTATTTTTTAATTTATCTACATTGGCTAAGAATGTAATCATGCAGCAAGGATGCGTTCCTCCACACCAGACCAGTGCATACACCACTCTTGGTATGTACACCACTCTCAGACAGGTGAGGAGCTTTCACAGTCACGAGGACGATGCAGGCACCTCAAGGGGTAGGCCGATAGACTCGGAGACAAAAAGCGCACAACCATTTCTAAGCTCATTGCAGTGAACTGAAATTGGTCTCAGAGACTTGCTGTTCGGGTATTTTAAAGTCTGTACATGCTTTTCTCAGAGGATTTAATCATCCCTAAAGACTGACTTGCCGATGAAGAGTATGTAAGGAAACACATTTACAGCAGTAGCAATTAGTCCTCTTAAGCTGGAGGATGAACGAGCCACATACCTTTTTAATTGATGATTACTCTCATCCAGTTTCTCTTTACATTCCTTGATTATCAATCGAGCAATTAAGTAGACATTTGGCTTATAAGACCCTAGAATTGCTGTTTGCAGACATATTTTCCTGTTGTGTTTTCAAGTATTTTTTTCATGGGGTTCAGTTTGGACAACGAGCACTCTTAACCGCAACGGAAGAACGCACGACCCTGAACGACCAATGCCATCTGAACAATCTCCCGCAAAGGATGAGTCAACATGACTTCCAATCTGGCATTCTCCCTTCACGGAATGAACACGGTGTATCTCTGCCAGTACCAGGGAACATTTTAATTTGCTGCTTTTCCGCTGAAAGGCCTTTTGGCAGCTGGACCGGTCCGCTTTTATTTATTTATTTGTTTTTTGCGGTGGGGGGGCTATATCGGGACTGAATTATAGGCTTTTACGCTAAGCCAACGAAGGCCTTTAGTCTACCCTGACATCTCAGTCCTCCCTGAGGTTTGAATGGCACAGTTTTGCATTTCATGTGCCCGTGGATTATTCTGTCTTCAGTCAGAAATGCTTCAAACCACATTTGGAATGTTCTCCAATGTTGGTGGTATTTGTGTTTCAGCACTTAAGTCATTGATTGGCTAAAGAGTCCTTGCACCTCAAGAGAGAGACCTTAGTATTTTTGTCCCTAGGAATGGTGTCTGCGAGCACCATGTGAACCCATAGATGAATTTGGGTGGCACCATCTCCCTACAGGGGGAAGTTTGTACCCTCCTATGCGCACACACACACACACACACACACACACACACACACACACACACACGCCAGAAGAGCTCCCACACAACTCTGTATCTCTCTGCAGGAGACGGGCATACCCATGAATGTCTCCATCCGGCTGCAGCTCAACCTGCTTATCAAGACGGTTGAGGGAATCGAGTAAGCCCAACCTCCTCCCCGTCACCCTGCCGATGACCTCTGGGATCCCTGAAACAGTGGGGGATGTCCTGTGTGATTGGTGCAAGTCTGTACAGATTGACCCTTTATGCTAAAATATCCAATTATCAGCAGTTCCAAATGAGTAATGTATTGTGGTGACAGTAGAGTGCGTGAAAGGTTAATGTGATTGGACAGAACAGTGTGTGAAAGTAATGTGATTGGGCACAAATTTACAGCAGAGACAAAGGAGCATAAGAGACGTGTTCACTCTTGAAGCTCCTTGATCTATTAAGATGCTTCCAGAGTGCAATATGGTGATTATTGATTTATTTTGACTGTGACATAATGATTATTGTGTTGCACCAAATCTCATGTGGCAAAGGTGTTTCTTTTGCGTGTGCCCAATGCAGATTTATGTTGCCTTTTTCAGTGAAACGGGCAAGATTGCCGAAGCGATTATGCCCATGCTCTGGTTTGGAGAGGTGAGTCTGTAAAAAGCATTCGCTCCCTGCACGTCTCATGAATTGAGCAAACACTAGTACATGGCAAAATTAACATGAATCTAACTAGCTAGTTAGTACAGTAATGTTAGATAGTAGTTATTGAAAACAATTATTCATACAATAAGTGATGGTAACAAATGTTTTATCTAACATAACTGCACAGACATCCTTCCCTTCTTGCACAATTTCCTCAATTTGGAGTCTTTGGTCATCCCATGTAAATGGGGAAAAATGGCAACTTTCCCTGTCATTACAGTGGACACACAGTGGGATGAAACAAATAACCGTTTTGACAGTTGCGGTTTGTGTGTCTCCAGTGCGTTCCTGATGCCAACAATGATGTTATCACTTTCGTGGTGTTATAGCCAGCACCACTAGACCCCCCCCCACACACACACACAGGCTTACAGACCCTTGTCCCTAACAGAGTGGGTACCTTGACGGCCCAGTGCTGGACACCTTCTACACCAACCTGGTGGTTCTGCCGGTCGTGATGGAGTACATGCAGTACATCTTCATTGGGCTGGGCCTGTTGACCATATTTGGGGCCATAGTCCTGAGAATGCATGATAAGGTAAGTCACAGACCCCCCCTCTCCCCCACACCCAACACCCCCACACACATATCCCTACCCCACCTCTACCTCCATGTGTGCGCATGGTATTAAAGATGACTGCAAAAATCTCAATGGCCGTTTGGAGTTCCTTGGGAGAGAATGCGTCTCGTCGAATCAAAGCTGGAGTTTCTTTGTGGGCAGGGCAATAGAGGCCAGATGCCAAATGGTGAAGTCCGGTTGTTGCTTCTGATTGATTTTTGGTGGTGCAGTCCGTTAAACAGCTGGGGTGCTTTCAGTTGGAAAAGGGGTTGATGGGAGGTGGAGGCCGGAGCTTGTCGAACACCTTTTGATCTCAAGCTGTGGGCTTCACCTCTCTGAAACATTCTGCGATGCTCTGCCTTCTTATCGTACCCCTGATAACGATAATCTTTGATTCTAATTGGTCCTCTCATCGAATGTGTCCAAGAGGCAATAATCCTTGCCTTTGAATTATTGAGGTGTGCCATTATATGTTGTAATCACTGTTACAAAATCTACAGAGATATCTCAGCCCTGCCTCCAGTACAGAGGGCAGAGTGACCTCGGGGGACACGGGTCAAAGTCTGACTCGTATCGCAGCCTGCTGTCGCTCTCACGTATGACCTGTGGCGAAGGCCCGCTTCAGCTACTTTGATCTATGAAAGCATTCCATATTTTTCTGTCACATGCATGTCTTTTCTATCATTTTCATTGTTGTCACGGTGATCTTGACCGCACAGATTCACTTTTGATCATTTTTGCGCTCACACACAAATGTTTCTGTATGTTTGTATATGCTCGTCTGGCACCGGGAATCCAAGCTCTGTTTTTGTTTTCTTACAGAGGCCTAAGAATGTATCGAATGTAAGTTCACCACAGTTGCAGGATGGAGACGGAAGGGTTGGTCACGTCTCGAAAAAAGCGCCATCTGAAATCGCATCCCTTTTGATCTTTTTAACTGCAATGACGTGACATTTGATCTCCTGATTTGGTTATCCCGTGTAACCTGAACGGCGATCAATCCGTTGACTGATCAATCGATTTTTAAATTGCTTCTGTATGCGAAAATATCTTCCACAAAAATGTTTTTGAGTTTTTGCATAAAATGCTGTAGGTGTGAGTGTATTTGTTTGAATTGTGAACACCAATGACTCTAAAGAAGATTTTTTTTAGTTTTTTTTAAATCATTGGGCCTCATCTTTACGTATGACTGATTTTAAAGGCATGAGAAATTTGTCTTCACATGGTCACGCACCAAACTGCTCCTACACAAGCTGCATGCTTTAAACGATCCCTTTTTCTTGTCTTTTTTTTCTGCGTGGATGTGCAAACCGTAAACAAATTAAAAGGATCCATCTGCATGCTTGAGCAATGACACTGCCTTTAAGTTTGTGCTCCCTGATCACAACCAAAGCCCTGATCTCAAGATCAGGAGATCTGACCTCCCCCATGTTCAGTGAGGCTTGGTTGTCTTCTAGGAGAGCGTGTCAGGCACAGTAAACAAGTTGACTGAAAGTACGAAGCAGACGGAAAAATTGAATGTGACTGAAACAGGTGCGTAGCAGTTTGGAAATGCATCTTCTCTTTTTCTCTTCCTTATTTCCCTTATGCACCGAGAGACGCTTGACTTTCTGAATCCACCTCACAGCCATGGTCTACTGGTCTTTGTTTGCCGTGTTCGGGACCAGCCAACAGTTTGAGGATCAAAACGTTCCCAAATCCCAAAGTTTCTTTTACCCCCGGTAACTAGTTTCGAGTTCCCAAACCTTTCAATTGGAAAGGTTTGGGAACAAGACTGGACTGCATTTCATTGTCACCAAATGCTTCTGTGCTGATCTGTCCAACTGCAATCCTTCTGAATGCCTGAAGTTGTGTCGTCATGTTTCTTTTTAAACATTGAACCACTACAGAGACCTTATCTCTTACAACTGGACTTGACCCCCTGTTGGGAACAAGACATTGTTTTGTGATCACTGAGATTACAGGGCATTCTGTATACGCTTGATCCCAGGTTCATTGTAAATGCATATGTGCACACAAGAGGGCCCCCGTTTGTGTGTGTGTGTGTGTGTGTGTGTGTGTGTGTGTGTGTGTGTGTGTGTGTGTGTGTGTGTGTGTGTGTGTGTGTGTGTGTGTGTGTGTGTGTGTGTGTGTGTGTGTGTGTGTGTGTGTGTGTGTGTGTGTGTGTCTTTCATAACCGTAAAGGACTGCGTTAGTCTGTGCATTCATGGAAAACATGGGGTATGTATGCACTTTTTTTTTTAAACAACCCTTACACTTTTCCGCCAATTTGCACTGCGCAATTGCATTTGTAAGACCGTCCCGTTGCTGCAACGTTGTCTGTTTTGTGAGAGCGCCAACATTGCGTGCTTATCTTGTGCAACAGGTGCAGGCAGACTGCAGGCACCCAATCAGAGGAGTCGCTGACACAAACTGGGGCAGGGGAAACCCTGCCTTCCTGTGTGACACTGGCCAATTGCATGTAGTCAACAAAAAGCTGAGGGTACCACACAGGTGTGGCTCATCCATTAATTAAGCAAATAACATCCCAGCATGCATAGGGTCATGCATAAAAATGCTGGACAAGCCAGGGTGGCCTCTAATTACGGTTAGCATGGCTGCAAGAGGAGACCTCCGTTGCTTTGAAAGAGGGGTGATTGCTGGGGCACATTTGGTGGGAGCTTCAGTAACCAAGACAATTCAACTTGCTGATGTTTCAAAAGTAACGGTATCCAATTATGGCATGTTCTGGAACGATGCCTGAGCGTTTTCTGCTTCTATCAGCTAAGCGTGAGCTGCAACCCTTTGTAATGGAATAGGGGCCATATCCCTGCAGGCCCAACACCCTATTAAGTGACTGTACATTTTTGTTCATTTTTGTACATATGGTCCATTTCCATTTTTGTGTTCACTAACTGTTCACTAATATAGGAGAAGGTTGTGTTTTTTAAATAATATCAGCTGAAGGCCAACTCTGAATGCCTAGAATACAGACTGAAAAACAAGAGTATGTGTTAAAATGAAAGAAAATAAGGTTAAAATCATAACGGTAGACAAGGAGTTAAATGCAGAGTAGATTAAAAACACTGCATTAACAACAAAAGGGATTGGTGAATGTCCTCTGGGGTCACGGGGGGGCTGTACGGTATCTCCGTGGATCCGCCTGTGGTATTGTACTTCTCTCAACTGATGTTCTTTGGTTTTGTTTTTACCTCCACTGCTCACCTGTAGAACACCGTTTCTGAGAAGTCCGAGCTGGCCCACCATAACAAAGACCCCAGGACCTCAACCATTGAGAAAGACCCCCTGCTTCCAGATGACACAGACTGAGACTGACCAAGAACCCCCCCTGTACTCCCATGCCTGCTCATGCCAACCGTTTTTGTTTGTTTTCAGAGAACACCCCAGTATAGCGGTTCTCAAACTGTGGTCTGTGTGCCACCTGATCAGGTGTGTGTGATTATGGAAATGATTTTTTAAAAAGACCTTGATACCACAGTGACTGACGAACACATCAGAGTCTGTTAGGTGTGCATGCTTGGAATGCCTCCTTTTTGTGGGGGAAATTAAATCTTTCCAAAATTGGTTTAATTATACAGTGGCATGATGTGGTCCCTCAAGGTTTTCCCATTCTTTGCAAGTGGGTTGCCAACATCGGTGTCGGCTTCAGTCATTGTTGGCACGGTTTTTTATATACCTCACTCATTCTCAAAGAACTTTGAGAATTTCTACTGAAAGAAGCTCGAAACAACATGAATGGACCTCTGCTCAGTTGCTCAGTTTTACTGACTTACAAAATTCAAAGCTGTTGTAGCGCATTCAATTTCCGTAGAAAAGACCAAATTGACTTGATATTTTGCCACATTGAAATCTTTCCCTTTTGGAGAGTAAAAGGGAAAGATTTGTGCATTTAAACATGTTGATCTTTGAACTTAGCAATGAGTGTGCACTGTTTTTAGACCGATGCACCATACTGATTTCTCTGACAAAAGTCTATTTGGTTGTCATCTCCATGTGAAGGATTTTAGGCCGGTTGTTAATATACGGTGCTGGGCTGCTTATAACACTCACACGTTTCCAAAGAGTGCTTACCTGTGTCAACAGGTGATCAGATGGGACCGCTGGTATGTAGAACAGTATTTGTCCTACTCAATTTGATGAGGCAACAGTCCGGCTGAGGTGAGGAATGATTATGGCTTATTCTTCTAGTTGCACAACAAAAAGCCATCTGAAATACATCTGTCTGTCTTTGATCAGCCATTGGATTAAGTGGATAGTCCTGTGGAATATACCCCAATCATTTTGGCATTTTTGAGTCGAGCGGATTTGAGCCTGGCAATTGAAGGAAAAAAAGTCACCTTTATGCTTTCGATAGTTATCAAAACTAACAAAAGCAAGCTGCATAGAACAAAGGTGATCTGTTATGTTAGTTTTTTTCCCTCTTTGTTGTTGAGAAACAACCAAATACTTGAATACATGTGTTCTACAAGTTTGTAGGACAGCCTCAGAACAGCCAACTTTTCTGTGCTTGTTGCCTTCTCGTGAAGCGAACTATTTGAGTTTCTGAAATGTACATGTACCTCTGCCTTAACGGTTCACCTCTCTTTTTCTCCCCTTCTCAATAAAAACCTCACTTGTCATCTGGTATCTTTTTGTCTGTTTGGTGGGGTGGGGGCGTAGAGCATTTTCAATTCTGACACTACATAAACTGAGTTATTTTTGTGTGATTAACATTTTTATTGATTTTCAGACATACCATACACATACAACTAACCTATACAAACACACAAACACCCCCTCACAACACCCTCTCCTAACATGAGAGGCATTTGTGGATATGTAGGCTGAGGGGAGGGGTTTGTGGGTGTGTAGGGTGAGGGAGAGAGGTTTGTGGCTGTGTAGGGTGAGGGGGAGGGGTTTGTGGGTGTGTAGGGCTCACGAAGCATCCAGTCTGTCATTTCATGGCACTGATGTTACACTCTCGACATTGTGACAAGAGCTGGATTAGTCCCAGCATGTGTCCCCATCGACTGATTGAAGGCATCAAAATCATCATTGATTGACAGTATTCCAAATGACAAGTGTTTGGTTTGAGAATATGATTTACCTTTTTCATTTGGTACAATGCAGGGCTTATATATAGACAGAAGCATGTTTTTACTGTTCAGTCATGCTCACACAGGTACAACTTTCCTGTGGGAATATTTCACTTTTTTTATCCAAGGGCTGTGAATGATTAGCCAAAGCATGTATTTCAGCCAGCAGGTGGAGCTGTGTGTCAGCTGGTATACTTTTCTTGTACACCACTGTCATCAGACTTTACAGTGGTTTCTTTTATTGCCAAGACACATTTCTTGAAATTATGCTCCATTTTCCAAAACTCTAAACACAAATGCATAACTGCACACTCATCTTCACAAACTTCAAACTTCCATGTCAAAACCAAACTCTCCACTCAAAACCATGTAATCTTACATCTAAACCAAACTTTGCCTTCAGACATCACACAAAAGCCATCAAATACACATACACTACAAAATAGTCATTACATACTGGTGAGATCAATTCAAAACACTACCTTAAAAACCTGTTACTGCAATGAATAATGGCGCTTATGGTTTTCCCCCAGAACAACCTCTTTACATGATGAACACAATATAAAGACACAACACATGTATACATTTGCAAACATTTTTATTCCTCAATGTACTGTAGTAAAATAAACAAATTGAGTGAAAAAGTAAATGTACTGTAAAAATATGCAACTGATACATAAAGAACGTAGAATACAGTAAAATAATTTCCATGTAGCCAGGCAGCGGGGGAGAAAAACCCTTGCATGCCTTATCCACCCCTGGCAAGCCTCAACTGTAATATCTAAACAAGCCTACAAAAGTAGGCCATCATATAGCCTGTACTACAGTATATACTGCTGTAATACATAACTGTACTCAAATACTTGATAAAGTATGAAAAACCATACTTGCACCATCCTCTTCCTCTACCTTCAGGTCTTTGTGGATCCATTGTTCCAAAACAAGTGAACTGACCCATGGCACTTTTATCTATCTATCCATCCTGAGGTTCTGATTGGTGTGTGAACAATTTTGACTCTTAGTGTTTCCTCCTGGGGAATTGTGTGTTAATTAGGTTCAAGTTGTGATCACTTGAGTTAATGATATTGAATGTCAATGCTTTCTAAATGAGCAAATGGTGCAACCAGTGATATATGAAGGGATTTGTGTCTAGAGTTTTTCACAAAAAGTGAAACAAATCTGAATCATGTGTGAAAACAGGGGAATCGTGTTTATAGTTTTGGGAAATGGGTCTGTCTTTTGGTAGATGGCGTCATGGTTTGGCAGTGGTGGGCCGTCAGGGCCTGCAAGGCCTTCTCTGCTGGCCTAAAAAATATCTGAATCACAGACTGATGTTAATTATATTGTTTCCATGAATACTTATTAAATAATTCCAAATGGTCTGTCCACTTCCTTTCATAGCTTTTCTGGTTGCGCTGCTTCCAGATGTGTATTTTCATATTAAAGCATTTAACCAATCACATTTCAGCCATCATTTGTTGCCAAGGTCAAAGAAATCTGCCTGGAGGCCTTCACAATCAGTTCTGCAGGCCCTGTAGCATAAAATAAGTGTTGATCAAACTGTTGCTTCAACCAATCAGATTTTGAGTTGGGGACACGAAGGCCTTCTAGAAGGCCTAGGTAACGTCAGCATATTCACACCCTTTGATTGGATAGTCAGAGAGTGTCTGACTATGATGTAATGTGATTGGTTAAATGCTTAATATGAAAATACACGTCTGGAAGCAGCGCAATCAGGGGAAAAGCTATGAAAGGAAGCGGACAGACCATTTGGAATTATTTAATAAGTATTCATGGACAAAATATAATTAACATCAGTCTGTGATTCAGACATTTGAGCGGACATTTTCAGCCCTAAAGCGAATTAAAACTTATGCCAGAAATACGACAGGGCAGGCTCGACTTTAAGCATTAGCTTCGATGGCGATAGAAAAGGACTTCTTGATGGAACTGAAACACACGGATAATCTGTACGACAGAGTAATTGAACTCTTGAGGAAAGAAAGGGGGATGGATTTTGTGTACAAATAATAAGGATTTTTGGTGAGTAAAATGTTGCTATTTTCCTAAATAATATTGCAATTTTATGAGGTTATTATTGATGATTTTTTATGTGTGTCGCAGCTGTAGCACCCCGGGTTTGTTTCTTCAGTAAAGGCATTTATTCTGGATACACAAGTTATCTATCTTCGATGCAACGGCAACGGGTGTCTGTTCGGTTTGTTTTTGCACTTTGTTTATTTATCTTTCTTCAGTCATGTTTCATTCTCGTTCTGTTCCACGTCTGTCATTGTTCCTGTTCGAGTTCCTCTCCTTGTCTTGTCATGCACTTCGGGAAATTCTATGTTTCGGTTTTTTAGGGAGGAGGAGGAACGCATAAAGAAATCTGGGTGCGAATAAAGCGGAATGTGAGAAGCGTACAGAGATAGGACAAGAGAGAATGACAGCGATAGTTAGAAGCATGAGATAATTAGTGATTAGTAGTGTTAGTAACTTAATCTAAATCCCTAATGTTAGTAGATTAGTTGGTTAGTACTATATACATCTAACTAATATATACAAAGTGTAATTAGAAAGTAAGAAGGAAGTAAAACGAGATTAGAAACGAAGACGGAAAAAACGAAACATAGAATTTCCCGAAGTGCATGACAGAACGAGAATGAAACATGACCTAAGAAAGATAAATAAACAAACATATATATATGTGTGTGTGTGTGTGTGTGTGTGTGTGTGTGTGTGTGTGCGTGTGTGTGCATTATAGATTGGGGTATGGGAGATTGGTTTGTGTGTGTGTGTGTGTGTGTATGTGTGTGTCATAGATTGGGGTATGGGAGATTGGTTTGTGTGTGTGATTCAGGGAACTAGGCTTGGGGTGCTGTTTGGTGAGTGTGTGTGTGTCTGTGTCTCTGTCTGTCTGTGTGTGTGTGTTTGTGTTTCTGTGTGTGTGTGTGTTTGTCTGTGTATGTGTTTCTCTGTTTGTGTGTATGTGTCTGTGTGTGTGCGTGTGTGTATGTGTATGTCTCTCTTTTGTGTGTGTGTGTGTGTCTCTATTTGTGTGTGTTCGTGCGTGCGTGTGTGTGTGTGTGTGTGTGTGTGTGTGTGTGTACAGTTCACTCCAAAACTAAATGGCCAGTAACATAAAAGAGCAGTGAGTGTCTAGTCCATGCCTCTCCAGGGTCCGTGAAGAATGACAACAACTACGACATCACACAGCCTCCACCCTGGTGAGCATATACACATCCTCCCAGCAAACAGGTAAACCCGACTGAACACAGAAAGATTGAACAAGTAATAGGTAAGATGCTATGCTTCTTTCAGATTCTTCCTGTTACTGTAGATTCAGTTCTTTCAGCTTTTCTGCCATGGACAGTTCTCTGGTCTTCTTGTTGGCGTATACCTTCTGACCCCAAATGCAATCTCCACAGATGAAAACAAAGGCTTAAACCAAGACTAGACACTCACTGCTCTTTTATGTGTGAACAATCAATACAAAAGGAAAAACCTGAGCAACAAGAGACACCTGTCAGTAATCAGCTCACTTACGTTTGCAAATGTGATCCAACACAAAAACGGAAATGGTAAAACCTATGAAGTGAAAGCTGACCGCTTGTACTTTGGTCTCAAATTCATCTTTTGGTCTCAAATTAAAATGCCTTGAGTATATAGCAGAGAATTACATATTTCCCTCTATCCTCTACATGCCTTTGGAGGGAACTGTATATCAAGGACCGAGGCTTGGAGGCAGGGACTGATTGGAATGACTCCCACAGGAAAAAGGGCAAAATGGTTTATGGTCATGATGTCCTTTGCTGCCTCTATGTCTGTACATAAGTATTCCAATTTACCTACTGCCCTACCCATCTTCTGAGAGAGAGAGAGAGAGAGAGAGAGAGAGAGAAGTGATTGAGAGACTGATGTACAGAGAAGAAGGGAGTGATTGTGAGGCAAAGCACAGTGGATATCTTGTCCTTGTTAGGTTGCCTGTGAGTATATGAACTCTCCCTGGCTGTATATGAGGTCTGTATTTCTTCCCTTGTCATTTTTAGTTATTTATCAGTAAATGAACACCTTAGACTGAGCGCCGTCTTTTCCTCTCCTAAATTCTAATTTGAAATATCATGTCACAACAAAGGTTGTCAAAGACACGTTTCCCACAAGCAAGCCCCTCTTGGACCATCATCGGCCAGAGCTGTCAGCACGCCACCATTTTGTAAATTGGCACTACAGCGGTCCGCGAGTGACAGGATCATGTGACTATTCTGCCTTTTCTGAGCAGCTGATCCTCATCCTCAGCCTCGCCTGCTATTGGCCAGCGATAGTGCCGATTTATAAAATGGCGGGCAGCTCGTGACCCACTGTACGCTCGCTAGCTGAGTTGTATGCCAAAAAAAAAAAAAAAAAAAACAAAGGTGTCAGGGCAGTTTTACACTAAAGTTCAAACCAAACAGAAAACTCACTCTGCACCCCTGATTTAAGGATCCCCCCACCTGAATGTAGGGGTTTGTGAGAAAAAATAATTGGGGAGGTTTTGGAGTATATATGTATGGGAGTCAAGGTAGATGGATTTTAAAAGGTGGTACGGAGGGAAGAGTCTTTATCATTTGTATGGGAGTGTACTGAATGATGAGGGTGAAAGGGAAAAACTAGGATCCCAGGATCATCAGTGGATGAAGAGAGTCAGGCTTCAATCAGATTATTGAACATGTGCACATGGAGACCAGGAGAACCAACACTCATTCAGGAGGTGTAAAGGACAAGTCTACACTGCCACAACATACAAACTACTGTTTGCATGCAGAGTGCTGTATAAAAGCACATTGTATTGTGGAATCCTAATGCTATGGGGATGATTCTCTGATTCAGGGACTGGAAGATTTGTCAAAATAGAGGGCAAAATGGATGGAGCAAGATAGAGACAAAACTAGGAGGAAAACTGCAGTCTGAAAGAGATCTGGGACTTGGGAGAATATTTATATTCCAACAGGGCAATGACCCAAAGCATACAGCAAAAGCCACATTGGAGTGGTTTAAAAAACAAAGAAATCAATGTCAGTCAATGGCCAGACCTCAATCACATTGAGAATCTGTGGAGAGATTTAAAAATTGGAGCTTGAGCAAATTTGTAATGAAGACCAGGGAGAAAATTGCAATGTCCAGATGTGCAAAGATGGTAGAGACTTTCTCAAAAGGGACTCTGTAATTGCAGCTAAAGGTGCTTCTACCAAGTGAACTGGGATGGGAAAACGTATTGTCGTGGAAAATCAACCACAATTAGATTCGGACTGCGTGAGTACAATGTTTTTAATACGTGATATCATGGGAAACGGGAAACAGTACAATCGGGCAAACCAAGTGTCCATCTCAAAAGATGATGAGCAAGTACATTTATAGGGTACATGTTTACAGTTTATGTTGATGAGCTGCATCATCACTATTCTATTAAAAGTTCTCATGCCCGGTTAAAGAACAAAGATTAAAAAACAGGATATATCATGACACGCACGTATCCTGCCCATCGGACCATCTGCTTCCTTTGGGGTCGGGATGACCCAGCTCTTTAACAATATTGGGGAGTATAATTTCCTTTAGAGAAAACATGCTGTTCTCTGCACTTTCCCAGGGCAGTCACAAACAGACCAAGGCTTTCTTAGTACAAAGTTAAACGTTATGCAATATAGCTTCCACACCTCAATTGGTTGTTATTTGAGTATTTTGTGTTGATCAGCGGCAAGAAATCTCAATTAAATTGATTTTGATTCCATTAAGTAAGAAAATATAATCTGGAAAATGCCAAAGGGGGTGAATACTTTTTATACCCACTGTATATATGTGTACTTTGGTGCCAGATGACTCTGCTAGATGCTGAGCAAGCACTTCACTGGATTTCCTTCTGTCCCTCAAGGAAGTGACCTTTAAACGGTGATTTTATGTCTGTCAAACTAAACAAAATACATGGAATGGCTGGAGTGCCTCAAGGAGAGGTTTGGGAACCAAACCTGTGTTCTTCTAGCCATCTCAGAAGATATCAATAACTTTTTGGAAAACAAATTCTTGTTACTTTTTATTGTATTAATGTTTATTTGTATCTATGTTTGTTTGTATGTATGTATTTCCAAGAAAATAAACACTTACTGCTCAGGTAATTGCCTTTAAACATTATTTTCTTGGGTGGCCTAAGACTTTTTTTTTTTTTCACAGTACTGTGTATATATACTGTATATATATATATTCAGAGATAAGAGTGGATGGGAAAAGGACAGGATATTGTCAGTTTGAGATGCCTCTCATATTCTTTGCATTCTGAATGTAAAACACATGCACACGCTCATAGAGGAAATTACAGAATCATAAAATGATCCAGTCAGGTCATATCTAATTCATGGTTATTCTGACTTTTCAGATTATTACATGAACAGTTACTAAAAATAATAATAAACTTTTAACAAATACACTTTATTTGGCTAGCACATAACATGAGTGTCATGCTGTGATTTGTACTGTCTTTGAGTGAATGTCATTGCTCTTCTCAATTAATGACTAAACAGGGAATGTGGAGACTTGGTAAAAAATATACAAACAATTTAGGTCATATACAAATGCTGAAAATAATTTATAATGAACACCCCTTATTTAAGACAAATATATTAATGCTTAACAAATGATTTATTATATATTTATACATTGCATTGTCAATAGAAAATGGAGGGGATGAAGGGTTGGGGTTTGAGTATTTATAAAGTACATAAAAAAAGTATTTTACAAAGCTATGCAATCGTTCACAGTTGTAGCAAACGCGAGCATCGGTAGTTTTTTTGTGCGAAACAATACAGTTGTTACCATGTTCAAACCGTGTGTTATGTTACTAAGCTCAGAAATGTTTGGTTGTATAGAATAGAATAGAATAGAATAGCCTTTATTAATCCCGGGGGAAATTTGGTTTGTCACAGCAACAATGGTACAGGAGTGAAAGAACACACAAGACATACAGGACATAACAACATACTGGATAATAAATATATTTAAAAACCAGAGTAAAAACCTAAATACAATAATTTAAGAAATAAAAATAAATAAAAAATAAATACTGGAGGTAGTGCAAATCCACCAGATAAACAGCACATACCAGTGTACTGAAGTACTAAGAAAAACAAAAGAAAAACAAGTATGAGATGTGAAAAACAGTAGCAGTCGGGGCAGCAATGAGATGTACAAAGAATGTACACAGAATGTAGGGTAGGTACAGCAGTAGAGTGTGACAGTGCTCAGTGTTCAATGTTCATTGTTATACTGTTTGATGGCTGCTGGTAGAAAGGAGCGCTTGAACCGCTCCGTTCTGCATGTGAATTGGATGAGCCTGTGGCTGAAGGTGCTCTCCATCTGTCTCAGCTCATCATAGAGGGGGTGGGAGGGGTTATTCAGGATGGTCAACAGTTTGTCTCTCATCCTCCTCTCCACCACTGCCTCCAGGCTGTCCAGTTTTTGGCCAACAACAGAGCTAGCCTTCCTCACCAGCTTGTTAAGTTTGTCGGTCTCCCCAGCCTTGGCGCTGCTACCCCAGCAGGCCACGGCAAAGAACAGTGCGCTGGCTACCACGGACTGGTAGAACATCCTCAGCAGCCTGCTGCACACATCGAAGGACCTGAGCCTCCTAAGGAAGTACAGTCTGCTCTGTCCTTTCTTATAGAGGGCCTCTGTGTTGTCTGTCCAGTCCAGCCTCTTGTTCAGGTGCACTCTGTGTATGTGTGGTTCTATGGGTATGAATACAAATGGAGCCTACTGTATATCTGCTTTATATCTTTTGCTATTTCTAATTTCCTACACACACATATATGTTTTTCATATTTATAATTCCCTACTACACATTACGTATATTTTTGTAATTAGTTGTGTTTCTTTAGATCTTGAGCATATGCCTATACAGTATATTAAATATTTCTGCTGTGTTCAGTCAGATTTAATACATTTTACATTTTAAGCATTTAGCAGACGCTCTTATCCAGAGCGACTTACAAGATGTGCATTAATACATGGTAGGAACAATCATAGTTAGCGCACGAGATCAGTGCAGGAATACAGCAATAGACATCATTGCAGGCATCTGCGTACCATACCTGTAACACCGGGAAGGAAAAGGTTCGAGGAGGAGGAGGGCGGAGCTAAGGGATTGGGACTTAGCCCCATGAAGAGCCTCAGTGACAGCAAGGAGAGCGGTCTCTGTGGAGTGGCCTGCTCTGAACCCAGATTGGTTGGGATCAAGCAGGTCATTCTGTAAGAGATGAGCAGACAGTTGGTTATAGACAGCCCGTTCTAATGTTTTGGAAAGGAATGGGAGGAGAGAGACAGGTCGGTAGTTTGAAATAACAGCAGGATTCAGAGAGGGTTTTTTGAGGAGGGGGACAACATGAGCACATTTGAGGGAAGAGGGGACAGAGCCAGAGGAAAGAGAGGAGTTAATGACATTGGAGACAAAGGGGAGGATGTCCATAGCAATGGACTGGAAGAGGGGGGAAGGAATGGGATCAAGAGGGCAGGTGGTGGGACGGTGGGAGAGGACAAGTTGAAGGATGTCTGAGTCAGGGAGGGGCGAGAAGGAGGACAAAGGGGTGAGAGGTTTAGGTAGCGAGATGGGTGAGGGAGAGGTTGGGGGGAAGGATTTGCAAATGACATCAACCTTCTCATGAAAGAAGGATGCGAAGTCAATCCGTGGTTAGAGAGGAGGGGTGAGGAGAGAGGAAAACGTAGAGTAGAGTTTACGAGGGTTAGAAACTGAAGATTGAATTTTGGAAAGGAAAAATGCAGACTTAGCAGAGGAGAGGTTAGAGGAGAAGGAAGCTAGGAGTGTGTGGAAATCAGTCAGAGCTACAGGGGATTTGGATTTTCTCCATTTCCTTTCTGCCACTCGCAGTTTCAGTCTGTTAGCCCGAATGGAGTCGGTTAGCCAGGGGCGGGGGTCGGAGGCGTGCAGGTTTAGTGGATAGAGGACAGTGTGAGTCAAAGGAGGAGGAGAGAGAGGAAAGTAGGGTGGATGATGCTACCTCAGCAGGTAGCTGAGAGAAGGCATCAGTAGGGGGAAGGGAAGATAGAACAGTAGCCGACAGGGCAGCGGGGGAGAGAGAGCAGAGGTTGCGACGGACAAGGACAGTGGGAGCAGGTGAGGATGATTTAGGCACAGAGGGGAGGGGGAGAGAGAAAGACAGAAAGCAATGGTCAGACACATGTAGGGGAGATACCGTAATGTTGGGTAATGCGCAGTTCTAGTGAAGATCAGGTCCAGTTGGTTACCGGCCTTGTGGGTGGATGGGGATTCAGCCAGGGTGAAGTCAAAGGACTGAAGCAGGGGGAGGAATGCAGAGGCCTGAGAGGTCTCCAGCGGCAGGTTGAAATCACAGAGGAGTAAGACGGGGGTGCCATCCTCAGGGAAAGCGCTGAGTAGGGCATCCATCTCATCTAGGAAACTCCCCAGTGGACCTGGAGGGTGATAAAGAACAATGATGTGCAGTTTACATGGAACAGTGACAGTGACAGCATGAAATTCAAAGGAGGAGGGTGATAAGTGAGGAAGAGGAACAATACCAAATCTCCACAAGGGGGAGATCAGTATACCTGTCCCTCCACCTCTACCTGAGGGTTGTGGAGTGTGGGAGAAGGTGTAGGCAGTGGAGAGAGCAGCAGGGGTGGCCGTGTTCTGTGGAGTGATCCACGTCTCCGTGAGCGCCAGGAACTGCAGGGAGAGTAGGGAGGCCTGGGCCGAGATGAAATCGGCCTTCCGGACAGCGGACTGGCAGTTCCATAGTCCACCTGCTACCACCACGTCAACACCGGGAGATCTTGGAGGGAGGATGAGATTGGAGAGGTTTCGGGTGTGAGTAGAATCTCTCCTTCTAGGAAATCTAGAAGAGGAGACATGGACTGGGATAGGGAGGAAGCATGAAGTGTTAGATGCAGAGGGAGTAGAACAGGGAGATACAAAACTATGATACTTACCATGTGGTGAGCATTCCCTAGCTGGCCCCCCTCGGTGGACTCCTATAGGTAGACTCCTCTGTCTTTGTCCGCCGAGTCTTCGTTCAGTGAGGCTGGGAAGGTGAGGCTGCCGCGAAAAGCTGCCGCTATCCACAACTATGGCTGGATAAGGTGAATGCCCCTGACAACAATAGAGACTAATGACCAATTCCTTACACTAATCAACTACAGACACGGGTGCTATGCCTGTTAAAACAAAACCGATTGAAACGCTAAGTGTCAATCAACTTTGAACTAAATCTTCTAAGCAGCGACTGAAGCTAGTAATCGAGACTAATAAACTGGAACAAAAGCAACAAGCTACTAATTGAACTAACAAAATAACGAGACCTGCTACTGCAACAGGTGAAAACAGGCAGTGAACGCAGAAAACTACACACGAAGTCTAACGCCGGGTAACCAACACTCACTAGAACGCAACGAGATGACTCTTACCGTGGTCGAATGCACACTTGCATTCCCCTGGGCAGATATTTATATGCTGACCACGGGAGGGAGGTTAGGTGATGTCATAATTCTTCAAGGTCTCCAGAGAGCCATTGAAGTTCATAAATAAGATAGTGTGTATGGGAAAGGCGGGGTGGTTGGGAAATAAAGGGGCATCTGGGAGCCCTCGTGGGTTACACCTCCTGTGAGTGCTGGTTCTGCTTGTCTCCATGTGCATGTTTCAATAAGCTGTATTATTGTTTGAAGCCTGTGTCCAATTACATTCCTGACTGTCCTTATTAACTGAAGCTCCTGGGGTAAATATTTTCCCTATCACCATATCTGCTACAAATGTACAGTTTTAGTTTTTGACCAGGGTTATCTTTTAACCTGCAAGCCGTCCCAGAGTGCAGTGGTCTCTATTTGATAATATGGCCACTAGATGCCAGTGGAGTTCAGCTGCATCACTGGCATATTATGTACATACACCACATTGATCTGTGTATGTGGGCATTTTGTTCAATGAGTGAAACAATCAATAAATAACTTTTTATCCAAAGAACAATTGATGAAAGTCACACGCTGACAACATCAAACGAAATCCAAGATTATGTAAAATTGTGGCGGCCTTCAAAGGTGTAAATTAGTCAAGCATGCCTTGTGACATGACAAGCATATGAAACATATTTAATGATTCTTCTTCACACTGGTGAATATTGAGAAATAATAACAATTAAAACAATTGTAAAGAAAAACATTTTCTTCTACAATCTAAAATATGGTGCCTGCATGTGACAACCTATAGGTGAAGGATTAGATGTGGGAACACATCCCCATTAAGTTTCAGTTTGACAAGCCATCTGGATTTTAAAGCATTTTTTTCCTAATATTTGTGAAGACAAAATCTTAACAATAACAAACAGATGCCTAGGTGCCTTCGGTGCCTGGTCCCCCAGATATGTAATTTACTAATGATAATAACAACATGTAAGTTATGAAATAGTGTTGATAACAAAGCACCGGTACTTATTAGCGCTTTGTTTTATCAACTTCTGATACCCCAAAACTGTTGATCAGTGGCATAATGAAAAAAATGCAGAACAGCAATTGCATAAGCTGAATAACTTTACTTAATTGACAGTGGCTCAAATCACTGGGTCTTTGAACTTGGTTTAGTTTGGACTCATTTTGAATAAAGTACTGGAGGGTTTGGGTGAGGGAGTGGCAGGCGGCATAGAGCTCCCTCCAGATCTGCGTTCTACAGTCTTTTCCCAGATCAATGCAATTCGGTCCTAATGATTCACCTGCTGCATTTGCAATCCCTGAGTCCTGCTACTGTCCCCGCCCCCTGACCCCTCTGCTGAAAAAACCCACTCTAGACCCCATCAGTCATCCAGAATTATCGCCCAGTATCTCTCCTCCCCTTCCTGTCTAAAACCCTCGAAAGAGCTGTATCTAACCAACTCTCTGCTTTCCTCACAGAAAATAACCTGCTGGACCCCCACCAGTCCGGCTTCAGACCTGGCCACTCGACAGAAACCGCTCTCCTCTCGGTCAATGAGGCACTTCACACCGCACAAGCAGCCTCCCTCTCCTCCATCCTGATCCTGCTTGATCTCTCAGCTGCGTTCGACACTGTGGAGCACTCCATCCTCCTGTCCTCCCTGGCAGCAACAGGGATCTACGGTACAGCCCTTGCCTGGATCGATTCCTACCTCTCCGGTCGCTCCTTCCAGGTCGCCTGGGCTGGTAAAGTATCACCGCCTCGCTCCCTCCCCACCGGGGTTCCACAGGGCTCAGTCCTCAGTCCACTTCTCTTCTCCCTGTACACCCGCTCCCTTGGCTCTGTAATCTCTGCCCACGGCTTATTTTACCATTGTTATGCTGATGACACTCAACTCTTTCTCTCCTTCTCCCCATCAGATACTCAGGTCTCTACCCGCATCTCTGCTTGCCTGAGGGACATTCAGAGCTGGATGGACAGTCACCACGTAAAGCTCAACCCAAGTAAAATGGAACTAATCTTCATTCCTGCTCTAAACTCTCCCCACCTTGATTTCTCCATTTCTCTAGGTGACACCTTGGTGACATCATCACCCTGCGCGAAGAATCTCGGTGTAGTGATGGACACCAGGCTGTCCCTATCAATGAACATTGCAGCGGTAAGCCGGGGGTGCAGATTCTTCCTGTATAACATCAGGAGAATCCGTCCCTTCCTTACCACGTACTCTACCCAGCTCCTGGTCCAAGCAATGGTACTGTCCCGCTTGGACTACTGCAACTCGCTCCTGGCTGGCCTTCCCGCATCTGCCATCAGACCCCTGCAACTCATCCAGAATGCTGCAGCCCATCTGGTCTACAACCTTCCTAAACACTCCCATGTCACCCCCCTGCTCACTACCCTCCACTGGCTGCCTGTTATAGCTGGCATCAAATTCAAAACATTGGTCGTAGCATACCAGGCAGTCAAGGGATCAGCCCCAACATACGTCCTCAAGATCTTCAAACCCTACACACCTGCCAGACCACTCCGTTCTGCTACCTCAGGATGCCTAGCACCTCCCCCCCTCTGCACCTGCGCTTCCCGGTCACGTCTCCTGACGGTTCTGGCTCCACGATGGTGGAATGACCTTCCTGTGGAAGTCAGAACAGCTGAGACCCTGGCCACCTTCAAGCGACGACTGAAGACTCACCTCTTCAGAGTGCACCTCTCCCTGTAGTCCAGTTTTTGTTAACTTAGGGACGTAGCTGCTTAGTATTACACATGTCTACTTGTTTATGTATTGTATTAGGCTTAGGCATTATTTTCCGCACTGATTGCTTTATTGCTACCTTTGAATTGTGGCTACAGATTTACCTACAGGGTCCTAGGTTAACTATGTGGTTGAATGTTTTATATCTATTTTATATCTACGTATAGCTATATCAAGCAGGATGAATTTGCATGTTTCTGTGCTTGTGTGAGTGTGAGTGTGTGTGTGTGTGTCTGCACATCTGCCTGGTTTGCAGGGCACGAGTATCAAACAAGATCAGAGCATCAAAGAGCACAGGTGTCCTTTTTTAAAAAATATGAGGGGGGGGTACAATGAGGACAAGTCACTCCAAAATAATAATTTTGCTCTGCACTAAGCAAATGATATTTGCGGAGTTCCAGTAATAAACTCCAGAGGAACCGAACATGCCCTCCTTTGCTTTTTCAGTGCCAAGGACTGTGTCAACACTAGGGAGCTTTCAATCACCTGCACATGCAAATCTTTAAACACATTAGCAAGACAGAGGTCACATGATGCTAATGGCAGAGTAGCAGCTCAGTAGTTGAGCTCCTGCAACCTATATTTTGTTTTGTGTTATTGAGACTTTATTTGACCAACTATCATTGTGGAAACGTTGGGTTCTCTTGATGCATCTATTGAGCTACCCCAAAAAGAGAAATTGCAAGCTAAGAACACCAAGAAACACTGACGACAAGTGTTAATCACAATCAGCTGACATGATATCCAACAATGGCTGAAATGGTTTGATCTCTATGAGCGGCACAGATGCTGAATCATTGGTGTGGACAATCACCACCAAAGTCCTGGCTGGCGTGAAAACCTCCCTCAAAAATAAAATGGACCCGGTCTTATGGAAACTTCTGGACTGTGTAACAACCACTGGAAACCTGTCAGTTCATGTCTCAGAGGCGGAGACCCACATCTCCGATTCAGAAGGCACCATAACTAGAGCTAACTAAGCTAACTGTGGCTAGGGCAAAACTGGATGACCTCGAGAACAGAGGGAGGCATTGCATCATTCGGGTCATCGGGCTGCCCGAGGGAGAGGAGGGCAGCAACCTAATATCCCTTTTTAAAAGCTGGTTACCTGAGCTTCAGAATGTAACTTTCAAGTGAGGTTACGTGAAGCTAGAGCACTGTCACCGCACCCTGGCTTGCCCCCCGTCCCGGGCAGAAACCGCATGCAGTCATCATAAAACTACACAGTTACCAGCATAAGACCTTGATTATGCAAGCTGTGAGGAGATCGCAATCACTGACCTTCATCGGAGCTTCAATTTCCATTTACGAGGATTTCTCGTGGCATTCACGCGGAAACGACAGGAATTCTACCAGGTCAAGCAACAGCTACGATCGAGAGGAATGACTTACACGATGCTCTACCCGGCCATCCTGGGGTTGGGGTTGCGGAGTCAGGTCTATGTTTGGGCTCCAGTGTGTTGAGTTCAAACTATTTATAAAAAACCAGCAAGCTAAAATGAAAGGAGTAGCATTGACTTATTTTGCATAATATACTAACGTCACAACGAACTGGGTCCTGGAGGTTTCACTCTTATCTGGCCTATGATCCTGATTTTGAGGGAACAGCTCAATCATTTTTTTAAAGAAAATCGGACACCAGCGAAGGCTTACATCTGAGGGTTGGTCATTTGATACTCAGCTAATCAGAGGAAAAACATAATGGTCGAGCAAAGAAAGCTTGAGCTTTAATTACAGGCCTTACCTCCCACCCCTCTTAGGAATTGATGAGTGAATTGCAAACAGTGGAAAACTGCCATCCTAAAAATCCATCCTGACTAAGAAAGCAGATAAATACATATCCCCTGCGAGGCAAAGAAGTATGAATTTGTCAACAAGCCTAACCGTTACTTAGCCAACCTTCTTCATTGTAGAACCTGTGCACAAAATATCTCCATGATGAGAGATTCTGCTGGGGTAGTTAAATATCTTGCCAAGAATATAAACGATAAATTTAAGGCATTTTACAAACAGGTGTATACCTCTCAATTTAATCTACAGTCAATTGACATTGTCCAATTCTTTTAGAAACGGACCCTTCCACAGGCATCTGAACAAGAGAGACAATCTCTGAATAAGCCAATTAGCATTAGTGAAATAAAAATGTATTCACAATGTTAAAAAATAATAAGGCACCGGGCCAGACGGATTCACTGCTGAATTTTATAAGAAGAATTTTAGGTGGCATATAAAATAATAAAATAAGAATTTTATTATAAGGTGGCAGTGTAGTGTAAAGGTTAGGGAGCTGGGCTTGTAACTCAGAGGTTGCAGGTTCAATTCCCAGGTGGGGCACTGCTGTTGTACCCTTGAGCAATGTACTTAACCTGAATTGCTTCAGTAAAATATCCAGCTGTATAAATGGATTGTATGTTAAGAAATGTAAACTGTGTAAGTCGCTTTGAATAAGAGCGTCTGCTAAATGCCTAAAATGTAAAATGTATAAGAAGTTTCATGACCTCATTATTGACCCGTTTGTACGAAATGATACAGTCCTCATTTACAGCCGGCAACCTCCCACCATCATTAAAGCATGCAAACGTCTCTCTGATATCAATTTTAAATTTGACGAGCAAAAAAGCAAAGCGAATCAGTGGCTGATGGATTTTTTTATTAAATGTTCATTCCTGAGTTCAGACCATCCATACCAATCAATTTTAAATTTGGATTGAGAGCAAAAATTGACTATCGGTGGGATCAGGCCAGGCCCAAAAGAGACAAAATGTTGTTATAAGTATGTATGTTGTGGCAAGAATCAGTGCATCCTTTGCTCATCAATATCGATCAGATGGATTTTTTATTAAAGGTATTTTGTACATTTTTGTATTTTATATTCATATTTTATTTTATAGCTAACTAATTTTACCTAATTTTGGACTGGGGGATGAATTCATTAATTTGATTAAAATACTGTATGCTCCTCCCTCATCCACTGTCCTTACCAATGGGATCAGATCTGAAGTGTAGTGATCAGTGTAGTGATACAGTAATAGACATCATTATTGGCAGCTGCATACTGTACCTGTAACACAGGGAGAGAAAAGGTTAGTAGATACAGTAATAGACATCATTATTGGCAGCTGCATACTGTACCTGTAACACAGGGAGAGAAAAGGTTAGTAGATTTTGTTTAAAAAAATTACAGTATCAAACATAAATACAAAATACGAAATACAGTATTAAACATGTAAACAGTGGTGATGACAATTAATTAATGTACAGAATCAGTGGTAGTGGAGTCTGAAGAGGTGGGTTTTGAGTCTCTTGCAGAAGATGGCGAGTGATTTTGCGGTCCTGACCGAGTACGGAAGATCATTCCACCACAGAGGAGTCAGGACAGAGAGGAGGTGAGATTGCGAGGAGTGAATGCCTATGACAAAACTAAGGAGTGGTAGGAGGCAGATATAGGTGCCCCAATAGATCCGGCAGATTGAGGAGACATATGTGCATGCCTGCCACACCGGTTAGCATGTGACTCAACCTGGAAAATGGCTTTTAAAATTGTACATAGTCTGCATATTACACCTATGGCCAGGCACAGAATGAACCCTTAATATGCCGAGCCTCAGTAATAAGTGTCAGGCTGCAGAAGGTTCCCTCATTCACTGCTTTTGGGATTGCCCTCACATACAAGCATACTGGTATAACGTGCTGTGGGAATTGAACACATTTTTCAATTCTTCCCTCAAATTAGGTCCAAAGTCCTGCATTCTCAGCACTAGGGACGAGTTACCATTTGGATATTGGCACACACAGTTACTATTTATCTCACTGCGCTGTGCACGGAAATGTATCCTTCTCCTATGGATTAGTGATAAAACTAAATCGCAGTGAGTCAATGGGTGCAATCTGTGATTGGAATAATCCCAAATGAGGCATTCTCCTCAGCCTTGAAGGATCAAACCAACCTGTCCAATTCTTTTAAATCTGTGGCCCTTTTCTTAATTACCTAGACCCAAACAAAGCACAGATGCTGATATCAGGTTTAACAGAGCTGGCCTTGTGTGGATAAATTTAATTTGATCTTATCTTTTCCTATTTAATTTTAATTTAAGTTATTTAATTTAATTTAATTTATATTTTATTCAGCGTTATTATTATTTTATTATTCAATTGTAATTTAGTTTGTGTCTCGTAATAGCTTCATTTCTCTACATGTAAAGCTAAATATGTGTATACATGTACTGTATGTATACAGATGTATGTATATATGTATATACACTCAGTGGCCACTTTATTATGTACACCTGTACACCTGCTCGTTAATGCAGTTCTGTGGGTCAAAAACGCCTTGTTAATGAGAAAGGTCAGAGGAGAATGGCCAGACTGGTTCAAGCTGACAGGAAGGCGACAGTAACTCAAATAACCACGCGTTACAACCACGCTTGTTTATGAGCATTTAGGTTAGGCCGAGTCACATTCTGTTTGCCTGCAAAGGATGACCAAAATGTGCCTCCTCGACAAACAGCAACAGGGGTACATACTGGGAGAAAGTAAATTGGGCCTGACAAAAAAGAAGAGGTTGAAAAATGAGAAGGACAGGGGGAAGGTATATAATAGTGGGAGATATAGAGGGGGGTGATGTACAGAGAAGATGAGAGAGAGTGCAGAAACGAACAGTCCAAGTACAGGCTCAGTGGGCATAGCCCACACCTTGGAAAATGATAAAAGGGAGGCACAAAAATCATGGCTCCAAAAAGGAGAAAGGTGTGAAAAGACCACCGGAAGCAGGCACACGGGTGCACCGATGTCCCACTTGCATTGATTGTAGGGTTACAAAAGGCAAACAGGGCTTTCACAGCTGTCATAATAAAATGGCTTTCCAATGACTGGCGATGATGCATGGTGCTAAATGGAAGCGAATGCAGAGGTGTGTTTGGCAAAAGCACTTCTAATAAATCATCAGCGGAATTGTTTACTGTTGTGCTGTTTCAGCAAGTATTACCCACAGAACAAAACCCATTTTTAAACTAACTGGAGGAGACCAACTAGCCTGGTCCATTGGAGAAAATAGTTTCTCATCTCTTTTTTGTTACATTTTACCCTGTTGTCTGTCTGCTTTTCCCTTTACCTGTCAATTGGACTGAGTGTATGTGCGCATGTGTGTGTGTGTGTTTGTTTGTTTTTCTGTTTGTGTGTGCATGTACACGTACATGTTTGTGTGTGTGTGTGTGCATGCGTACTCTTTGAATGTGTGTATATGTTTCTGCATGTATAGACTTTGTGTGTGTGTGTGTGTGTGCATGTGTACTCTTTGTGTGGGTGTATGCATGTGTAACAGTGTGTGCGTGTTTGTTATGTTTTGCATTATCTGTTCGGTTTGTTTTTGTACTTTGTTTATATTTAATCTAATCATTCACGTTTCATTCACGTTTTGTTCCCCGTCTGTCATTGTTCCTGTTTGTTCGAGATCCACTCCTTGTCTTTGTCATGCACTTCGGGAAATTCAACTTTGCGGTTTTTCTGTCTTAGTTTCTTATCTCGTTTTACTTCCTTCTTTCTAAAAACGAGATAAGAAACTAAGACAGAAAAACCAAAGGTTGAATGTGTGTGTGTGTGTGTGTGTGTGTAACGGTGTGTGCTGGCGTATGTGTTCTGAGGGGCATCCCTGCCTCCCCCATCCTCTGCATTTCCACCGCGTTTCAGGACAGCGTTTGTAGTTCAGCTGATACGACAAGCCTTTGTGAGAACATCAAGCAGTTTCTAAATGGATGTTTTCTCAAACTCTTTTGAAGTGCATCTGAGGAAAGAGCGTACCAGGTCAGAAAAGCCCTTTAAAGCCAGTAATAGGATATTATAGACAAACTCTCTGCTCAGTATCTTTATGGCCGATATCATCAGCAGGAGAGAAGGAAATGACAGACTCTGGTGAGTAAATAAAGGAGAGAAGGAGAAGGAGAAAAGAGATTGCAGGAAGATAGAAGAGATGGTACATTCATAAATGGGATATTGTTATTATTAGTAGTAATCATTTTAAGAGGGAAAAAATCCTTGAGATGCACCATCTCATTCTTGAGTGGGTTCCGTGTATGTCAGAGTAAACACAAAAGAATAAATTATGACAGGAGAAAGATTGTGCAAACAAATGATACAATAACATGACCTTCAAATGTATCTCCACTATTCCTAGTGGAATAAAGGAAAACAAAAAGAGAGAGAAGAAAATAAAAAAGGAACCACACTGTCACATAGTAAGCATGGATCTGGTTTATGGCATCCATGCTAGCCTCACACCAACACTCCCATGACCATAATTTCCCACAACTGGCAGCAAGGAATTCCCCACGGTCAACACACATTTTAACCGGACATCTTGGTATCCTAATAGCCCAATATCCCAAAATGGTGTGATTAACAACTGCAAGACAATTGCCTTGTCTGCTATTCTGTTGTCATGGACAAGATATCAAGGCGTAGCCAAGGACCGGAGTGTATCTGGTTTGGGGACATGAGCGTGGCATCTCTGCTTTTTGCAGATCAAATCAAATCAAATCAAATGTATTTGTATAGCGCTTTTCACAAATGCATTGTCATAAAACGCTCAACAAAAGGGAACCAGCGGTGTAGTGTAATGGTTAGGGAACTGGGCTTATAACTTAGAGGTTGCTGGTTCGATTCCCAGGTGGGGGCACTGCCTTTGTACCCTTGAGCAAGGTACTTAACCTGACTTGTAAGTTGCTCTGGATAAGAGCATCTGCTAAATGCCTAAAATGTTAAATGGAACCAAGGGCTAGATCCCTCCAAAAGCTCACCTAAGGCGACAGTGGCAAGGAAAAACTCCAGACTAAAAGGGGGGGAGCCCATCCTCTTCTGGCCGGCACAGGGTGTGTCCAAAAAAGACCGTATCATGGTCAGTCCAAAGGTGATGCAGGGCAGTAGGCCAGGCTGAAAATATATGTTTTAAACTGTGTCCGAATCCCTAACATGCTTTGGTAAACCGTTCCACAACAGAGGAGCTCTATAAGAGAAGGCTCTACCACCAGCTGTGCTTTTCAAAATTCCAAATTCTAGGGAGTAATATATGGACGGCTTCTTGTGAACAAATCAGTCGTGTCGGCTTATAAGGAACAATAATTTCAGTCAGATATATAGGTGCAAGTCCATGCACTGCTTTAAAAGTTATCAGTAGTACTTTATAATCAGCCTGATATTTAACAGAAAGCCCATATTATAGTGATGCTAACACAAGAGTAATGTGCTCATATTTCTTAGATCTAGTCAAAATACGTGCCGCTGTATTCTGTACTAGTTGAAGACTCTTAAGAGAGCTACTAGAGCAGCCAGATAGTAAGGCATTACAATAGTCTAGCCTCTATGCGACAAAAGCATGCATCAACGTTTTTGCATCCTCTAATGACAGAAAGTGCCTAATTTGAGCTATGTTTCTTTGGTGAAAGAAAGCTACTCTGGAAGTGTTTTTAATATTAGCGTCAAATGAAAGATCCTGTTCAATAATAAAACCAAAGTTCTTGACTGTCAGATTTGATGCAACTAGGCAATCACCTGCATGCAACTGCAGATCTTAATGCACATCTTGTAAGTTGCTCTGGATAAGAACGTCTGCTAAATGCTTAAAATGTCAAATGTCAAATGTCAAATGTAGATACAAGCCTCTAACTGAGTAAGTTGAAGTATTTCACCTGGTTTCATTGATATGTGCAGCTGTGTATCATCTGCATAGCAACGGAAATTCACACAATGCTTACAAATAACATTCCCCAGTGGTAGCAAGTATAATGACAACAGTAATGGTCCTAGCACTGAGCCTTGTGGAATACCCTATTAAACCTGAGAGTAGTCAGAGAACTCTTGATATAATTGCACAAATTTAAACCTGTCTGATAGGCAGAGGCGTAGCGTGGGCGGTGCCACCGGTGCGGGCGCACCGGGCGCAAAATTCCAAGGGGCGCAACATTTCAGAAGAAGAAAAAAAAGTAAATAAATAATAAAGTAATAATCAATAAAAAAATAGCGTGCCCTCCCCCTCACACAGAAAATCCACTGTTCAAACATTCTACATAGTTTTTCAACATGACAGACTGGGCAAATGAAAGTTGCCTCGTAACATTTTACAGTATTTTCTTGCTAATTACAGCCATAGGCTACTGTCCTCATGTCCTCGAAATACCATCCAGAAATACCAATACTAAGTAACGTTCCCGCCAATTTAGTGTTCCAACACAGACTTAAACATGGTGCTGCAGCCAGTGTGCATGAAGTTCGATCGTTCAGTGAATTGTGTTGTTCTCTGGCATATTGACAGGTTAGTTTTCGTTTTTTGCAGTGAATGATAGCCTTTGCAGATGCAAGTCATTTCTTATCATTCCTTCTTTTGTTTCAACCCGATGTTAGCTTAGCAGCTACGAGCTCAGTAATCAGATGGTTAGCCTAGATATTCTAGCAGACAATGCAGTGTTGTAGAACATCAGGCTTAACAGATATTTTCAAATACATGTCCAGTAATTAATCCACACTACATATGATCGCTGTTATAGTAGTAAATTCACAGATTATAGCGTTTTTTACGACACTTTAACTTTCTCCATAGCTATGCTATGTGTTGCTGCTATGCGAAATGATCAGAAACAACAACGCTAGGCTATGTGCGTGAACAGGCTTTTTCCAAGGAAAAATTGGTTGTAGGCTAGGCTACAACTTGTAGCTGACTGTGTAATTACCAGAGTTCCGGATTTAACTAATGTTATCTTATTTTGACGTTTCATACAGTGTGGATTATACCGGACATGTAGGCTATTGGAGATAACACTGCATTGTCTGATAGAATATCTAAACAGCTGATTACTGAGCTGGTAGTTGCTAAGCTAACGTCACATGACGTTATCATGATGATCAATTTTTTCTCCTTACAAAAAGCGTTCTAGGCAGCGCTTTTCCCGTATAAACAAGACATTTAGAGCGCCATGGTCTTAAATTCGTAATTTGCGCTTGTTTATGTAATTTTTGTATGCCATGATTTAACCACATTGGAAAAGATTTTCCCCCTGGGGACAATACCTTACCTGACCTAAACATTTACAAAAGTGAAAAAGTGATTATACATGAAGCAAGACATAATGTTATTTTTCTCAATTTTTCAATAGTTTCAACTTTGTTGTGACATTAGAATTATTTTTAACTATCACTGTTTCAACTGCCAGTTGTGAAAGAAGTTTCTCAAAACTTAAATTAATCAAAACGTATCAGAGATCTAAAATGAGCCAAGGAAGACTGAGTAACCTAGCAATACTGTCAATTGAGAGACTTCAATACTGTTATTGAAAAATTTGCACAAATGAAATCCAGATTTTAAATAAATTTTAAAATAAAGTAAAGGAGCATGTTTTGTACTTTAATCCCTTCACGCAAGTCTGCAAATCTGGCAACCCAATATCATTTTGCAGTGTTCTACTTTGAGGCTTTATAACTCCAGAAGTGAACATCACAGAGACTTGGAAAATAGCATGAATGAAGCAGGACATTTGTACCATTCCCACTTTGTTTATACCTACAGTACAAAAATAAACAAAATTAAGTAATACAAATTTTAAAAAGTGGGTAGATTTTTTAAAGTTGAATCTGAAACAGCTAGGAAGCAAACCCATACATTTTCTGAATTAAGAACTCTTTGACCACAAGTATGCAAAAATGTGAAGGTGATTGACAGAACTTCTAAAGATCTATGAAGCAAAATGTGAGCACTGTACCCTGGTGTACATTATAGCATCCAAATGGCTAACATTGTAACCCTAACTGGTGGAAGGGACTCAGGGAGTGCTAACGGTTCACGGATTAGGGGGCGCAATACATGCCTCACCCCGGGCGCTGGCAACCCACGCTAGGACACTGCTGATAGGTATGATTTAAACCATGAGAGTGCCCATCCACCAACCAGGTTTTCTAGCCTATAAAGGAGAATTTGGCAGCCAATAGTGTCAAAAGCAGCACTTATGTCAAGGAGCACTAGAATAGAAACACAACCAGAATCAGATAGTAACAGTAAGTCATTCACAACTTTAACAAGTTCCGTCTCAGTGCTATGGTTTGGTCTAAAACCTGATTGTAGTGTTTCATACAGATTATTTGTTTTTAGGAAAGCAGTTAATTGTTGAGCTATAGATTTCTCAACATTTTTGGACAAAAAGGGAAGATTTGAGATGGGCCTATAGTTCTTCAGATTATCAGGATCAAGATTTGGTTTCTTTAGAAAAGGCTTGATTACTGCCACTTTTAAAGTCTTAGGTACGCAACACAGTAATAGGGATGTATTTATAATATATAACATGGGCTGGCCTAGCACAGGCTAAATCTCTTTAATAAGCTTTGTTGGTATGGGGTCTAACAGACATGTAGATGATTTGGAGGACATAACCAGTTGACTAAATTTGTCCAGATCCAAGGGAGCAAAAAACTCAAGGGTCTATACGCAACCCTGCTCCTGATAGCCCAAGCAACTTTGGAAAAAAACAAGCCCAAAGTCACTTATTATAAAGCGGACTTGGCAATACTGATGCCTACTTGGCTTGCGTATCACACATCAGCTAATCTCTGCCCCAGTGCTGCCAAGAGTAAAACACATCTACAGTTCAGACATGGTCCTCCTAGAGACATGCCCTTACTTAATTTAATATGAAAGTGGTAGGGACAAAATCACATGTGACCGGTAGATATCCGTACCATTTTTATACGAAACCACATCCATACCCATAACAATACTTACACCTATACGCATACGCACACATAATACAATAGCAAGAACAGTCTTTCAAAAGATAAAAAGAGCATAAAGTAAAAATGTAATACAATTTTCATAAATTGTGTATGGAGAGGTGGCGAGGAATGACGCAGAGCGACGGATAGCCTCTGTGTGACGGCCAATCAGGGAAACTTTGCAGAGTGTCAGTTTGAAACGACCCCCGCACTCCGCTCCCCCTCCTGTCTCGTAGTCCCTGCACTGGCCTTATTAAAGTCATTATAGTGCATTACCTGTAATTTGCTTGCCAGTCCCCGCTCTCTCTCTCTTGCTCTCCTTCCGTGTCTCTCAGATTTCTCGCTCTCTCTCCCTCTCTGTGGGGCGAGATAATAACCTACAAGAAGAGGGATAATGCATTTTTCTCTTCCTATGTGCGTCCGTGTCACTATAGATTTTTTTCATAATGTGTCATACAGACAGGAGCAAAACAAATCAGTAAAATGCTGCAAAGCATTTTTTGTGTGTGAAATGGTCCAGTTTCTACCTTGATACACATAGTGTATTGAGGTTTGAAGACTTTGCTGATTGATATAAAAGGAAAACAAGATAGAGATTCATATCTTTATGAAGACAAAACTGGGTATGCAGTACATAGATGAACCGCTTCCACGTGCACACCACTAGCGTGGGTTTAACCCCCCCTGCAATGTTTTATGACAGTTCCAAACTGTTTATTCACTGACAGAAGTTTAGTGCAAGTATGGTTCTCTGCATTTTCACAACGCTTCCCATGACCACGGTTCATGTTGAGTAAAGTTTTTCAAGAGTTGAGATAATTAAGAACAAGTGGCGTTGGGAGAGTTAAGGACAAACAACGCCAAAATGTGTCAAATTCTATAGTTAGCACATCATCTCCTGTCTGGCCAAGGTATCTGTCAGTTGTACGTTTGAAATGGTCTCCTGCGACTGTTCGACCGAACGATTGAAAACGATTACTGTGGGATTTAGAATCTCACATCCTAGGTTTGTCAAGGTTTTATACAAGGGTATCTGGCACGGTAAAGAGGTATGCTCATGAACAAACTGCAATGATGCAAGTACTGTGAAACTACTGTTGCTGCAACAATGAATGGAGCAAATTTAAAAGTACCCCCCCCCACCTCCTTCAGTCATTATCTTCCCCCCCCTCCCTCTTCTACCCTCTGGTTGTGGCCAGACGCTGTGTTGTGCAGATCTCTAATCCTCCCTCCCTGCAGTTTGACAGCTCTCAGATTATGGGACATGATTAACTGTCTTTCCATCCTCTACAACCTTGTTCTCTTCCCTCCCTGCCTCTCCCTCTATCTCTCTTTCTCTCTGTGTTTGAGTCATTGTCTGTCTGTCAAATTCAATTCAAATTCAAATATGCCTTATTGCCATGACTGTTCAAGGTAAAATGTTTCCAAATCAATGCATAAAAGTGAGTACATTAATATATTAGTAATAGATATAATTTTCTAACAAAATGTTATGTCCAAATTGAGTAAAATATATATCTTACAATAATAATAAATCGAAGATTAAGTACCTGTCATCACAGACCACAGATGCCATTAGCCTACTCAGTCCGGTACCCACCCTGAGGTAGGGTAGGGTATCCACACACCCCACCTTCTGTAAGGTGGGGTGTGTGGATGTGTGTGGGAGGTGGGAGGGGGTTACTTGTTTGTTTCTTAGTTTTTTTGCCTTCTTGTTGTTATCATATATGCATGTATATATGTAACAAAAAAACGCTAACCAACCTTTTCCTATAATGAACATAAATCAGGCACAGGCGCTGGCACACCCAAGAATAAAATGGAACAGTTTGAGAAATAATTAAATAATATTGACTGCGATGACATTTTACGGGTTTATGATTTGGATACCTGTTGTGACACTTTGATGAGAACTCTCACAGAACTAATCGAGAAATATACAAATTAGTGTTTAAATGCACCCGATGAAGAGTCTCTTTACCATGGCTGAATAATTATATTCACCAGTTAATGGAAAAAAAGAGATCTTGCGCTGAAAATATCACTGTCCACTAAAACAAACACGGATCTCCTTATTTTGAAGCGGCTGAGGTATATGGCAGTCAGGGAACTGCGCAAAGCGAAAGCTGTGTATTTTATTCAACTGATTGCAGAATCTGAAGGAAACACCTGAATAGCCCAATTACACATGCGTCCAACCAGCGAACGCCAGTAATGGAGCTGAACGTGAACGGAGTGATGAATACTGACAGCACAGGAATTGCAAATTAATTAAATATATTTCTTTATTCAATCAGTGGAAGAGCTTGCAAAAATCTATGAATCAGTACAGACCACATGTCACAGTGAGAGACACATCAGCATTTCTTAACTTTCTATGTTAAAGAAGCTGATCAAAACAAAATTGGCAAAATTATCAAAAAACTAAGCAACACAAAGGCTAAGGATATGTTTGGGTTGGATACCACTCTTACCAAAAAACACAGCTCCACTCCGATCAGGCCTATAACACACTGGGTAATCTATCCATCAGAGCTGGTAAATTCCCACAAAGCTGGAAAACAGCTATCATAACCTCGATTTTTAAGGCTGGCTCAACAGACCAAACCTGCAACTATAGACTAATCTCTCTTCTTCCTGTAATCTCAAAGGTCCTTGAAAAATGTGTTGCAGAACAACTGGTTGACTACCTTGAAAGCAACCAACTACTTCATCCTAAACAATTTAGGCCAAAGTACTCTGTATTTCCGTACCAAAGTACGGAAATGACCAACTGCAATCTTACTGAAAATATCAAGTGTTCATTAGATAAGGGTAATGTGGTGAGAGTGGTATTTCTAGACCTTAAAAATGATTTTGACACCATGAACCATGAGGTACTTTTAAGTAAACTTACCAAGTTCAACTTCTTTGAATAAGCATCAGGCTGGTCTACATCATACCTTGCATACAGGGAGCAGTGTGTTAAGATCACTGCCACACGGAGCAGTGTGTTAAGATCACCGCCGCACGGAGCAGTGTGTTAAGATCACCACCGTACGGATGTAATGGTTCCTGCTTGCCACCAGGGGGCGGCATTAGACTCTTAGTGTTCCCTGATTGTCATTGATTAATTATTTCATCGTCTTGAGTGGTTCCACCTGTGTCTTGTTTCACCTGATTGTCTGAGTGTATTATTGTCTTAGTGATTTCACCTGTGTCTTGTTTCGTGCCCTTATTTAAGTGGTCTGTTTTGTTTGTTCTGTCTTCAATGGTTTTTCCCCTGTGTTTGTTATTTATACTCGTGTTTATTTTCTCCCAGTTTGTGAGTTTGATCCCGTGTTTTCATTCATCCGTTATTTACAATAAATCTTCAGTTTATTCAACATCTTCCTCTTGCTTTGTCTCTGTGCTTGGGTCCCATCTCTCTGCCTCGCCTCAATGGAGCAGTGTGTTAAAATCACCACCACACGGAGCAGTGTGCTAAAATCACTGCCGCACAGAGCAGTGTGTTAACATCACTGCTGCACAGTCGCCCCCCCGAAGATGCCGAATGGGCGTTCCACAAAACTCTATTTTAGGCCCTTTACTCTTCAGCTTATATATAAATTATTTATCTGAAACCTGTAGAGGAGCAGATGACACAATCATATATGTGTCAGCAAAGACCCCTTATATGGCAGCAGATATACTAACAAAGCTGATGGACAGTGGCTCTCAGTGGCTCAAAAACAACTACCTAACCCTGAATCTTAAAAAAATTGCATCTATGTGCTTCTCCATAAGAATAAAAGCAAAAGATTAAGATTGACCAAGAGGAGATAGAGGAGGTAAATGATTTTACATTTCTAGGAGTTATTTTGGACTTCCAATTTCAGTTTGACAGACATGTAAAGAAATTGTGCAAGGCCATCAAGACAAACTGGAATTGTTTTTGAATAATAAGACACTACATACCTCTCGAGGCAGCTCAGTTGTCTATGCACGGCATGGTATTTTCACATTGTGACTGTATGGAGCCAGGCCTCCAAGTCAACAATCAAACCCACCACATCACTTTATAAATCAGAACCCAATGAAATGGCATCACTGCATAATTCTGAACAAATATGATTTGCTCAGCTTTGACAGCTTTATCCATTTCTCCTTCATAAAACTGATCTTTAAATGTGTGAATAATCTTGCCCCAGTTATACTCAACCAATTTGTGTCTAAACAGAGTGGCAGTGGAATCACCACTAAGAACTCGGTGAATGGCAATTGCAGAGTGGCACAATGTAAAACTATTTTCAGTCAGTCATCCCTCTCAGTTATGGAATGCTCTACCAATCCGAGATAAAAACACAGAGTCCAAGGCTTTTAATGAAAAGTGAAAGACTGGTTTAAACGGAGTCAGAGGTACAATCATTGATCATGAAGATCTCCCCGTCCAACTGGATGGACAGGCACATGTACACACACGCATACAAGCAAACGTGCACACACACACGCACATGCCACTGGATATTTATTATAAATAATTTTAAACTATTCCACCCTGTATTTCTTTTTACTTCATGTTTTGTAACCACTATATTTTGTAATTATGAAATCTGTATTGAGCCTAACCGAGGTCACAAGTCAGCTCTGGCTAGACCCCTGTATGCAGGGCAGATGTTTCATGTTTTTAACTTGTAACAATGTTTACTTGCATTGTCCCTGACAAATAAATGGCAAAATATATTAATTAATTGAAAAACTTTAGCAACACAAGTGCATGTGTGAAAAAAAGCATGTTTACAGTTTTTTTCAACTGCTAACATGCATTGGTCAAAACTGAAGTCACATTTTCAAAACTCTTCACACAGTCAGCGAACCAGAAGTCTATGTGGACCAAACAATTAATCATTTTTCATTGCTTTCACACAAAATGCATTCAATGACCACATTTTCCAAAATCCATGAACTCTTTTCTCATTCATACTCCACCACCCGCAAAACACAATATATTTGCAGCACATTTTTCAAATGCTAACACACTGTTTTCAAAACTGTTAGTTTTTTTCAACTGCTAACATGCATTGGTCAAAACTGAAGTCACATTGTCAAAACTCTTCACACAGTCAGCGAACCAGAAGTCTATGTGGACCAAACAATTAATCATTTTTCATTGCTTTCACACAAAATGCATTCAATGACCACATTTTCCAAAATCCATGAACTCTTTTCTCATTCATACTCCACCACCCACAAAACACTATATATTTGCAGCACATTTTTCAAATGCTAACACACTGTTTTCAAAACTGTTAAAAACACATTCAAAACAGAATTACATCACAATGTGTGCAGCACTGTCCAATGATGGTTTGCTGTTACACAAACCACTCATTGGCCCCTACAATACAGGGAGGCTCATTTCTTTTCTGGATGACCTGCATAAATGACTTGTGCCAGCGGAGGAGAGAGGGGCAGGAAACTCCCCTACCTTCATTGTTGTGTGGGATAATGTGGCATTCCACCACTCTGCTGCAGTCAGACTGGTTTGCTGCACATCCCAGGATGTTAGTACTATTTCCTGCCTCCATACTCCCCCTTCCTAAACCCCTTCGAATAGTTTTTCTCTGCGTGGAGGTGGAAGGTGTATGACCACCGTCCACATGACCAGATGTCCTTACTGGATGCCATGAATGTGGGGTGTGGAGACATTTATCCCAAAGACTGCCAGGGTTGGATTAGACATTCCAAAAGATACTTTCCAAGATGAATCGCCAGAGAAGACATAAGATGTGATGTTGATGAGAACTTGTGGCCAAATGCAGGAGAGAGGGAGAACTAGAACCCTCACAGTACTGTACAGTATGAGTGATTATACTATACATATTGTTTTTTTGTGATTATTATTGCAGCCCTGGAATTTCAGGAAATTGCTATTTTTTGTTTCAACTTTTTATTTTTCTCAAGTAATTTACTATATGCAGAGATATAGAAAAAATAAACGATATTGAAGCAAATTTCTGCATTTCTGATTCATTGTTGTTACATATACTTTAGTACAGTCAATAAAGTGAAAAGGTGTTATTCTTATTCTATAATGAAATACTGATTTATGTGAAAAATCATTCAAACTTCAAAGATAAAAGTTCATAATATATGTAATGCTCCCTGTTGTTAGTGTTTTTTAGGTCAGTGTGTTATGAGTGACAATGTATGCTTTCTGAGTGAGAATTGTTGCCTTATTTTGAGACATGTATGAAGTGTTTTGGTGGTTTGAGTGAGTTTTGGAAGTGAGATTAACTGTTTGGCTAAGATGCATGTTGGTAATGCAGACTGTATGAAAAGTTTTGAAAAAGTGTCTTCAGTATTGACTGATGCTTGTTAGCAATTGAAAAAAACGGTAAATTTGAATTTAAGAAAAAGAGAGAAGTAGAGAAGAGAGACAGAGAGAGAGAGGGCAATGTGAAATGTCTCTCTGTGGGCACCAAACTGAGAAAGGATTTTTTACCATTCAAGGCTCTGCTGCTGCCAATCAAACTGTCCCTCCCTCCCTCACTCCTTCTGTCCTTCCCTCTCTTTCACTCTCCTTCAACATCAATTTCTATATTGGCATGGAAATAAATGTGTTGGAAAAAAACATTGCCATAGCCAAGCTCCTAAAAACCTACAAACCTACAAATAGAAATTAATGGAATGGAAAATTTTTGGGAAATTAAATAAATACCATAAGGTAATGATTTATTTTGAGAAGAAAAAAACTAAATACATATCACAGTAATAATGATATCAATTATCATTATTACTCTTGCAATAATCAGATAATCAATAACAATAACAGCCATTGAGGCCCATTGTGTAATAATGATCCTCTCTCCACCACCAGCTCCATCACTTCCTGCACCCCTCAAATGTCCCTCTTCTCTTTTCTCTCTATCTGTTTACTCCTTCCTTCTCTCTGTCATTTAACTTGCCTCGAACTCAGGAATCTTATTTTATATGATCTCTCTCTCTCTCTCTCTCTCTCCACATACACGCACCCCACAATCAATAAATCAATCTTTATTTTAATATTTATTTATTTTATTATTTATTTCTGTCGCACATACAAACTCTCCACATTCCACTGCCCTTCAGACTCAGAGGACGTTAAATAGGGGGCAATTAGTGGAAAATGGAAGACGGATAATGATTTTGTGTCAGTCATGGCACATGGCGCAAAGGTAAACGTCACACACAGGAAATCTTTGAAATCTTTCTCACTGCAGGGAATGCATGGTACTTTACCCATTCATTATTTCCAGTAATGCTATGGACACAACGGCTAATTAAGACAGTAGTGCATTCTGTACGTATATTGTAGAAAAAAGCAAACTGAGAACTATGTCAGAAAAATCTGTCCCGGGAAGATAAGAACTTAAAATGGATAATTGTCCTGAGTGCTTTTCTAGTTTGTAAGCTTAATTGTTTGTTTGTTTTTTCATTATTAACAAACTTGTTCATCTCTGTGGGGATCATCCACCTACAGCTGATTCCCTATTATGCTTTTAATCAATACAAATAAAGTTCATCATTTCATTCAAGGCCTACATGTCATAACAGTGCTCCCAGTATATTTTTATACAATACGATATAAAAACGATACACTTTATTAATCCCCAGAGGGGAAACTGGATTGTCACCAAACATATAGGACATGACAGGCAGGACAATAACAAGAACAGGCATACAACACAAGGCAGTAAACCTAGGATTAACCTGTCAGTTAAAAAAATATCATCATCATTATCATAATCATCACCTTCATCATCATCATCATCACCATTATCAACAAACTCCATCCATCAACATCAACAATGCTCGTTTAAATACCTGACTGCTGCCGGTACAAGACTTCTTAAATCTTTCGGAAGAACACATAGAAACAGAATCATAACTAGCCTGTTACAAAAGGTGCTCCTTAAGTCATTAAAAACACTGTAGAGAGGATGATCCTCACTTTGCAGGACACACTTGAGCTTCCTTCTTGTTCTCTGCTCTGTGATCCCTTCCAGCGATGGGGTCAGTCCAATAATGGTTCCTGCCTTCCTTATCAGCTTATTAGTCCTGCTCCTGTCCTCGACTGTTAGGCCACTCCCCCAACAGACAACAGCATACAACAGAACACTAGCAAAAATACTTTGATAAAACACATGCAGAAGTTTCCTGCTGACTTCAAATGATCTGAGCTTCCTGAGGAAGAACAACCTGGACTGAGCCCTCTTAAAGATGGCACTGGTGCTCTCCTTCCAGTTCAGCTTGTTATCCACATGAACACCCAGGTGTTTGTATGAGGGGACGATCTCAACTGCCTGTCCTTTAATCAGGACAGGGGTCACCACAGCCTTCTTTTTTCTCAAATCTATAATAAGCTCCTTGGTCTTTCCTACATTCAGGATGACCAAGCTGTCTACCTCCTGTTGTAGGGTAAAGGCCTCAGTATACTTCAAATGAAATTGAATTTGGTGTGTTTGCACAGGCTATCAAACTGCTGTGAAATACATGTATACAAATGCTAGTATACTCGCTGTGACTTGAGGTCTGTTCATTTAATGACGCTCCATGCCAGATGGTGGAGCTTGCTAGACGCTACACTACGGAACCGGAATGGTGAAATCCAAAATGAAGCAAACATCGGGCTAGCTCATTTGCGAACACCCGAGGCAGATAGCCATTGACACATCCTTTACATTACATTACAGGCATTTGGCAGACGCTCTTATCCAGAGCGACGTACAACAAAGTGTTAACCGTAGTCAAGAACAGTTTAGCTGAAAGCCACCCTAGCAGGAAGTACAGTTCCAGGTGCTAGGAGCAACCACATAGTTAAACTAGGACCCTGTAGGTAAATCTGTAGCCACAATTCAAAGGCAGCAATAAAACAAACCAGGTGTATTCGTATTCCCGCCACCAGGCGGTGCACTCTGGGGTTGTTGTCGTTGTACTCCTTACACAGGAACTGCATCAGCATCAGCAGCAGCTCCCGCCCCAATGCCTCGTTCCCATGGAGACCGGCCGTGTAGCGGAACTCCAGCTCGCCTGGAGGAGTCACAAACACTGCTCAAACGCCATCTCAGCAGGGTCATACACTTCACTAAAGACTTCAGCTGTGACTTCACTCTGTTTCAGTTTCAGACCTGGGTCAAATACTTCAAAAAAGTCCTGCAGATTTCTGACAATGGTTGTCAACAAGCAAACCTAACCTTGATCCACTGGATGAGATGACAACATTGGGCTGACGGGGGTCATGTTTAATGGGGCATGCACCTGTTTATTCAGTAGACAAGTAGACAAGAGTGCAATACTAAACAGCTACATCCCTAAGTTTACAAAACCGGACTACAGGGAGAGGTGCACCCTGAAGAGGTGAGTCTTCAGTCTTCGCTTGAAGGTGGCCAGGGTCTCAGCTGTTCTGACTTCCACGGGAAGGTCATTCCACCATCGTGGAGCCAGAACCGACAGGAGACGTGACCGGGAAGCACAAGTGCGGAGGGGGGAAGGTGCCAGGCATCCTGAGGTAGCAGAACGGAGAGGTCTGGCAGGTGTGTAGGGTTTGAAGATCTTGAGGAGGTATGTGGGGCTGATCCCTTGACTGCCTGGTATGCTAGGACCAATGTTTTGAATTTGATGCCAGCTATAACAGGCAGCCAGTGGAGGGTAGTGAGCAGGGGGGTGACATGGGAGTGTCTGGGAAGGTTGTAGACCAGGCGGGCTGCAGCTTTCTGGATGAGTTGCAGGGGTCTGATGGCAGATGCCGGAAGGCCAGCCAGAAGCGAGTTGCAGTAGTCCAAGCGGGACAGTACCATTGCTTGGACCAGGAGCTGGGTAGAGTACGTGGTAAGGAAGGGACGGATTCTCCTGATGTTATACAGGAAGAATCTGCACCCCCCGGCTTACCGCTGCGATGTTCTTTGATAGGGACAGCCTGTTGTCCATCACCACACAGAGATTCTTCACGCAGGGTGATGATGTCACCAAGGTGCCACCTAGAGAAATGGAGAAATCAAGGTGGGGAGAGTTTAGAGCAGGAATGAAGATTAGTTCCATTTTACTTGGGTTGAGCTTTACGTGGTGACTGTCCATCCAGCTCTGAATGTCCCTCAGGCAAGCAGAGATGCGGGTAAAGACCTGAGTGTCTGATGGGGAGAAGGAGAGAAAGCCAGTTGAGTGTCATCAGCATAACAATGGTAGGATAAGCCGTGGGCAGAGATTACAGAGCCAAGGGATCGGGTGTACAGAGAGAAGAGAAGGGGACCGAGGACTGAGCCCTGTAAAGATACGATGCACTGAACCCTCGGCACAACGACACAACAGACAACCCATATGACCAAATGTAACTAACTGATGTATGCAACTTGCTAGACATCTAAGCATTAAGCACACCTAAAGATAGTGGTTCTAGTTTTCTAATTGGGTAGGGTAAGTAAGCAAGATTACTAGAGAAGTGTTACTCGGCAATACGTCTTAGATTTCACAGCCACCCGGCATTTCCATATCTAAACAATAATTTCGTGAATTGTATCATCAACTAACTAGCAGCGAACATAACTAACTGATATAATATAAATAAAAACATGAGCTATATGTGACAACACTCACCACGGAGAATGCAAATACACGTTGCGTCTATACATCTCCACGCTAGCTTACATTAGCATATTTTACCTTATTGGAAAATATCCAGCTAGCTACCTTGATGAGCTAACTAGCTAACAAATTACCTTCACAAGTTGAATTAGCCAACAGGTAGCTTTCCAGCTAGAATTGAACAATTGGCAAATTTTTGGTCATATCCAGTTTGCAAGATGTTAAATGTTCAGGAATTCAGGTGACTTGCTAAACTGGAAGGGAAAAAAACTATCGCCTGGCTTGCTAATAGTAGTGGCCAACGATGGCTTTTATACTTTGCAATAAATTGAGCCACACATGTTAGTTAGCAACTAGTTAGCTACTTTAGCTATATCTGACATAAATCAACAAATGATAGCTAGATAGAAGGGCACTAGGTTTTGTCGTGACGTTAACAAGATGTAAACTGGAAACACACGGTCCAAATGACATACATAAAAAACCAGTGGCGGGCCGTGCATTTCACACCTAGGCCTTCAGTAGTGCTCCATCTGAATCAATCCACCCCTCAATAACTATTTTATGGCTATAAAAGCCATCTTATTGTTATGTTTTGAGTGTCTGTTCGGTTTGTTTTTGCACTTTGTTTTTTATTAACTTTCTTCAGTCATGTTTCATTCTCGTTCTGTCATGCACTTCGGGAAATTCTATGTTTCGGTTTTTCCGTCTTTGTTTCTAATCTCGTTTGACTTCCTTCTTACTTTCTAATTACACTTTGTATATATTAGTTAGATGTATATAGTACTAACCAACTAATCTACTAACATTAGGGATTTAGATTAAGTTACTAACACTACTAATCACTAATTATCTCACGCTTCTAACTATCGCTGTCATTCTCTCTTGTCTCTATCGCTGTCATTCTCTCTCATGAAACATGACTGAAGAAAGATAAATAAACAAAGTGCAAAAACAAACCGAACAGACACCCGTTGCCGTTGCATCGTAGATAGATAACTTGTGTATCCAGAATAAATGCCTTTACTGAAGAAACAAACCCGGGGTGCTACAGCTGTGACACACATAAAAAAGCATCAATAATAATAACCTCATAAAATTGCAATATTATTTAGGAAAATAGCAACATTTTACTCACCAAAAAGCCTTATTATTTGTACACAAAATCCATCCTCCTTTCTTTCCTCAAAAAGAGTTCAATTACTCTGTCGTACAGACAGGGTTGGGAGGGTTACTTTGTAAATGTAATTAGTGCCTGATTACTGATTACACAGCTCTGAAAGTAATCCGATACGAATACAGTTACATGTCTCAAAAAAGTAACGTATTCAGATTACTTTTAGAATACTTTTGGATTACTTACTTTTTCCATCACAGATGGGTATGTTTTGGGGTACAGGAGACATTGGGAAGTTGTTATATAGCCAAAGGTGGTGCTACTTAGTACTAAAAGGGTGCTCAAACTTTTGCACACGCCATGTTCACTTTTTATAAAAACTTTATTAAAAACAAATTACCAGTAATGTTACAGACCTGAGAGCAGATTAACATAGTATACAGTAGGATGGCAGTCTAAGCACAATAAATTGTTTACTAGCTACCATTAGCTCAGCCTCACTTGTTGTCAGTCACTTGCCCCCAGTATATTATGCATTCAGCAGCAGTCTATTAACTTCGATTTTATCCCATTTTGAAATGTTATCGTTTCAACAATAAAGAAAGCAGTATAAAATTAGCAGAGCAGTTATTGCGATGCCTCAAACCGTAGTGTGGGAGAATCAGATCTCAGCCAGGGCCAGATAGACTGAGTGATCCGAAACCACATTTAACACATTTCTTCAGAGTCAGATGTAATCGGGTTTTATTGTATGCGAAATCACCTACAAGAAAACATAGTATGCTCGCCGCGCAGCCTAAGAATTCTGGCAGTAAACTTGCGGGATCTCTAATATAAAGTTAGAAGTCTAAAGCATGGTGGGATTCGCTTGCTTAATTGTTAGCCCACGTCCTCTCACCCCTCATGCTGCGGAGCTCGAACTGGGCTCATAAATCCTAGTGACAGGGTGGACCAGGCCGTGTATAACGTGGGCTGCTGCTGGCCCGGTTAGCAAACCATGCAGGAATTTGGCCATGTGCAGACACTAGGCCACACAAACTGACCCACCAGAAACACAGGGACAGAGCATGGAGCTCAAAACTTCTCAAAAAAATTCCCACAGTAGGCTAAGGTTAGGTCACAGCAAATTACTGCAGAACTGTGTTCAGTAAACTGAAGGTTAGCTAACGTTGACTTACCTCCAAGTGCTTTTTGAGATTCGACGTCGAGTCCTTTGATGCCGACAGTATCTTTACAACTGGAAGACACGAGGTACACTGGACCGACAGATTTTTCCCATGTTCTGATTTAAACTGGAAATGGTGTCGATAACGCCACAAACTAAAAGCTGACTTTTCTTCCATCTTGCCGTTATCAATGTTTGTCTGAGTGCGGGCGCGCGCTTTTTTTTAACGCATTTTTTTTAACGCAGTTTTTTGGTTCTGTGCAGCGGCTGTAGTTTTCGTGAGCTGTGATGATAATCATGTAGGCGTGATAATTTCATGCTGTAGCTTTAGTAATGAATATTAGCTCATTAATGTTTGTAAGGAAAACTTTCCACCAAGAATTCCAATAAGTAATCCAAAATGTATTCACTTCAGGTTTATTAAAGTAACTGTATTCAGATTACTCGTTTTTCAAATGTAACGCGAGCTGAATACAGTTACTTGATTTTTGTATTCTGATTACGTAACGCTGTTACATGTATTCCGTTACAACCCAACCCTGCGTACAGATTATCCGTGTGTTTCAGTTCCATCAAGAAGTCCTTTTCTATCGCCATCGAAGCTAATGCTGAAAGTCGAGCCTGCCCTGTCGTATTTCTGGCATAAGTTTTAATTCACTTTAGGGCTGAAAATGTCCGTCTCAAATGTCTGAATCACAGACTGATGTTAATTATATTTTGTCCATGAATAGGCTACTTATTAAATAATTCCAAATGGTCTGTTTGCTTCCTTTCATAGCTGTTCCCCTGGTTGCGCTGCATCCAGACGTGTATTTTCATATTAAAGCATTTAACCAATCACATTACATCATAGTCAGACACTCTCTGACTATCCAATCAAAGGGTGTGAATACACTGACGTTACCTAGGCCTTCTAGAAGGCCTTCGTGTCCCCAACTCAAAATCTGATTGGTTGAAGCAACAGTTTGATCAACACTTATTTTATGCTACAGGGCCTGCAGAACGGATTGTGAAGGCCTCCAGGCAGATTTATTTGACCCTGGCAACAAATGATGGCTGAAATGTGATTGGTTAAATGCTTTAATATGAAAATACACGTCTGGATGCAGCGCAACCAGGGGAACAACTATGAAAGGAAGCGAACAGACCATTTGGAATTATTTAATAAGTATTCATGGACAAAATATAATTAACATCAGTCTGTGATTCAGATTATTTTTAGGCCAGCAGAGAAGGCCTTGCAGGCCCTGACGGCCCACCACTGTAAAAAACGCAACTAATCACGTGACATTGTTGAGCAATTGCAAGCGACAGTGTATTGGGAGAGGCTAGCCAGCCTGCCCACACTGCGGCAATCATAAGCCAAACGCAGCACTTTGTTTTGGTTGCAAACCCGACATCTTTCCTGTGCGAACACGCCAAATTCGATTTCATTTGAAGTATACTGAGGCCTTAAATCATTGTCTTTTAAAATGTGACCGACTAGAGCAAAATCATCTGAGAATTTTTGTAGGTGAGAGGATTCTTGGCTATGCCTACAGTCAGATGTCCATCCATCCATCCATTATCTAAGCCGCTTATTCCTGGTCAGGGTCGCGGCGGGGGGCTGGAGCCTATCCCAGCATGCGTTCCGGGCGAGAGGCAGGAATACACCCTGGACAGGTCGCCAATCCATCGCAGGGCACACACACCATTCACTCACACACTCATACCTACGGGCAATTTAGACTCTCCAATTAGCCTAACGTGCATGTCTTTGGACTGTGGGAGGAAACCGGAGTACCCGGAGGAAACCCACGCGGACACGGGAGAACATGCAAACTCCGCACAGAAAGGCCCCGGCCTGGATTCGAACCCGAGACCTTCTTGCTGTGAGGCGATAGTGCTATCCACTGCACCACCGTGCCGCCACAGTCAGATGTATACAGAATAAATAAAAATGTGGATAAAATTGCCCTGGGGCACACCTGTATTGGTAATAATGGTATCAGACATATTGCCATGAAGCCTACCATACTGAGGTCTGGAGGTGAGGTAGTCCATGACCCATGCCACAGTGGAGCTATTCAGGTTAAAATTAAGAAGCTTGTTGGCTAAAATATGAGGTTGTGTTGTATTAAAAGCACAGGAGAAATAAACATGATTCTCACAGGCTGACTCCAGATGGCTGTAGATTCTGTGAAGCATATAAATCAGGGCATCATCCACTGCTACTCCTTTCCTATAAGCAAATTGGAGCGGGTCTTGGTAAGTACTGACCTGCTTGCTAAAATGCTGTAGGACAACCCTTTCAAAGCATTTCATAACTTGTGAGGAGAGAGCAATAGGCCTGAGGTCTTTGAGTGCCCAGGCATTTGGCTTTTTGGGCACAGGCACTATGCATGATGTTTTCCACCCCACAGGGATCTTGGACTGAGTGAGGGACAGAGAGAATATGTACTGAAGCACATCACATAGTTGGTCTGCACACACCTGGAGGATATGTGGCATGACCCTATCCGGGCCTGGTGCCTTGTTTGCATTGAGCCTCCTTAGCTGGGTGTGGACCTCACCTACTGTAATAGTTATAGGGGGACTGGGAATAGACCACATCAGGGAGAGGGTGGAGCAGAATGCCTCACACTCTGCCAAGAAGTCATGTTCATTAGCAACCTTAATCACTCTAGTGACCCATGGTTTATTATTTGATAAACTTTTAATGGGATTACCATATCAACACAAAAGTTTACATACTCAGTAACACAGTCAGCCATATTGTCCACATTTTTGTCCTCATCAGCCTCAGACCAAAACATTTTTTAAGCTTTATTAATATCATTTCAGTATATTACATTTCCTTAGTTTTGATCAAATATCACAGATAATAATTAATAATAATAACAGACAAAAAATAATTAAGTGATTTTTCATAGGACAGAAAAATAGTTCTTATAGGTAGAGCATGGTGTTGACAACGCTTAGGTTGTGGGTTTGATTCCCAGTGCTTAGGTTGTGGGCTCGATTTCCACATGAAACTGAAAAATGTATGCATTCACCACTGTAAGTCGCTTTGGATAAAAGCGTCTGCCAAATGACATATGTATGTACATGCATGTTAGTTTATTTTAGTTTAGTTTTGCCACATGACATCATCCAATTACATACTCCATTTTATTTTTGTTTAACCAAGTCTCATAATGTGATCTTCGCTAGGCATGGCACTCTTCATTAGACATGACGAAATTGCCATTTCACTATGGCAAAGGTATTAAAGGGGAAAAAAACGGATTATCTGATTGACCATAATGACCCAAACCTTCACCATACACACAGGTAATGTATTCTTCTTAAGCACAACCTCTTTTACAACTGCATTACAGGTGCACTATTGTCTCTTGTCAAGAAACATCTAGGATCAGTGCTACTGTCTGCGTATTGCGCTTTGACAACAAAACTAGAGGCCTTATTTTCAAAACCATTTTTTTTATTTTTTTACTGCAGCATTGCTTTCTTGACCTTTATGGACATATTTGATGGTTGGCTGTGTTCAATGAGCCCTCCTTCAGCCCTCCTGACAGAGCATTTGTTTTGCTAATGTGTGTTTTTAAGCTACGTGACCTTATTAAGCAGGTCCAAACAATGGGCTGGGAGGACAGTATGGATAGATTGAAGGGCAGTCTGAAAAGCTTATGGTGAAAATAGCTCAAGAGACTTAAGGTGTGTAATTTGTACGCCTGGAGTTTTTCACATGAGTGCATGTTATCTTGCTACAGCAATGTGCTCATTTTCAATGGCCTAAGGGGAAGTAAAAAAGAAAGACACTAAGTATATTCTTCATTATGCCCAAATAATGACAAAAGGAAATTGACAAGCCTAATTATTCCACAATTTGAAAGCATCCATCTCAAATTTTACACATGAGTAACTGTTTTATCTAAAACCCTTCCAAATTAAGCCCTGTTTCCAAATACTAGTTGTGAATGTTTCAAATTGATTGTTTGGTTGATCTTGGGGTTGAAGAAAACATATTTTTGCAGGCTGATCACTTAAACGATGCCTGCAAGAACAGGGAACCCACTAGGGGCAGTAGAGAGTATTACGTAATAGGCATGCCTATGTTCTTTCAATCCCTAAATATATTTGTGTGAATCAATTCTGTGAACATATTAAACAATACAAATCAATGGTTGAATGTTTACTGCGAGCATCTTCACTGACAATGTAACTTTTGAACTGGCCTATTAGCTTATATCTATAAATATCTAAAATACTCTAAAATGTCTCAAATACTATAAATCATTACTGAAATGTAATATCTATCAATAAATAATTGCTTTCCATATAATACATGTAAACATGCAATAATGTCTCTAGGAATGAATTAAAAATACATAACTATTATGACTATTATGATTACAAATATCCCAAAATACAATGACATTCAATGCAAAAAACGTGTAATTCAATCCTTGTTTACATTTTGAATCTTATGACTTCCTGGTTCCTATGACAACGCTGCTTCAACATGACAATTGGAAATGGCTAACTAATGTTAGCTCTGAGGACGTTAGCTAGCTATGCTAGCTTAGCATAGCTCAAATCTTAAGTCCTTGAGTGGGGGTGCTGGCTCTCCTCATTAATACAGTGGATGCAGAGCGAGCAGCAGTTGTCCTGTATTATGTAATTCTTCCCCTATTTCAGGTATTGAAGTATATCCATTTACTATTGCCTGTTAACAATGAATAAATATTAGAAAATAGAAAAATAGATGCATACCATAGATAAGGATGCACATTTAAGATGTTAAGTGCTACTTATTGGGTCAAAATGCAACTGAGCAAGGGCAAAACTAAAAAAAATAGCATAGCTGAGCAAGGGAGCAGTACTAAAGTTGTGCCTAAAAAGTGCCTGTTTCTTTTATATGTTCACAGAAAATGTTTATAATTCTAGCAGAACAAGCTACTGGTACCTAATAGTAGCTACACCGAATGCTGAGTGCATGCTATATGCATGAAGTGGGCACGTGATGAGACAGTATGTGTGCGTCTTCCTCCCTCCCTAACTAGCTTGTGTGATCTCTGGAAACAGTTTAACACATGATATTACAGTTTTTTTCAGTTGCTAAGCATGTCAATACTGAAGACACTTTTTCAAAACTCTTTACAGTCTTTATATCTTGTTCACATGAAAATGCAACAATTTTATAATTCTGTAACAACAGGGAACATTACATAAATTATGAACTTTTATCTTTGAAGTTTTGATTTTTCACATAAATCAATTTCATTATAGAATAAGAATAAAAAATGTTAAAATGAATCCAGAAAGAACAAGCTTGTGAAAAATAAAAAGTTTCCTGAAAAAAAAGATTTCCTGAAATTCCAGGGCTGCCAGTAATAATCACACAAAAACAACAACATGTAAAGTATAATCACTCTGTACATACACAGTACGTTCTAGTTCTCCTGTCTGCTGCATTTGGCCACAAGTTCTCATCAACATCACATCTTAGTGCATGTATCTTTTGGAATGTCTAATCCAACCCTGGCAGTCTTTAGGATAAATGTCTCCACACCCCACATTCATGGCATGTAAGGACATCTGGTCATGTCTTCCTCACCTCCCATGGGGTTTGTATGGAGGCAGGAATAGTACTAACATCCTGGGATGTGCAGCAAACCAGTCTGTGACTGCAGCAGAGTGGTGGAATGCCACATTATCCCACACAACAATGAAGGTAGGGAGTTTCCTGCCCCTCTCTCCTCCACTGGCACAAGTCATTTATCAGGTCATCCAGAAAAGAAAACAGTTTTTAACAGCAAACCATCATTGATATTAATTCTGTTTTATGCGTTTTTAAAGTTTTGAAAAAAGGAAAAATGTGCTGCCGAATGAGAAAAGACATGGATTTTGGAAAATGGTCAGTGAATGCATGAAAGCAATGAAAAATGTTGTTTGGTCCACATAGATTCCGCTGACTGTGTGAAGAGTTTTGAAAATGTTTATTGTTTTGAAAAAAATGTAATACAAAGTAAAGGACCGATGACTATGGCAATGGGTTTTTTCGTCATTCCCCTTTTTTATTGTTTGAAATGTGAAGTGCCAATCGACTTGTGGTTTAATACCATGCACTGTAAAAATAATTGGTACCTTTTCAGATATAAAATGGTTATGCACTGTAGATTATAATTTTATGCACTGGAAGAATGAGATGTTTGTATATATTCCAACCCCATTCAGGCAAATGCAGCTTAAATTTGAATATGTGTAAGTAAAATAAATTAATACAGTTGATGCAGAACACCAGTTGTCCTGTATTAATTCTTCCCCTATGTAAGGGGTACCGCATTAACGTCTGGATTGCAATGACTATGTAGTGTAGTTAATGGACCATGGAACAACGAATGTAAAGAATGGACCAATCCACTGAAAGCCTGGGAGGCCTTCTATTTAATTCAATTGTGTTTTACCCACTAAATGTGGTGTCTTACAAAATGGGTTGTGGAGTTGCTGTACAGTATGCTACTCTATCTGATGATGTAACCTGATGACTCTTGACAATCAGACAGCATGCAGTCAGATTTTGTTTTTGTGTTAGTTGTACAAGGACATGGAGGTTTATGATGATTTTCTTGTGAGCTGCCCTTACTGTGGTAGCTACAGTCCTTTTCAAGGAATACTGTGCACATTTTAAACTGTAGCTTTTTTTGTAAGCCCAGTTGATGGTCAATCTGTCTTCTGCAAGCGGATATGCGCAGCGTGTTACCTGATTTATCAAAACTGCCATCTAAATGGCCGTTCCTACCCCATGGTTAATATTGGAGAGGGATTTCAGCTGTCAGCAAGGCTGTGAAGGGAATGCAGGCTTTGTGTCTTCCCTCCTAAAACTGGGAACACATCATCGATACATCTATACCTTTTGAAGGGGCAGACATTCAAGAGAGGACCAAGCACACAGGCCGGCTCAAATCTACCTTGCATACAAATGAGTAAATCTGCTACATTAGTGACCAAGAATAATGCAATAATGAATAACTTACTGTAGACTTGCCTGATGGTGGTTTGCGGGGGCTGACAGGCAGTGAGATGTTTGTAGTGATATAGCGCAGTGTGCTCCCGGCTGGTGATTGGTTATTTGCATCGCGGGTAGCTTTATGAAGTTTGTAACTTCATTATGTAGCAGGTTTGTACAGGAAGAGCACAGGGTTGAGTGTCCTCTGTGTTGATACATGGCACTGTCCCACTTTTGAGTTGGACCCACCACAAAAAAATTATGTTGGAAATTAGGCTGAATGGAGAAAAAAAACTATTGCGCATTGATTGTATACAAATTTTGGACTTTCAAGCTGGTAAAAATAATTATAATATTGGTATGGTATGGCATATAATTAACAAATGTGCACTTGTTTTCCCAAGCCCACCTAGTGGACATACTATAGTTGTAACTGCAATGATGGAGGAAAAAACATATGTAATTGTGCATTTTCAGTCGTATGTGGAGCCCTTGTTCTTAAAAAAAAATCCAGAATCCAGTGTTTCAGCCTCCAGCACCTGCCCAGGATTGGTTATCCTGGATCATTATTAGGGGTCGTTTGGGCCACACATTCACAGAGTTCCTGCATGAAAAAGAAAATGATCAGACAAAAATGATTCCCTGCTGTGAGAGGTTTTTTGTGCTTGCTGCCTATCATCGATACATGAGTTACTGCAGAATGGACAGAGCTCATCAGGCCAGAAGACAAATGCTACAGAGGAGAGACAGAAAACTGCAGCAACTGCCTGAAACACATAGAAGAATGTGTTCCTGTGTGTGTGTGTGTGTGTGTGTGTGTGGGTGTGTGTGTGTGCATGTGTGTGTGCATGTGTGTGTGCGTGTGTGTGTGCATGGTGTGTGTGTGTGTGTGTGTGTGTGTACATGTTTCTGTGTGTGTGTGTGTGTGTGTGTGTGTGCATGTTCGTGTGTGTGTGTGCATGTTCCTGTGTGTGTGTGCATGTGTGTGTGTGTATGTGTGTGTGTGTGTGTATGTGTGTGTGTGTGTGTTCCTGTGTGTGTGTATGTGTGTGTGTGTGTGTGTGCGTGCGTGCGTGCATGTGTGTATGTGTTGTGGCGTCCCCAAGGGTTGGGCGACACTCACTGACCTTTCAGAGGGCGTAGGCAAGTGTAAGAACACTGAGGAGGCAGTAATATCAGCAGAAATTATGATTTATTAAACAAACAACACAAAACGCAGGGTGGGGTCTTTTGGGGAATACGAACACAAAGTCCACAATTCTTGTCTCTTTGTCGATGTCCGTTCCAAATCCGCAATCCAGGTCCAAGTTCCGTTGTCCAGTCCGTAATCCAATTCCAAGTAATCCAATCCAACACAAAACAATTCCCCAACACTCTCTTTCAAAACTCTCTCTCTCAAAAACTCTCTCCAAAAACTCTCTCCAAAAAACTCTCAAACTCTCTCAAAAACTCTCTCAAAACTCTCTCTCTCAAAAACACTGGCTGGTCATACGACTTCAGTTTTCTTTTTTCCTTTCACTCACCAACTCCTCACAACCACGTTCCTACTCCTCTCCCAGTACAATGGGCATCAGCCCTTTAAATAGGCCTTTGAAATGGCTTTCAGCTGTTCATTATCTCCATTACCTGACTTGGTTCAGGTGTTACTGTGGCATGCTGGGAAATGTAGTGAAAATGGCTGCCATGTGTTGGAGGCCAGGCAGCCATTTTGTGGTGCAACCCTTCGGCTGCCACACCCTCCTCCTCAGCTCTGACCTCGGGAGGGCCGAGCGGCCTATGTCCAGCGGCCACCAGGAGGGTCCCCTCTCCAGGTCCACTCAGGAAGTGTCCCCCCTGGGTCAAACGTCCAGAATCCCCAGTCTCCGGTTGCCTGAAAAAATGTCTGGCAGACATTAATGAGTGACGCAAGTTGCTCACCTTTTCTGCCCCAAAATGGCCACCAGTGGGTACAGGCTCTGGGCTCCACGGACGGAGCGGTCACCGCTCCTGTTCTGGTCTTCACCAGCCCCCATGGCTCCTCCGGTATACTTTACGCCGTTCCGAATCCAGTATCCAGGCTTCAGCCTTTTCCTCCACCTCCCTTTTTCTTTCAGGGGGTCCGGTGGAGTAACTGGGGAAAACATGCTCTCTAACACGTGGTTAGCGGTATCCTTACATTTCTTTTTTCCATTCGCATTTATTCTCCATAAACGGTTGCTATGGTTAATGCTTTTAATTTTACTTCCGTTCTTTCCTGAGTTTCTTCTCCAGTGAGACCTTTGAATCTCCATTCCTCTTCTCCGTCTTTTTAAATTTCAACTGAAATGGACTTACCATGTCAGGAGATGGTCGGGTGCTCAAACAGGCCTCGGCCTTAATTAGGAGGCCTTCCTCAACCCTATGGTCCCCCATAGCTCCTCTAGGCCCCCTTGAAGGTCCGGTAGGCTGAGTGGGACTGAGGACCACTGTCCCCACTCCAATGTCTGGTCATCATGTCCTCCCAGCTCCGCTGGCTGCGGGACCTCCACCTGCGTGCTAGCGTCTTGGGTGACAGGAACACACTTTACCCATTCGAGTTCTGCACTCACCCCTTCCAGTCGGTCTTGTAAGTCCAGCACAGTCTCGGTTTGGACCTTCAGTACTTCCTGAAATGATTTCTCTGTGGCCCGCTGCTGAGCTTCTATCTCCGCCATCTTCCCTGAAGCTGTGCGGTCTGCTCCAGCTGCAGCTTCTGGACCTGCTCCTGGTGCTCCAGCGCACTCTTCTCCGCCGTCTCCTCCGCTTCCTTGAGTCTGCGCTCGAACCATCCCTTGGTTCCCTCCATGGACTGGATTTGAGCCTGCAGCTCCTCCACCGTCTGCTGTAGGCTCTCCAGCTCCCGAGTGCGGGCCTTCTCGTTGCGGAGTTGTGAGCGGATCTCCTCCTCGGCGCGGTTCTTGTCCTCGTGCAGGCCGCGCAGCTCCTTCTCGTAGCGCGCCCGCCCGCCCAGCACCTCCTTCTCGTGCTGCAGCCGCGCGTCGCTCAGCTCCTCCTTGTGCCGCGATTTCTCCTGCGCCACGTCAATGGCCAGCTCGTCCAGCATGGCCTTGCGCTTGTCCGCCGTCTTCCTGGTCTCCTCCAGCTCCTGCTGGAGTTTGTCCTTCTCTTGGCCCAGTTCAGTCACCTGCTCCAGGAGCCGGCTGTTGGCGTGGTTCACCTCCTGCAGCTGGGAGCTGACGTCATCTCTCTGGGCCAGGAGCTTCTCCTGCTCGGTCTGCCTCTGCTGCAGCTCCATGTTCAGCGCCATTTCCTGCTCCACACTCTTCTCCAGCTGGGCCAGCTGCTCCCGCAGGGCGTTGGCCTCGACCTGGTGCGTATCCCTGCTCTCCTGCTCCACTTGGCACCGGAGTTGCTCCGCCTCGGACGCATGGTTCTCCGCTGCTTTCCTTAGCTCTGCCTCCTTCTGGGCGAGCCTGGTCTGGGCATCCCCCAAGGCCCTGGCATACTCATCTGTGGCCTGGTCCTGGGACTCCTGCATGTCCAGACAATGTCGCTGCTCATCCTCACGCATCTGGGTTAGGGTTCTCACCTGCTCTTTGAGCGCCAGGTTGTGGGACTCGACACGCCTCATCTCATCGCCATGGGACGCCTTCTCCTTTTCTATCTCCGCACCCATGATTCTCACCACTCCCAGGAGTCCATGTGGTGCTCCTCTCGCAACTTCATCACTGCCATCATGTGGCGCTCCTCTGAGGCGCTCAACTCCAATTTTGCCTTGCACAGCTCAAGCTGGGCACTCTGCTTCAGCTGTTGGACCTCACGGAGGGTGACACGCCATTGGTCCTCCACCATGGCTGCCCGTCTCTTCAGTCTCTGCATCTCTTCCATCGTGGAGTCTGTTGCACAAACCAAACATAAACCCTGCTGCACTACCTCCTCTTGCCTATCTGTGCTGCCCTCTGCCCGCATTCTCCACCATATGTGGCGTCCCCAAGGGTTGGGCGACACTCACTGACCTTTCAGAGGGCGTAGGCAAGTGTAAGAACACTGAGGAGGCAGTAATATCAGCAGAAATTATGATTTATTAAACAAACAACACAAAACGCAGGGTGGGGTCTTTTGGGGAATACGAACACAAAGTCCACAATTCTTGTCTCTTTGTCGATGTCCGTTCCAAATCCGCAATCCAGGTCCAAGTTCCGTTGTCCAGTCCGTAATCCAATTCCAATTAATCCAATCCAACACAAAAACAATTCCCCAACACTCTCTTTCAAAAACTCTCTCTCTCAAAAACTCTCTCCAAAAACTCTCTCCAAAAATACTCTCAAACTCTCTCAAAACTCTCTCTCTCAAAAACACTGGCTGGTCATACGACTTCACAGTTTTCTTTTTTCCTTTCACTCACCAACTCCTCACAACCACGTTCCTACTCCTCTCCCAGTACAATGGGCATCAGCCCTTTAAATAGGCCTTTGAAATGGCTTTCAGCTGTTCATTATCTCCATTACCTGACTTGGTTCAGGTGTTACTGTGGCATGCTGGGAAATGTAGTGAAAATGGCTGCCATGTGTTGGAGGCCAGGCAGCCATTTTGTGGTGCAACCCTTCGGGCTGCCACAGTGTGTTTGTGTGTATGTGTGTTTGTGTGTGTGTGCGTGCGTGTATGGGTGTGTGAGTGTGTGCCTGCGTGTGTGTGTATGTGTGTGCGTGTGTGTGTGTGTGTGTGTGCGTGCATGTGTGTGCGTGTGTCTGTGTGCGTGTGTGTGTGTGCATGTGTGTGTGTGTGTGTGTGTGTGTGCGTGCGTGCGTGCGTGTGTGTTTGTATACATGGGAGCATTTCATTATTATTTATTTATTTGCTGAGCAGACACCTTTATTGAGCATAAAGTACACAACTTATACGTTTTTAAAATACTATCCGCCAAAATACACAATTGAATATTTGCTGAAGCTATAAACGGTAAGTACCTTGCCCAAGAGTAAAAATGTGAGTATTCCACCTGGAATATGAACTTGCAACACCTGTGGCATAAGCTCAGTTCTCTAAGCATTATACAACACTATAAACATCTGTGTCTCAGGGCTGACAGATTGAAAAAATGCCCATAATGTTCTATGAGGATTTTTTCAGTTAATGGATTTCAGTGATTGTCCTGAATTGACAGCATTTTACTGGACTGAACCTGCACTGGGCTGACCACTCGCTTGTGTTTCCCTTAGTGCGCGCACATTTCAGTGAATGAAACTGAACTGTATTCTTTTGATGAATGTGCCCCTTCCTGGAAGTGAGCTATTTCTCTAACCCACCCCCTTCCAAAATTTGAGAGAAGGTGGGGACACTTTCAGTTTATAAAAAGGAAGGGTGAAAGGCCCTTAAACTCATTTCAAAGGGGCAGAGAAGCCAGAAGGAATTAATCAGAAACAAATTGTCCCACCACAACCCCTCCCAGATCCACTGTTGTGGCTCTGTGTGGCTCAGTATGTGGAGCATGGTGCTGACAATGCTGTGGGTTCGATTCCCATTGGGACCACATATACTGAAAAATATATGCATTTGTAGCGGAGCTCGGAAGACGTGAATTAAGCACATGAGCGTCCGCTACAGAAAGTGATGTTGATAAGAGTATGTTCAGTTCCCTTGGGGACTCGGGTCTTTAGCTGGCATTGGGATCCTTGGTTTGAAACTTGCACAGTCAGAACCAACTCTGTTACACATTCACTACTGTAAATTGCTTTGGATTAAGCATCTGCTAAATGGCATATGTTATGTTGATTGTCTATAACAGGGGTGTTCCTGGAGGGCCACAGGGTCTGTTGGTTTTTGGTTTTCAACTTAAAATCAGCAGCCTATTCAGACCCAGAAAACCAGGAGTGGCGAGTTAACAGCTTTAATTGATCAATTAAGTACTGAGGCATAAAAATCACTGGCATCAGAAAAAAATATATAGATCAGGTTTGGTAAAAAAAAACTAAAAACATCTTAAAGACCCATAGCAGACAAAAGCCAGTAAATAAACACATTTTCAAGGTGCCACTGCCATAAAATGTAATGCAGATAAATCACCATGAGACGTAATTTCCCAGATTACAGGAGGCGTTTACACATTTATGTGTGTGTGTGTGTATTGTGTTTGTCTTCCTCTCCATCTTTCATGGAATAACCTAGGGTTATTGTCTTTGCTCTGGGGCTTGATCTCATTTTGTTGACCCGTGTGCAGTGCTAATCGAATGACTGCCGGTCTGTGGCACAGGCTGATCTCACCTGGGCCCCCACCCCGCCAGGCTGGCTTTACCACACCCCTAATACCCCGTCTGGCATGCTGTTTCTACCATCCCACTAAAAGACCAGTTCTCACTGTAGATACAGTATGCACTTGTGTCTACCCCACACAAGCTCAGCTTTGGCACACAGCACAGAGCATTATGCTGAAACCATATTTCAAGGCTGCGATTTACCAGGTATTAACAGCTCCAGGTTCAATGTGCAAAACTAGATCTCAGGTGCTGAAAGGCACCCGATGGTGGGATTGATGTACACATCAAGAAAAGATATAGAATCATAAATACATCCTGGTTGAGGTGCAGGACAGGTGGAATAATGAAAAGAATGACCAGTGAACGGGACCGTTGCAGCACCATCAGACAGGCCTATGAATATGATTCCAGATTGGAAGAAAATAAAAAAATTGAGAACAAAAGTTGGTTAACATTGTTTTGACACTTTTTGTATTACAGGTTTTGTGTCCACAAACTTTGGCAACAACAATGACTGACTGAAAGCTTACTGTTCGATACCTCTAGACTGTAAGCTTACTGTTCGATTGCTCTAGGGAGGATCACTAGACATGCTAATGCACTCTTATAAGTAGCTTTGGATGAATTTAACGTCTGCCAAATAACTCAATTGTAAATTGTTTTATGTAAATTAGAGACGTGACACAAAATCAGAGGTGGGGACATTTCACAGAAACTTGATGGCACCAGAAAGGTGAAATTTGAACATGGTGTCTCCTACATTGTCGGCGTCTTTAATCATTCCCCCTTGTCTGGGGAATACATGGCAGTCATTCATTCTGTGGGAAGCAGCTAACGTTAGGCACCTTGCTCTTCCACTCCCGGCAAATAACCCAGAAGCCTTTCCTTCACAAGCCCTGTTCCTTAGCCACCACGACATGCTACGTTTACACAGTGTTCAGAGTTAAAACCCACAGGCAGAGAGACAGAAAGACACGCACAGAAACAGAACTAGATAGAGAGAGAGAGAGTCTCGGAACAAAGAAAAGAGGGAAAGCAGAGAGAGGGAGGGAGGGAGGTGTAACAGCGAGGGTTGAGGGAGCACTTGTTATTCTGATGGCTCTGTCAACAAGAAGCACTTTAATCTGCCATGTCCAATGTGTTCGCTGGGGGCTGAACACAGCATCACCATAACGATTAAATCCAGTTTGAAGAGCTCACTGAGGGGAAGAGATACTCAACAATGCAGAGCTTCGCAATCCCATATAAGCCTTGCCTTCTTTTCCCTCTAAAACATCATGATTCTGAGAATTTCCATTCCCAGCAGTGAAGAATACTTCTGGGTGTGGAAAATGCCCTGCAAACCCAGGTTTTGTGTTAAAAAATGTTTTCCTTTTCAACCTGTAATTTCTGTAACCAATAAAGGCGACATTTGACCTTGTTTTTTAACCCTTAATAATCCCATGAGTTAACATATTTCTTTATGATTTTCTTTTTCATTCTTTTTTTCATTCATACCATTGTATCGATTTCTGGTTTGAACTCAGATATTGCAAAAAGATTTAAAAAAATAAGTTCAATAAACAAAGAGGAAAATATATGAGTACTAAATAGTAATAATAGCAATACATTTCCTTTCAAAAAATAAATAATAACAACTTTACAAAGCAAATGCGTTCACACACACAATTAGTAAAAACATTTTTACAAAGCATTTAGAATTTAGAATTTTTTTTAAAAGTGAAAGACTTAATCTGAGGCATTTTCATTCCGTTACCCCCCACCAATCACCCTAGGATTCCTCTCTATTTGCAGGACTGGAAGGCTTTACTTCCTAATTCCCACTGTGAGATCATTCAGTCCTCTCTGTTCTTTCCTTACTTCAATAGAGTGAGTTGTCAGTGGAAAACCATGGGCCAAAGAATGCTTCAAATGCACCCGGGCATTCACTAAAAATGTCAAAACTTTTTGGAAAGCAATGGAGGGGGCGAGTTTGTGATGTGACTCTAATCCTCACGCTCAGAAGAGGAGCCGTGCTTATCTTGAGTCAAAGGCGAGGCTGTCAGCCGGTCCATAATCGGCCCACTGACTGAGGGGAATTGTGTTAGTCGCTCCCTACAAGAAAAGATAAACGGGCCCTGAAGGCGCTGTCAAGTCTTTATTCATAACTTTATTTAAAAATAGTTTCCACACCAAACATAAAATGTACTTAAGTATTAAATGAGGTATGAAGGGCCATTAGTGAGCGTGGTAAGTACCCCTTGCAGAAGCACTTGGAGAAAGGTGCTTTTTACGCTAGCTGGCTGTTCGTTCCACTTGTAGGGGACCTTGAGACTTAAGATTTAGAAATGCATATGAATTGTGCAATCAATGTGCTCACCGGTAAATTCTACTGAACGGAGCAGCACAGTAGTACATCAGTTGCCCTTATCTTAAGACCTGATCAGCAGGTCCTTAACTAAACCAATCTTGTGTGCCACAAAGTCAAAGGTCAAATGACCGGGTAGGCTTCTCCAGAGTTTCAAAGGATCAGCAACTGTCTGGCTATCGAGAGAGAAAATAACTGAATAACAATGTATTCACAAAAATATATAAATAAATAATATAACTAGAATAACTAAATATTTATATTCCCCATAGGACAATAACAATATATACAGCATCACAATATTTCTGTTTGATTTCATTAAATTGTGCATACCATACATGCCATGACGTAAAGTAGGATCAATCAGAAATTATATTAACAGGAGCTTGTGCATGTGAATTCAAATGCAAGTCATTTGCATACAACACAATTGTGTAACACTTTATTACTGTATTTAAAATGGGTTATTAACTCTAATGTTTTTATAGCATATCTCTTTTTTTTGTCACATTGTTGTGCCTTTCTGACAACCTTGTTGTTTTTCTCTCGAATGGCAGGCCAGTCACCTGTTTCGGTGCTAATCGATGGCGTGTGACAGTGTATGTAGTGTGAAGTATGACAGTGCTCTGTGCTCAGTGTGATTGCAAGCCCCAGGCATGAACACACAGCGCTGGTAGACTAATGAATAAAACGGGATTGGTTTAGAGCACGGGAGAAGACAAGCGTGAGTCGCTTTGAGAAGCTGCACCCGAGCATCACAACATACACAATATGCCTAAAAGTTAACTAGTGTGCCTTACACTGGTCCAGTGGTTACAACGTTCGACACTGGCCACGGCGACCGGGGTTTGATTCCCCGTTGTGCCAAAGTCGGCTCTGGCCGGGAGCGATTGACTATCCGCCCCAGGGAGAGGGGAGGGAAGCAGACAGGATGTTCGCTGCACATAGGAGTGGCTCTTGAGTACCGGGTTACGGTTGGCTGCCTGGCAGGTGCCATCTCGGAGGAGACGATACTTCGCCTTCATCACTACCGGTCACAGGGCTACGGCAGCGAACTCACATTACAAGTGGTGCATTGACTTGAAAATAGCGGGTGTAATTGGCTACCAAATTGGGAGAAAATGGGATAAAATCTGAAAAAATTCTCAAAAAAAAGAAAAAAGAAGTGAACTAGTGTTTGAAGTATAGCCCACATCACCCCCCGCCACCTATCTGCACAGACTGACATGTGTCATCACCTCCTTCAGAGGCAGGGGGGTAGAATTCAGGGAAAGCAGTTAGTTGGACCAGCTTTAATAAGGCTTCATTAAACAGGCTACTAAGGGTTATTGATATGGTGTTTACTTGAGATCTTAGGCTATGACCTTCTATACACTGGCCTTTGGGGCCTATTTTGCATAGACATTCGCTTTTCCTGAAAAAGGTAACATTGATTGCAAGGTCCAGTTTAATGTGTGCTACATTATGCGGAAAAGGGAAAAGGTTGATACGTTTTTCAGATAACAGGTCGGGATGACCTTTATTAGCGAAAATTGCCATCGATCACACACGCACGTCCTACTTATTGACTTATGTCAATAAGTCAATACTGAGACGGGGCCAAACGGAATGAATCAGACAGCGTTGAGCAGGCATTTTTTTTCCCCTAGTGTCAGATCACAGTTCAGCGAATGGGCTTATAAACTGTGAACAGCCAATCATCTGGACTTTTTGACACCTGTTTTCACATAACCTCACTAAATTAAGTTTGTTAACCTCTTAGACATCTGCAAAATCCCTTCAGAATATTGAACTTTAGAACTTTTTTTTTTTTTTACCAATAATTGTATGTTTTGTTGAAAATTCTTGGCAATCTGCAGGAGTGTTTAACATTTTTACTAGCATCTAAAGAGTTAACAAATACTGGTGTAGACTGGTAAAGGTCCAACCCCTGACAAAGTCCCTCCACAAGTCAAAAGCTTGTCTGCACTGTTAAATCTATTTGGGAGCATTAATGCAATGTGCGGGTTTCTCTTCCCTCCTCCAGATGTGCAGGGTTTCTCTCTTCCCTCCTCCAAATGTGCGGGTGTCTCTTCCATCCTCAAATCTTCTTCCTTCTCCAGATGTGCGGGGTCTTCTTCCTCCTTCGGGTGTCCTTCCTTCCAGATGTGCGGGTATCTCTTCCCTTCTCCATGGGCCTCATTTATAAAAACGTTGCATAGAAACCATCCTACATTTGATCTAAGTTCATTTCTGAAATGTGCGTACGTGTGATTCAGAGAAAATGACTCTACTTGATAATGGCGAGCTGCAAGAAAAATAATTTTAGCGAGACCGAAATCAAGGTCCTGTTGGCGGAGGTGCAGATGCGTGCAGGGACACTGTTTGGGAGCCTTTCCAGTGGCTTTACCAGTAAAACCAAGTACGTGGCCTGTCAGGCTGTAGCCCAGGCTGTGAACGAGGGGGGGGGGGGCAGCAAAGGTCCCTGAATGACGTAAAGAAAAAGTGGTCTGATTTAAAACTGAGGTCAAAATCTCTAATAACTCCCTTCTTATTGCGCGGTTGGTGATATCTTCGAGAAGTGATAATGCTGCCATTCTTCCTCTTGCAAACCACTGCATTATTGGACATTTTATAGCCTATAGATTGACCAAAATGTTTTACACGTGTGGAACCATAATATGTATATTAAATAAATTTCCTTCAAGGATGTGTCAATTATGCTAATATGGGTAGTTTTGGAAAACCAATGTGTGTTTTTGTTATGTTTTCCACAAGTAGCCTAGCTTATGTTGTTTTAATTGATTAATAACTGTATTGTGCAAAGCATTACGTATAGCCTAAGCAATGTGTTCAATCTGGTAATACAACTACAACAGCATCTACTACTACTACTACTACTACTACTACTACTAATAATAATAATAATAATTAATAATAATAATTAATAATGAGGAAACAATTAGGCAGCAGACGACATGTTGGCGCTCTTAGATTTCCGAATACATTTTACATTACATTTACATTTTAAGCATTCAGCAGACGCTCTTATCCAGAGCGACTTACAAGATGTGCATAAATACATGGTAGGAACATTCATAGTTCGTGCAAGAGATCAGTGCAGTAATACAGCGATAGACATCATTGCAGGCAGCTACGTACCATACCTGTAATACTGGTTAGTAAATCATTATTTTTTTAAATGGAGTAAGCAGGGGTATATAGTGTTGAGCAAGTAGGCAGTGGTGATGACAATTAGCTAGATGTACAGAATTCAGTGGTAGTGGAGTCTGAAAAGGTGGGTTTTGAGTCTCTTGCGGAAGATCGCAAGTGATTCTGCGGTCCTGACCGATTGCGGAAGGTCGTTCCACCAGCGAGGGGTCAGGACAGAGAAGAGACGAGACCGCAAATAACTGCAGTACTCCAACATTGCCACAAGGAAACGTGCGTATGTCAAGTTGAAACCTGACGTGGAGCTGAGTACTTTTCCATGTCAAAGACCATTTTTATAAATCTGAACTTTGGTGTGGATTTGAGCGTACGCACATTCTAAGATCAAATCTGTGCGTAAGCATGTTTTATAAATGAGGCCCCAGATGTGCGGGTTTCTCTTCCCTCCTCCAGATGTGCGGGTTTCTCTTCCCTCCTCCAGATGTGCAGGTTTCTCTTCCCTCCTCCAGATGTGCAGGTTTCTCTTCCCTCCTCCAGATGTGTGGGTTTCTCTTCCCTCCTCCAGATGTGCGGGTGTCTCTTCCCTCCTCCAGATGTGTGGGTTTCTCTTCCCTCCTCCAGATGTGCGGGTGTCTCTTCCCTTGTCCAGATGCATATTTGAGCCTTTTCTGAGACACACTGGGTTATTTGAAGCTGCACGACCTCCAACACAGAATCCGTGTCTATGACCTGTGGCAAGGTGGCGGGACGGCGAAGGGGCGGCTCCACAGCTCCCGTGGAGACTGCTTACGAGTACAGGCAGTGAAAGGAGCAAACAGGTCTACAATTCAATTGCTGAACGAGCAACAGCTTCATCTCGTTGGGCAATCCAGGCTGAATTCAATCACCGCGAACAGGCGACTGCTTGAAAAGCAGAATGGGAGACAGAGACGGGAGATTCAGCTGGCAGTGTAGTGTAATGGTTAGGGAGCTGGGCTTGTAACTCAGAGGTTGCTGGTGGGGCACTGCTGTTGTACCCTTGAGCAAAGTACTTATCCTGAATTGCTTCAGTAAAATATCCAGCTGTATAAATGGATTGTATGTAAAGAAATGTAAAAACTGTGTAAGTCGCTCTGGATAAGAGCGTCTGCTAAATGCCTAAAATGTAAATGTAAATATAAAAGCTGGCCGGTTTTCGTGTCTCCCCTGCTAACTCTCTCGTCTCTAGATTCCTCGAGCAGCAGCCCCTGACTGGGGAAAGATCGAGAAACCAAGTGCCTGATCCGTCCGGGAAAGGGAAGTGCCTGACGAAGGCAAAGAGACACGGGCATCCGTGCTAGAAGGCACACGGAGCCAAAAGCTAGCCCTTTGTTTAGGCGTGCAGGCTATAATTATTATTTTATAATTTTTATTTTTTTTTATCTGTTGTGCTGCCCCACCCACGAATAGAAACCCTGATGGAGAAAAATTAATCGTTTTTAAAAATAAAACTCCTTTGCCTCCCACCTGTTCTCTCTCTCTCTGGTCACGGTCACGGGAATGGGTCACACCCTGCGCCCATTCACAGAGCTTTATTGAGGGGTTTCTCTTTTCATCAGGGGTTAGTTCATCATTTTGAATGAATTGAACTGTAGGTTGTTGTTCTACTGCCAAATACTGTCATTACAGTGGCTTAATACTTAACAATAATGACAGCATTATACACCACAAGGCCCATTTTCATCAAAGTGATAAACACATGGGGTCACTGATTTGAACATCCTTACCAATGGTTTCTTTCAAATTGTCATTTTTGCATTCTGCGATGCATTGGAAAATGTCAGTGTCACAGCTTGCAAAAAACCCCCCCAAAAAACAAAGAAAGACAGTCATTCTAGTGTAATCTTATCGCACAAATTTCAGTTTATTTCACATTACAGAGCAATTATTTGTGGAAAATGCACATCTGTGTTCAGTAGAGTACACACTGTGTGATCACATTTTTATGAGACACAAAAGCATTTCCCTGAAGCTAAAATGAATCATTGTACACTTATGAGGGTTAGAAGCAACAGAGTCCATACTGGCCGAAGTAAGAGATGTGAATATATGAAATATTCTCCAACTGTCCTTAAATAAAACACGTGTAACAAGGAAAATGTAATGTAAAGAAGCGAACTTAAAGAAGTGTACACTGAGCAAACAGCTCTCACAGCAGTGGTCACAGAGACAGACAGAAGGACAGAAATCATTCCACAGAATCCGTAAACAACACACCTGTGTGTGTGTGTGTGTGTGTGTGTGTGTGTACGTACGTGCATGTGTGTGCATTGGTGTCTGCGTGCGTGCATGTGTACATAGGTGCATATGTGTTTGTGTGTGTGTGTGTGTGTATGCACGTATGTGTGTGCTTCTGTGAATGTGCATGGTGTGTGTGTGTGTGTGCGTGGGCGCCCGTGTACGCATACGCATATGTGTATGTGTGGGTGTGTATGTGCATGTGCGTGTGTGCATATATACATATACGCGTGTGTGTGAGAGAGGGACACAGAGAGAGGAAGAAAGATAATTTGTTCATTTATATGCTGAATCTTCCTTGATAAGGCTGATGGCTACAAAGTGCCCCCAGTTACCAGGGTTTCAAATATAGAATCACATCCATCCTTTCTAAAAAACCTCCATTTTCCATTTCCTCTTCCATACCCCTCTCTATCTTTCTCCCCCACCGTTAGACGAGGTTGTGTCTTTCAGCTGGAGATGGGAGGGGTGGGTGAGACAAATAAGTAAATTAGAATGCATTAGCATGAACCGGGAATCCACAGGGCTTTAAATGGAAAGGCTAAGAGGAAAGGGTCAGACACTGTAATTACGCTTTCCTCATCTCTATATTCTGTAATCTCTTCTCTCTCTCTCTCTCTCTCTCTCTCTCTCTCTCTCTCTCTCTCTCTCTCATGCTGTCTGTCACCCCTCCCATCCCTCGGTTCCCCCCCACAGTCAATGGCCCTTTCGCCGCTGCAAGTCCACATGTATTTTTTTCATATTCCTCCACGGCATGCGGGCATAAGGCATGAATGGAGCATTCAGACAATGAGGCACTCACACGCCACAGATACACACTGGACACGCATGTACAGAGAGGCCTGCGCACTGACGAGCACGCTGGCCAGGCCGGCATTCTCACTGACTGACTGACGCACTGTCCGTCTGCTCGACTGAAAACTGCAGAAGGACAAAGGGACACTTGACAGTTTGATGCACTTTGCTCGCACACACACACACACACACACACACACACACACACACACACACACACACACACACACACACACACACACACACACACACACAGTTAAATGAAAAGAACAACTTTCAGCACGAATGGCCTTCACCAGACACAGTGACAAGGCGTTTTTATGTGGCTCAGTGGGTATCCCGATCCGTTGCTGGAGACGGACTCATAACCCGGTGAATAGCAAGGGCTCTCTATTCCAGCCCGTGTGAATTTAAATTCGCTCTGCGCTGGTGAAGGCACTGGGTAGACATTATGCATGTATTTTCATGTCATGCATTTTCAAAAACCATCTTACTTATTTTTGAGGATTTTGTCATGACTAGCTTTAAACATTTAAAACAAAAAAAAAGGTTTAAAAATGGAATGAATTTACATATCTGAGTTTAAAAGCGTCTGTGAACTGTAGCCCTCAAAAGGAGAACGAGGATGGAGGATGCAGCACAAAGCGTGCACAGCAGAGACGGCACAGCGAAGCACGGACTGGGGCTCCTTTCATCGTACTTCTTATAAAAAGCAATCACAGCAAAGCGATATAAAGACCCACACGTATGTCTGTACACATACAGATCTCAAACTCCTGCTTTTCACGAGCTGCAGAACAACTTTTTAAATATGATTCAGCCGACTGACAGGGTGTTATTGCCCACATTGACAGTATCTGTAACAGGATGTACGTTCAGGCAGGAGGGTGGACGAGCTGGCGTCTGGACCCTGAATTCCTGGACTCCTGGCAGCTATTCTTTGCACAAGATTACACTTCTGGAGACCTCCATTCGATTGAACACTATTGACTTGCACAGTAGGCAACACCAGTTTTAACATTTTTACACTTACTGCAGCAATCTGGGTTCAGTAGTGTCTTCCATGAGGGCACAACAGCAGGGTCTAACCAGCACAGCGACACCACCAGCCTCCTCCAGACTTTGAGTGACAGCGACAGGAGGCCATTGTTACATTATAATTACAGCTGTCAAATTCCATCAATTCTTTTTTTCTCCTTTTCGTTATATTCTTCTTCTTTTGCTTTGTAGACACTCTCACCCAGGGTGATTTGGGATTTGTCACATTTCTCACATTATACTGGATATTTACTAAACTGGGAATCAAACCCGCAGCCTCCAGGATGCAAAGTGTTCTAGTGATATTAACAGTCATATTAATACAAACAGGTTTAGATTCCCCCCCCCCACTTTGTAACTGATACATATCAGGAACAAAAGGTTGAGGATTATCCTTTTCAGCGATTGTGGTAAGAAAAGCGCCTCCACTGCTATGCCACCCACACGCCAGGCTGAAGCGCGAGCACTCCTCTGAACCCTACAGGCCACACCGTGCCACAGGAGAGAGCTTGCGGCCATTGGAGGAGAATACACATTTTGACACAAACTCGTCTGCCTCGGGAATCGGTCGAGCCAATTGATCTCCACGCCGGTGTGAACATCTTGTCTTTTGGCATTAGGGGGAGGTCAGGCTTTAAACACCTGCCCTTGCCTGGAGGTTCCTGCAGATTTGGAGCACAGGTGCCAGGGTCTGCTGACAGATGAGGTCCCTGGGACCGCTGCCTAACCCTCTGGAGCATATCTCAGCCACACCCACCGCTCTACAGCCACACCACAAAAACACCCCCGGACAGTGAGCACACCGTCCAGTTCACAGCGGAGTGGGCAAAAACACACCGCTCTACAGCCACACCACAAAAACACACTCCTCTACAGCCACACCACAAAAACACACCGCTCTACAGCCACACCACAAAAACACACCGCTCTACAGCCACACCACAAAAACACACCGCTCTACAGCCACACCACACAAAAAGGAGATTAGCTTGTTTTCCCAGAGGCGCTGCATGTTCCCCAGGTGAGCTGTGTTTGTCCAGGTGAGCTGGGCATGTTCCCCAGGTGAGCTGTGTTTCTCCAGGTGAGCTGTGTTTCTCCAGGTGCGCTGTGTTCCTCCAGGTGAGCTTGGTTTCCCCAGGTGAGCTGTGTTTCTCCAGGTGCGCTGTGTTCCCCCAGGTGAGCTGTGTTCCCCCAGGTGAGCTGTGTTTCCCCAGGTGAGCTGTGTTTCTCCAGGTGCGCTGTGTTCCTCCAGGTGAGTTGTGTTTCCCCTAGATGAGCTGTGTTCCCCCAGGTGGGTAGTGAGTGACACATGAGGAACCATGGACCAGTCAGAGACAGGGACGGGGCAGCTCAAATGAGCAGGTGCCCAACATATTTTGTGATGTTATCATTTTTAATGTTTCCTGCCCAAGGGCCACAGATGGAAATGAGCTGTGCAGCTAAACCTGGTGCACGGTCCCTGACAAAGTAACAAATAAATAAGAACCCCCAGCGCACACTCTCCTGCTGCAAGGTCATCACACAGGCCTCACACAGCACTGCTACGTTTGACAGGTCCAGCGCAGTGCTGGAGGTGGGATACTAGCTGGCCAGTACATCGCACGGAGAGCCAACAAATGAAATCCCTTCTCTCCTCAGGGAAGGTGAGAAATGGCAAAAGGCTAAATTAACTTATTCTGCAGACATGCAGCAAGCACCACAAGGGCTGGAGTGCTGGCTAGCCCTCTGCAGTTTCCTCTCTCAATTCATGTAGCTGACAGTCATTTTCAATGAGACAACGAGCCAAAGCCACGTATCATGAGGTATGCCGCTGTGCTCAGTGTGGCGCTGCACCCCGAGGCGGCAGTAACAAAGGAGCCGCCGGCGGTGACTGGCGTCGCAGGTGTGCTGGCGTCTGGCTCTGTCTGCGCAGGCCACAGCATCAAAGCAGCGTTTGCTCGCGTTACGCAACCCGCAGATGAAGAGAATTCAGGACAGGCCGCTAACAGCTGTGGAGACAGCCATGAATACACACACACACACACACACACACATACATAAACAGATATATAAATACACACACACACACACACACACACACACACACAGGCATAAACAGATATATAAATACACAGACACACATAAATAGATATATAAATACACACACACACACACACACACACACATACACACACACACACAGATATATAAATACACACGCACACACACACCCCTCTTTTGTCATGGCTCTGTGCAGTCTCTGGCTCTGTGCAGCTCAGTGAAATCATTCACTGAATGTATGCAGTGAGTGGTGCAGAGAGTGTTTGAGCAGCTGTTGGTGCGATAGTGTCTTTCAATGGTATTAGTGTGAGTGGAGAGGGATTTGAGTGCCCTGTGGATACTGATGAGGATACATGTCATTGCAAAGGGTTAGCTGGGAAATCTGAACACAAAGAGCTCCTTATCCAAAAAAATTAAAAAATAAGAAGATAAGTACAGATACAGGTGAACCCGTTTAAAATGCATTTAGATTTTGAAAAAGGACAGGATCCATTTCCACAGCAAAGATGAATGAGCAGACTTCTGGGAAAGCTGTTTTCTTCACAGTTTTATCAGAGAAACATAATGGAATATTATATTTCATACATAAATATACATGTATATAAAATATAATATTCCATTATGATTGTATATATTGTGGCAGCCCAAGGGGCTGGGCACAAGGAAATGGCTGCCTGGCCTACAACACATGGAAGCCTGAAAACACTACATTTCCCAGCAGGCCACAGGAACACCTGAGCGAAGTCAAGCAATGGGGACTAACGACCAGCTGAAGGCTATTTCGAGGCCTATTTAAAGGACTGACTCACATTACCCATTGAAAAGGAGTAGGAACGTGTTGGGAAAGGAGTTGGTGAGTGTGTTAAGGAGAGTGAGAGACCGTGACGTCGTTTGACTAGCCGGGATTTAGAGAGAGAGTGGAAAAGTGTTTTTTGGATTATTTTTGTGTATGAAATTGGATTGTTTTGAGGACCCCCATTGGATTGACTACGGACTGGATAACGGAATTGACCTGGATAACGGAACTGGATTTTGGACACTGACTACGAGATAAAGATTGCAGACTTTGTGTTTTTATTCCCCCAAATACCCTGCCCTTTGTTTTGTGTAGTGTTTGTCTAAGATTATTCGTTTAATAAATTATCATTTTGTTTATATTACTGCCTCCTCTGTGTTCTTGCACTTGCCTACGCCCTCTGCAAGGTCCGTGAGTGTCGCCCAACCCCTGGGGACACCACAATATATATATATATATATATACAGTGGGTTCGGAAAGTATTCAGACCCCCTTAAATTTTTCACTCTTTGTCATATTGCAGCCATTTGCTAAAATCAATTAATTTCATTTTTTTCCTCGTTCATGCACACACAGCACCCAATATTGTCAGAAAAACACAGACTTGTAGAAATTTTTGCAGATTTATTACAAAATAAACACTGAAATATCACATGGCCATAAGTATTCAGACCTAAGTAACCGGGCAAGAAGGGACATGGTCAGGGAGGTGACCAAGAACCCAATGGCCACTCTAAGAGAGCTTCAGAGTTCCTCTGCAGCGATGGGAGAACCTGGTAGAAGGACAAACATCTCTGCAGCACTCCCATCAATCAGACCTTTATGGTAGTGGCTAGACGGAAGCTACTTCTGAGTGAAAGGCATATGACAGCCCACCTGGAGTTTGCCAAATGGTATAAAGGACTCTAAGAGCATCAGGAAAAGATTATCCGGTCTGATGAGACACAAATTGAAATGTTTGGCCTGAATGCCAAGTGCTACCATAAAGGTCTGATTGATGGGAGTGCTGCAGAGATGTTTGTCCTTCTACCAGGTTCTCCCATCGCTGCAGAAGAACTCTGAAACTCTCTTAGAGTGGCCATTGGGTTCTTGGTCACCTCCCTGACCATGTCCCTTCTGCCCGGTTACTTAGTTTGGCCAGACGGCCAGCTCTAAGAAGAGTTGTGGTGGTTTCAAACTTATTCCATTTCACAATGATGGAGCCCACTGTTCTCCTGGGTGCTTTCAATGCTTTAGCAATGTTTTATACCCTTCCCCAGATCTATGCCTCAACACAATTCTATCTCAGAGGTCTATGGAGAGTTCCTAGGACTTCATGGCTTGGTTCTTACTCTGACATGCACTGTCAACTGTGGGACCTTACATAGACAGGTGTGTGCCTTTCCAAATCAAGTCCAATCAATATAATTAAGCACAGCTGGACTCCAATGAAGGTGTAGGCCCATCTCAAGGATGATCAGAAGAATTGGACAGCACCTGAGTTAAATATACAAGTGTCACAGCAAAGGGTCTGAATACTTATGGCCATGTGATATTTCAGTGTTTATTTTGTAATAAATCTGCAAAAATGTCTACAAGTCTGTGTTTTTCTGACAATATTGGGTGCTGTGTGTGCATGAACGAGGAAAAAAATGAAATTAATAGATTTTAGCAAATGGCTGCAATATGACAAAGAGTGAAAAATTTAAGGGGGTCTGAATACTTTCCGAACCCACTGTATATATATAAAATATCATATTCCATCATGTTAAGTCTATCTGACAAACAACAGCTGTTCAAGAAGTCTACTAACCCATATTGGCTGTGGAAAGTTTTCAAGAGGCAATGGGCTAAAAAAACATCTTAATGCATTCTGAATAGGACAGGACAGGACATATATATATCTCATCTCATTGTCTAAGCCGCTTATTCCTGGTCAGGGTCATGGGGGGCTGGAGCCTATCCCAGCATGCATAGGGGCGAGAGGCAGGAATAAACCCTGGACAGGTTGCCAATCCATTGCAGCATATATATATATATACAGTATATATACACACACTGACATACTATAGCAGATGTAATAATGTAATAATGCTTAGTTTACCTGTCCACAGAGACAGCATGTCAAAATCTCTCTGCCAAGAGATTTCTAAAACTATTTTCTCAGATTTCTATTTGATTTGAGCCCTGTATTTCTGGGATTACCTGCAAGAGTATGTGCATGTGAGACTTCCTCTGTTTCCAACAGTTGTCTGAAAATATCTATAGTATTTTCAAGGACGATGTGTACATTTCCTGATTCACAACTGAAAAGTGTCAGAAAATATAAGCCATTGAGGCCTGTCTAGGAGGGTTCCCCTTTAACAATGAGTGCATTGCCCTGAAACACCCTGAAATGGCAGCTTTCCCCGGTCCCTGTTACCTGGAGACAGTGAGGGGCCACCCGTGCCTGCTCTCTTTCCAGTTTAATCTCTGACTCCAGGTGTTTCATTATGCTGCTGTCTGCCTGTGAAATGGGATGTCAGGGCAGCTCCTGTCAGCTCCAAGGTGAGCCACTGTCAGGGTGCACACACACACACACACACACACACACACACACATACATACATGCATAGACAAACACACACACACAGGCATGAACAAACACACACACACAAACACACATGCATGGACAAACACACACCCACATACACACACATACATGGACAAACTCACACACACACACACACACACACACACACACACACATGCATGGACAAACACACACACAAACACACACCCATAGACATACGCAGACACATTTTTGTGACACACACATGCACACGTTCACATACACACACAAACACACATATACACGATCACACACAAAAACACAGGCACGCAAACACACACACACACACACACACACACACATGCACACATATACACTATCACACACAAAAACACAGACACACAAACACACACAAACACACATGCATACATATACACATACACACTATTACACACACACATACACACACAAACACAGATATTCACATACGCAATAACACACACAAAGACACAGATGCACACATACACACACACACACAAACACAAACAAACACACACAAACACACACATACACACACACACACACACACACAAACACAAAGCCAAACACACACACAAAGACACATGTACACAAACACACACACACACACAAACACATACACACACACAAAACACACATACAAACACTTACACACACACCCACACTGTATCAGGCAGGGCAACATACTGGTATGCCACTCTCAGGGGTTCTATATTGAAAATCTCTTGCAATATTCTTATTATCACATTGGTTGTAAAACCCCTGGTGGGCTGCTGCTTCCCCTGAAGGTCACCTACGCTGGATTCCATCAGCGTGTTTTTGGGTGTCTACCTCGGTAAAAATGTCACCCTCAGGGTGCCCCAAGGGCATCTACTGGGCCAATAAGTAATTTAATGTTACACGAGTAGGTCCACCCTTGTACATCAGCATGAGAAGGTGACAGCAGGACACTCAATCTTTGTTTCTTCTTCTTTATGACATCCTCCCTTTCCTGTTCACAATCCGACCCCTCGCACTGATTAAATGAAACCTTACCCACACATTGTCAGTTGCGCGGCCTGGTAATCTGCAACAGGTGCAGCACAACCAACCCCTTCCCCGATCTGGCCGCTGGCTCTCCACACAGCTCTACAATCCATCCCGCCCCCCCCCCCCAACCTTGATGGACAGGCATGTGTTATTGTCAAGGCCGTTGCCAGGATGGAGCGGTCTAAATAAATTCTGGAACCCTGTAGAATCCACCCGTCGTCCCAGGTTTCAGGAAACAGCTGAGGGAACACAGCCTGCTTCAAGCCTGTTGCTGCCTTCCCTCTCCTCCAGACTGCTGTACGGCGTGCAGTACCCACCAAGTCAAGCTAATTCAGCAAATTATCTACATTTAATTACACGGCAGCTCCACAGGTATGCTCCACCCCCTTCCATGTATGGTGCAGTACCCCTGGGACTTAAACACCACAGTTTGGAATTGTGTGTATGTGAGGGGGGTAGCAGCAGTTTACTCTGTGATCTCCTGCCACGGTAGCAGAGTTGGTGCAAAACCCACACGCTGCTTCGGCTCTGGAAGGGGGGGCAAGTGCAAGTCTGCAGGCACACACACACACACACACACACACACACACACACAGGCACTAACAGCAAGAGGTCGTGGATCCTGTTGGTGATACTGTAGGGGTGGTGTGAAGCCAGCAGGTAATATTTAGGCCATAGGAGCCCCCTAGTCTGGTCTGTTGCTGAGGTCAAAGGTGAAGGGTCCGAGCTCAGAGAGGGACAGGAGCGTGGAGCACTGCTACTGTGCTTTGTCTCACATGGATTGAAGCTGACAGCTACCAGCAGGATCCTGACATGACTGCAGAGCCGTGATGGCTGGGCAGGCTGGGCGGGGCAGGGTGATGGATGGGTGGGGCAGGGCAATGGCTGGGCGGGGCAGGGTGATAGATGGGCAGGGCAGGGCAGGGCGGGGCAGGGTGATGGCAGGGTGGGGCAGGGCGATGGCTGGGCAGGGCAGAGTGGGGTTTCTAGGCCAGGTAGTTGCTGGAGTAAAAATTGCTGGACTCCGACACGGTCTTGGATACGCTGCGGGAGGAGGAGCCGTTGGAGGCGAGGTCCACCTCCAGCCCCACCCCTGCCAGCTGAGAACCCTCCCCATGCTGAATCACGGTGGAGACGGTGGTCTCCATGCGGCTGGTCTTGTACACGCTGACCTGGGTCTGGAGGTAGCGGGTCGACTTCAGCTCCAGGCCCTCGTACGAGCCATCGGTAACGCAGGGGCACCAACAGAAGGCCTGCCTGAACCCAGCCCGAAACCTACAGGACACAGGGCACACTTAGGTCAGATCCTTTTTGAAAAAAATTACATTTTGTTTCAGATTTGTTCCAGTTTTTCTCCACAGTTTGGAAGCCAATTATACCCTCTATTTACTTCGATTAACCCACTGCCCGTCCCTACGGGGCAAGCTACTCTCCGTGGCTGGCAATGACCTGCCTCCTTCAAGATGGAACTCACCGACCCTCTTTCTGGAGACACCCTTACATGCTTCACAGCGAGTTTGTGCCGACCACCTTCCCCCCTCCCTGAGGAGCAGACAGCCAAATGTCCAGGGCCCGTCTGGCAGAGGCAGGTTTCAAATTGTGTCCCTGACAGGCAACTCACACTTGTACATGACCAGCCCTAATATAGGTGCGTTAGACCGCTACGCTATCCACCAGCCCGTGAATCAGATACTTTATTAGAAACACTAACCCTTAAGAAGCCAGTAGAATTTTGGGAGATTGCTAACAATTTGAAAAGAAATTCTAATCGCAAATTTCACTGGCATCTAATCAATGAAAGAATTCCTAATACATATTATGAAACCAATCTTCTGAAAACATCTTCTACCTCCATACCTGTCATTGAGGAGGTAGTAGATGATGGGGTTGTACATGGTGGAGCTCATCGCCAGCCACATGATGGCCAGGTAGACCTGCTGGATGAACATCTCCTCGAACAGGTGCGGGAAGAACTCGTCCAGCAGGAAGTAGACGTGGTAGGGCAGCCAGCAGGTGGCGAAGGTGCACACAACCACAATCATCATCTTCACCACCTGAGGAAGGGGGGGAGGGGTCAGAAGGAAACACCACTGCTCAGTGCCTCAAAGCCTTGCTCTGTCTGACTAATCCCCCCCCCCAGCACTTGACAGTAAGAGACTAGTACTTTGCGCTTGGCAGGGAGAGACCGGTAACTTGCACTTAGCAGGGAGAGACCGGTACCATGCGCATGATGGTGAGACCAGTACCTTTCGCTTGGCAGGGAGAGATCAGTACCTTGCGCTTGGCAGGGAGAGATCAGTACCTTGCACTTGGCAGGGAGAGATCAGTACCTTGCGCTTGGCAGGGAGAGATCAGTACCTTGCGCTTGGCAGGGAGAGATCAGTACCTTGCGCTTGGCGGTGAGAGACCGGTACCTTGCGCTTGGCAGTGAGAGATCAGTACCTTGCGCTTGGCAGGGAGAGATCAGTACCTTGCGCTTGGCAGGGAGAGATCAGTACCTTGCGCTTGGCGGTGAGCTGCTCCCGATATCGGTCCGAAGAGTCTCCTGGGATCTCGCTCGCCCACAGTGTCAGACCCACCACCAAGTACGCACAGCCCATCACCAGCAGAGGGAGGAAGTAAATCAGCACTGCCACACAGACATAGTACCTGAGAGAAGGAGGGATGAAGAGAGAGAGAGAGAGGGAAGGAGGCATGATGGAGAGAGAGATAGATAATGGGATAGAGAGGGATGATGGAGAGAGAGAGGCAGGAATCGACAGAGTAATATAGCAGAAAGTAAAAAGGTGGGGGAGAAATTGTGGAGGGGAGTGAAAGAGGAGCCAGAAGTGATGAAAAGGACCAGTTAGCTCTTACACAGACGGTCATAAAGGCCAGTGTGTAGAATCAGCCTGTTACTTTTCAAGAAAAACTTCAAAAAGCCCCTGGTTTTATGCTGGATGAGAGGCACTCCAGATGAATTCAATACCTAATCTAGGTAATACCAGTCTAATACCACCTCATACCCCCTGTGGGGCAGGACTCCACAACTCAACTTCTAGATGAGTATCCAGTCAGAATGGTTATTTTATTTGTATTCCTGATTTATATTTCTCTTTGATGAGCATAAAGATAACCTCTGGGGCACGTGTAAGGCCATCCGCCCTGTACATCACGCAGGTACAATGATTGCTTTGAATTTTTACAAAATATAATTACATTTTTAAGATTTTACCCCGTTTTTCTCCCAATTTGGTAGCCAATTACCCGCTGTGCTTAGTTCCCTCATAGTTTGCTGCCATAGTCCTGTGACCGGCAGTGACAAGGGCGAAGTGCTGCCTCCTCCGAGACAACACTCGTCGTGCCGTCGACTGTAATTCCGGTACCCCAGAACCACTCCTGTGCGCAGCGAACTTTGTGTGTTGGCTTCCCTCCCTGGGGCAAACAGCCAATTGCTGCCCCGATGGCCAGAGTCAGAGCCGACTCTGGCGCGACGGGGAATCTAACCCCAGTTGTCCCCAGCTGGCCAGCGTCAGACGTTGAAACCACTAGACCACGCGGGAGGCCCGTACAATGATTGCTTTTAAATGATATATATACACTCAGTGGCCACTTTATTAGGTATACCTCTCTAGTACTGGGTAGGACCTCCCTCTGCCCCCTGAATTCTTTGTGGCATGGATTCAACAAGGTGCTGGAAACATTACTCAGAGATTCTGATCGATGTTGCCATGATAGCATCACGCAGTTGCTGCAGATTTATCGGCTGCACATTCATGTTGCAAATCTCCCATTCCACCACATCCCAAAGGTGCTCTATTGGACTGTGATCTGGTGACTGTGAAGGCCATTGGAGTACACTGAACTCATTTTTGTCATGTCATGTTTGTGGAACCAGCTTGAGATGACGTGTGCTTTGCGACATGGCCATTAGAAGATGGGTAGACTGTGGCCATTAAGGGATGCACATGGTCAGCAACAAGAATCAGGATGGATGCATGGATTCATGTTGTTCACATCAAATTGTGACCCTACCATCTGCATGTCGCAGCAGAAATAGAGATTTGTCAGACCAGGCAACGTTTTTCCAGTCTTGAACTGTCCATTCTTTTTTTGGTGAGCCTGCGCCCACTGTAGCCTCACTTTCCTGTTCTTAGCTGACAGGAGTGGAAGCCGGTGTGGTCTTCTGCTGCTGTAGCCTATTCACTTCAAGGTTTGACGTGTTGTGCATTCAGAGATGCTCTTCTGCATATCACTGTTGTAACACATGGTTATTTGAGTTATTTGTCAGTTACAGTTGCCATTCTTCTTCTCATTAACAAGGCATTTTCGCCCACAGAACTGCCACTCACTGGATGTTTTTTGTTTTTCGCACCATTCTCTGTCAAATCTAGAGACTGTTGTGCGTGAAAATCCCATGAGATCAGCAGTTTCTGAGATACTCACACCACCCCGTCTGGCACCAACAATCATTCCACGGTCAAAGTCACTTAGATTACATTTCTTCCCCATTCAGATTTTTGGTCTGAACAACAACCGAACATCTTGACCATGTCTGCATGCTTTTATGCATTAAGTTGCTGCCACATGATTGACTGATTAGATAATTGCATTATTGAGCAGGTGTACAGGTGTACCTAATAAAGTGGCCACTGAGTCTATATACTGTATATATATTTTTTTTTTTAATTCTCCGCGAGCAGTGAACTCTGCTTCTCCTCATACCAGCTCACCCTCCCCCCTTCCCCTGGGGTGGACAGCCAAACGCCGCCCCCGATTGGGGCTCCCCACCAGGCCCGGTCTGGTACAGTTGGGTTTCGAACCGTGACCATGATAGGCAGCCCACACTCGTAAAGGACCAGTCAATATGGGTGCGTTAGACCACTACGCTATCGGAGGCCCCACTTCTTAAATGATATTTAACAGAATTTATGATAATGAGTCCAAAAGCCCAGGTGAACCACAGAGCGGTTTCACAGGAAGCGAACCAGCGGGAGACCGGACAGCTTCTACCAACGCAATCAAAAGGAAATGTGCTCTGACAGCGATGTCACCTTGAGGAAAATGCTGTTAAACTCTTTCACACTTGCACCTCAAGGCAAATTACAAAGGAGGTGCTAGCGCCTGGTTGTACACAAAGGTGGAAAAGTTGGCCCCATATTTCCAAAGCGACTCAGAGTAGAAGTGCTTTCGGCTCATAATTGGACACGGTTATGGCATATGGAGAGTCCGAACCCAATCCTAGTTCAACACTGCTACTCTGAGATGCTTTATTCAACACTGCTACTCTGCGATGCTTTAGAAATACGGGCCCTGATCTATATTTACTTTTCTCTGTTTGGGGTGCAAGTTAAAGGAATCCAAATAACCTCACCGCAACAATTCCCTGCATAATGAAGAATAAAATCATTTTTTATTATTGTTCATTTAATGAAACACAATAGCTAGTTAAAAATGGCCCCAGTCTCAGGATTTCTGTTTCATTCCTCAGTGAGGATCTGTTGACATTTACAGGAACAGGTTATTTGTCCTTCCTCTAAAGGGGAAAATGACAGCAGCATGCAGCCTTCTGAGGTTGACAGTACATACTGTGCTTATTACTGGAGTCAGATCGCAGAGGGCACACAGAAACACAAGCTCTCACCTGCAACTGAGAGCACAGTGGACAGAGACCACCAGATAATAATAATAAACTAAATCATAATAATAATAATAATAAGAAGAAGAAGAAGAATGATACATTTAATTTATACAGTGCTTCTCATACAGGCTCTCAAAGAGCTTTCCAGGTAATGGAAAACAGAAGGCGACACATAAGACACAAATGAATAAAAACACAAGTATACAAATACACAAATATAGCAAGAAATCTAAATAACACAGTGAAACAATGGCAAGTAAAACAGGTCATACAGTAAAAATATCAGGAATAAAACAAAAATTAATTACAAGGAATAAAGAGCAAGTTTATAAAGATGAGTTTTTAAAAGCAGAGACTGTGATACTCTCTGGCAGAGCATCTGGGGGCATCACTTGGGGGCCAGCATAGAGAAAGCTTAATCACCCTTTTTTTATGTGGAGTGTAAAATAATTACAGACGCGATAAACAAGGCAACTGAAAGCTCAAACCGTGAGCCGCACGCCTCCTGTCTGTCCTTTATACCCAACCATTAAACTCACAGATTTACAGAGCGGCTGCAGGCACTCCCTCATTGGCCTTTATGGGTCTTTAGAGGGCAGCCTCATATAAATATTTCACTGTTCTCCTAAATCTCTAGCCTTTCTCTTGTAATCCATGTGCCCACCAGCTGTTAACCGTGTGTGTGCCTCTTTATGTATGCATACAGTATGTGTGTATGTATGTTTCTGTGTGTATGCATCTGTGTGTGCGCATGTGTGTGTGTGCCTCTGTGTATGTGTGTGTTTGTGTCTCTGTGTGTGTGTGTGTGTGTGTGTGTGTGTCTCTGTATGCGCCTCTGTGTGTATGTGTATGTGTGTGTGTGTGTGCCTCTGTGTGTATAACTAGGGAAGTGCAATACAACTGTGTAATAATATGTACTGAGACTGTGTAATAATATGTACTGATGTTTTGTGCTGTTATGGTTTGTGTATATGTAATATGGTGGTGTATGGGAAGCTGTGTGGAAACAACAAACTTTCACCACACTGTTTTTACCAACTCAGAACTGACCACGTCCTTCACTCTCAGACACAAAATGTTTTTAATGTTTTTAATGTTTCTATGTCTTAATGTGTATTGAAGCTGCCGAATTTCCCTCTTTTGGGATAATAAAGGTCTTCTACCTAACTAACAAAACCCAGAAAAAAGTGAGTTCACACTAGGCAATTCTTGGAGATTGCCAGCAAGTTTTTGGTGTACGACTGAAGGTGACTCACATAACACCTGGGCTGCTGGGTGACGCTGCGTAGGTTTCGAAACGAGGAGCCTTATACTGTACGCTATCCACGAGCCCTCCTGCTCCCTTCAGGGATCAGATAATCTCTCCTCTAATCCGTGCCAGGACAGTGAAATAAATTAAAATATGTTGTAGACCAAGATGAAATGGCTCAATCTGAACTATCCGAGCTTCACCCACTCCTCTCATCTGGCACTCAGGAACAGTTTGGGGGTAATTACTCATTCTGGCAGGTGCAGACTTTCTGAGGGGTGTACTTCGGCTCCAGATTGATTTCTATACCTCACTCAGGAGAGAGCCTCATTCCAGACAAAACTGCTTCGGAGAAGATGGGCATGCATCAATTTCAAAGAACTCTCCGTTGGTGAAGGGTATCTATGTTGTGGTGCCACACCCCAAATATTAACCATTTTAGCCTCAACTCCACAGCTTGTTGTGGTCTGAATCGTTGCTCACAAGAACACACACACACAAACACAAAAATTAAGCACAACAACACACACATAAAACAGTGCTTAGCGCCAGGAACCTGCACACAGCCCACACGCACAACATGGCAGGACACTGTGGCACTCGTTCATGACGAGGGCGCAGATTAGGAATGATGAAGTGTGCATGCAACAGTGGTAAACATGTTAATCTAAGGACGAGACAGGTTTTGCTCTGCGGAAAAAGACTGATGGCATCTGAAGGGAGCGGCTCTACTGCTTAAGGAAATGACTTCACTCCATCAACGCCTGACATTAATGTGAACACGAGTGCTCAGAGCAAAATAGGCATCACAAATAAAATATGGAGGGAGAGATAGGAGGTGGGTTGCCAGAGTAGAGTCCCCCCAAGTATATCCGCCCAAATGTAGGAGTTATATAGGGGAAGAAATATATAGGGGAGTTAAAAATGTGTGGGCGTCAATGATAGATATGGGGGCGTTAAAAGAAAGTATGGAGGAAGTGTTTGGTAAAATTGGTATGGACATAATTTTAATGGGGGATTTTGAGGAATGTTTTGGAATCCCTGACGCATCACTGGCAGTAATGGACCCCTGAGGTGGGAGGGAGAGAGGGATGGAGAGGGAAAGAGGGAGGAAGAGAGAACCTGAGAAAGGGCCAAGAAAAGAGAAAAAGATATATCTTTTTTGCATTTGTTTGGCTACCGTGATGAAACAAATTAGAAAAAGTACAGATGATGTCTGTTATCAATAATAGGGTTATTTTGTAGTTGTTATTGGACTCAGGAAAAACGTGTGATAAAGCAGTAAAGACACCTAAAGTGATAACGTATCTATTCTTAATGGCACATGTGTATGTAACTCAAACTTGTAACAAAACAGTGTGGAACTCGTTACTCCCACTGACGACCATAATCACTTCCTCTCCTCAAACTCAGGCTCAACGTGGTTTACTGAAAAATATCATAGTTATTACTCCCAGAGCACAGAAATATTCAAATAAACGTAACAGGACATCCATTTATCCTTTCCAGGATTCATCATATTTTTCCAGAAAGGTCCCATTGAGATATGAAATCTCTTTTCCAAAGGAGAACGCAGCATCAGTTAAAATACATTACATAGAGGATTCTATTAGTACACTCAATTCAAATAGGATAACAGCATACAGTACATACAGGTGTACTTCAATGCGCCCTGGCATAGATTCTACAGGTGTCTGGAACTATTGGAGGGAGACAACACCATTCTGAGAAATTCTATCATTTGGTGTTTTGTTGATGATGGTGGAGGTTGGATTGAGATCTGGTGACTGAGATGACCATGGTGCCCTGTGGATGGGGGCATTGTCATCCTGGAAGAGACCACTCCTATCAGGATAGAAATGCTTCACTATAGGATGAAGGTGATCACTCAGAATGGCTTTGCATTTATTAACATGTACCTTGCCCTCTAAGGGGCTGAGTGGACCTAAACCATGCCAGGAAAATGCACCCCACACCATAACAGAGCCGCCAGAACCCTTCATTTACTCAATGTTTCCTTTATTTTGGCAGTTACCTGTAACATTAATGATTGGAACAGTTTGTAACAGGAGCATTTGTCGGTCACAGAGGAATTGACTAAGCCTTAAATTTCAGCTAGGGTTACAAATGCATACACTTTGAACTTTTGTATTTATTTTGTATTAAGAGAGACCAGAGGAAGGGTGGAAGTTTACCTCATACAGCCTTGTAAATGTATATGTACCAGTGAATTAATCAGTTTTTTACAGTGGTTAGACCCACCCTTTGATTAAGGGTGACCCTGCTTTTGTCACAAAGCGTAAGGCACCTTGTTACACTGTCACGGAAGCTTATGAAACTGTCGAGCAAGCATGCACTTATATAACATCACTGTAGTCAATCATAAAAAATGCCAAAAAGTAGCTAAAACCAGTTTTCACTAGGCTTCAAAAGGGAAGCAGGATTTGTTCCTAAAGTAGAAACATAACAGCCGGTGATAATGTTAGTTATCTGACTTGATAATGAAAATAAATAAAAGGTGCACCATTTAAGACAGCAGCAAAAAAAAGATTTTAAAAGGCGTGGAACTAAAGGAATCACTCATTTCCTGTCGTCTCTACCAGGTGGTTCTTTATCTTGTTTCATTCAGGAATAGTTATGGCCGGTGTGTCACAGCTCCCTGTTCCTCAGGCATGGGAAGGCAGCTGCGTGCTTCACGGCCTAACTTTCACTTGCATAATGCTTCTCTCCTCCCCATGGAGGATGGAGTTTCCAGGAAAATGTGGGCAGAATGAAGGGATTCGCAAACTTTTCACCTTTAGTGGCCATATATGTTGCATGCTGTGAGATAACTACAGTTTTGTCACAACCTCCTAAGACTGAGACAGCAAAATCCTTCCTCTCTGGGCAGACAAGGCTCAATGTGTTGGCCGGTCTTGATGCCTAGACTGTGCAAACTGATTCTTGTAATTGCCAAGGTAACTGTCAGTTTTCTATCAGTTACAGTACCATGGTCAGGGACCATGCCATACTGTCTTTCTAGAGCCTGATTGTACTGAAGTCTAAGCTGTGGTTTTGTGTGTGTATCCCAAGATATGTCAGGACCGCAACACATGGAAGTTTTTAACCCCTTCAGACCTGAATTATGTTCCAGGGATGGGGAAAATACAGCCATGCCTTTTCCCCATCCTAAATGCAACCAGAAATGAGATTCAATCAAAACAAATGTTTTATTACAAATCTTTAATTGTTTATTATTGTTAGTTTATCATCCAGTGGATGCTAGGTCTGAACAGTTGTGAAATGTTACATACAAGATTCAATGAACTTTTTTAAAATAGATGAATGTCTTGGAGCATTACATTTACTTGTTTTGCTTAGTATAAGTATTTCCTCCCTTTGGTAAAAACAATGAACAACTTAAACTTGTTAAATTTCACAAAACAAAAATGACTTTCTTCACTGATTCTCAGATTTTCTGTGTTTTTTTGTTGGATAAATATCTTAGAACATGAACCCTATTAGTATTTCCACCCTTTTGTAGATGAACAATGAAGAATTTGACGTGTTAAATGTTAAATGTCAGAAAAAAAGACTTCTTGAGACAACTGAGTTTTTGAATAAATTTTTTTAAAAACTTTTAAAATAAATTCCCAGAAAAACAAATGTCAGAACACCTGTCCTGGTGGATAAAATCAGAAACAAAGAAAAAAATAGAGAAAAAGAACAGTTGTTCACAGTGTTCCAAGCTACCTTCAATGGAGAAATCAAATGGAAACAGCTATTATGGTATATATTATTGTTATTAATAATATTATGAATATTAGTGGTGGTTCTGTGTGGCTCAGTAGGTAGAGCATGGCGCTGACAATGCTTAGGTTGTGGGTTTGATTCCCATTGGGATTTTTTCCCAGTCTCATTTGATTATTCACTTATGGATTATGAATATATGGATGCTTCAATTTTTAAATCAAAGCTACAACTATTGACAATACACAAGCCTGAAGGATTTTTTTGGAGGAGGAGGAAGGAAGGAGGTCCTGGAATTGATTATTTTGGCTATATTCCCATGTTTCTATAACATAAAAACAGACAATGTTTAACAAAGAATATTTATTAAGCATAATAAAATCAACAGAAACACAAAATGAAAAGGGAAGCTGACGTTGGATTGATGAAAATAAATAAACGAGAAACAGGGGTGTATATGTATGAGGAATGTTTGCTTGTTAAATGTATGTGATGCAAAGCACTGAAACTGACCACGTGGAGTAGCCAGCGTTTACGTGCTTTGTCTCTTAACAAAGGGACATAGAAGTGGCACGGAAAAACAGACAATCTATTGTAATAACACTCCGAAAGGGCAAATGGTACTATGTGTGTGTACACATCAATAGCAGGTTTGCGCAATGCATTTTCTGCGTTTTGGTGAATAACGTTATGTTCCTTTCATAAAGTGTAGCACTGTGTGTAAGGGAAGCATAGCTTCAGCGCGCATGTTATACTACTGACCAAACTTCTTATGAGTTATTTCAACTCTGCAAAACATGGAGATCATATATGTGAAAAGATGGTTAATTACTGGGGAAGTTAGAAAGGATTAAAAGGAACAACAGTCTACTCCATTGGGGTAGCTAAGAAACAACAAGTTAAACAGCTAACTAGTTGTTACAATTCTTAATCCTAACACACATGCTAAATGGTAATATAATATAACAAGGTGTCGATGCATTCATTATATAATGACTATCCTAGCTATTTCCTGGGATGTTTTGCCAGCCTTACTGGAGTCCTCTGAGCGTGTCGTTGCTTACGATGGCGTAACTCTGATGGTGGTTCCAGTGATTAAACACGCGGTGCGTGGGTCCCTTTTGTTCCAGTGTGGGGTGGATTTCTTCCTCCGGTGCCTGGTCTTTCATGTGTGTGCAGGCCTGTGTGCAGGCCGTCCGTGGTACTCACTGTGGCTTTGTGGTTGATGTGATGGTCGGGTCCGTTCTGGTGAAGCACGACTCTTCGTTGTCGACGAGAGAAAATACCTTTCTCTTCAAGTTGGTAGCTGGTTGAGATTAATTAGCTAGCAAAAGTGCCAGGACGAGATGCTAGTTTACGCAGGAATGACTTCCTACGTAGGAATTAAAGCCCTTTTTAGCATTTCTGCCAACAATACTAACTAGTTACCATGAGGTAGACTAGTCCACCTTTGAGCTGTACAACCTCACAGGAAGTAAGGAGGCAGGACAATGCACGTGAGCGAAGGTGAAAGAGAGATAGCGAGAGGACAATAGGTGCGTGCTAGGTTTATGTAGCGTTACAGTGGGGGAGGTGAAATGCTACTGTAAGGTCACCCATTAGCTAACAGTCTTTTGAAGTTGCTGCTTAGCATTGCGTGCAAGTGACGTCTGTTCGTCCCTGTTGATCCGTCATGGACACATGGACCCTACATATATACTGTATATCCCTTGACAAAAATTAACAAAGGAGATAAGGTTGATAAATGGTGCCATATACAGCTATTTTAATGGTTTTGTATCATTGTTATGTGGTAAACATACATTCTCCAAAGGCAGGCTGCTCACATAGTGCTCAAAGCACCTTTCCATCCCTGATTTTATAATCGATGGAACAGGTTTTCACGGGAACACCATGTGTGTTTTATTCAGACAGAAATTAATGACACCTCAAGGTACATATGAGAAATAATCACATGAACTCCCCTACTGTGGACCAAAGAGTCACTGGATACATACATATTATTTAACGTCCCTGACCATGTTTGGTCAGCTCAGAACTATTCTTGGAATTCTGATCTCTAGATAACGCCTAATATCTGCAACACAATATGTATATACCATTGCATTCATACTACGGTATGGATTAAGGACAGCAAAATAATATTGGCAAAATGATCATTTAAATATGGATATGTCTCAATTAATTGTAACTGATTGTGTTAATTGGCTCTGTAACAATAATTTTTTGATATCATAAATTAAATATTCTTTTGGATTAGTGTTTTTTCTTTGGACAGATTAACTGTAAATATGTTTAATACACACTTGTACTTTTCTGTTTTTACACACCTACAACTGAAAATGTGTTACACAAAATAACTCTTTGACATTAACTGTCAAAGAGATGTTGAAACTAAATCAATATTCAGTCTACAGCTCCATCAAACTTTGTTACTTGAACTGCATTAGAGCCAAAAGCAGAAAAGCACAGTGTGTCTTTAGGACCAGAATAGAGAAACAGAATACAAAATATCCTCAGCTGACAGTGTCTCATGTCCTGCTGCTGGGTTTTGCTGTAAGAAATGTGTACTGATTGTGCTTGTGTTTATGGACCCGGAGCTACAATTTCATGGTAACGAGAAGTCAGTCTTCAGGGATGCTCAGTTGTACGGCTTTGTAAAAAAAGAAAAAAATCTGCCAAATCATAAATGAAGAGTTCATACGCAAAAAACGATAAACGTCATTCCTGCTAAAACTAAACCAAACAAGCCATGATTGAGATCACAGTGTCGTCTTTGCGATTTCCAAATCGCATAAAAACTCAATATATCTTATGCTTTATGTACATGACATTTAAAAGACATGACGTTCTAAATTTGCACAACCATGCAGTACAATTCAGAACAGGGACCTACGAAGAGAAAGAGGACAAGATTGCTCTTTTCACCATAATATCAGGGCAGAGAACGAACGCAGTACCCCACTACCAGAAATGATGCAGTCAAGATTCCCAAATTTGGGAAATTCACAGTGGTCAGCACAACCGGAGTCTCGCTCTGGGTGAACCAATTTCAATTTAGCAAAAAATCTGAATGAGGATTTACCTCCTTTTGATGCAAAACAAACTGAAAAAGATCTATTTATTTATTTATTCTGAAATGTAGATTTTTGAAAATCTGTCTTTCTGTTACTTTGCTTACATCAATTTTGGGTCACACATTTTGGAATTGATAAGTTATACCAAGAAAGCACAATAACAAATCTTGATTTACTGAAAATGACAGAAATGTATTTATCTGTTTTTGCATCCAAACTCTTCAAATATAAAGCCTGTTGTGTCAGCCCAGTTCAGGGGTGGAATTTTAAACAGCTCAGTTTGAGTCTGCTTCAGGCCTCAAAACCAGATTTAAAAAATTCTCAGAGATCTGCACGAGTGTATACATGTGATTCACATGTATAACACACATTTCAACATGTCGTCTAAAGTAGGCTCAAATATATTTTTGTATTAGCCTAAATAAATCTGTGGACCAGACGATTGAGGAGACACCTCAACAGAGGAGACACATCAACAAAGACACCCAGACACCTGGAGGTACAAAAGGTTTCAGCCTGAAAGGTGGAGCTTTAGCTAGATACGACCTGACATCCAAGTACCGGAGTATGTACTTGAGGCAACTGAGGGGCATGATAGGTCAACATGACTATGACTTCAGTCATAAAGACCTACAGTTGCCTAGGATAATAAGAGATGAGGCTGATGTCCTGTCCATTATTCAGCTGATGGAGACCAGTTGGTTTAATAATTTCAACCCTGACCATGGAGAGCTTGTTAGTTTGTTAACTGCTACTGCTGCACCACTAGGGTCCTAACTAAGGACCTTCTTGAAGCCCACAGGATAGGAGAGGAGGGGACCTAAACCCCATGGAACACCTGTGGGGTAAGCTGAAGAGGAGAGTCCACAAGTGAGAACCAAGGACTCTGAAGGATCTGGAGAGATTCTGTATGGAGGAATGGTCTCAGATCCCTTGGTATGTGTTCTCCCACCTCGTCAAGTATTATAGGGGAAGACTCAGTGCTGTTGTCTTGGCAAGGGGAGGGTTCACAAAGTACTAAATGCACATGGACTTGATAAGGATTTTTTTTCTTTTAATAATTTGACTTCAAATAAAGGTTTGATTTCTCTCATATTTTGAGTCCGAGATCAAGCTGATAAACAACAAAGACATTTTTTCATAGCCTTTTTGGCTCATCTTTACCTAATAAAAGATATTTTGGCTAATAATTCTGCAGGGCACTGTATACCACACATTTTCCACATGTATATTACATATTGTCACATGTTGTCACATGTTTTCACATTTATCATCGGTATTCACGTGTGTTTTTTGGACAATTTGCAGGTGGAATATGATAAGTGCTTATGGGATTGGCTGGAACTGCATATGGCAATTCCAACGCCAGAGCTCTTTAGTCTGTCCAGACAAGGCCATCCTCCAAGGCATATTGCGGACTGACCTCTTTAGCTCATTAGCCGTGCACTCTGTTGTCTTTATATCATTACCTGTTGCTCTGGTCATTACGTTGTTCAGCAGAACAGCATGTAACAAAGGCACAGTCAGTGGGCATTTTCACTTACAAGCCCAGCATTCTCACATATGCAATTTAGCCAAGCAGTAACGTGCTCAGCGTCTAATCAGCTCTGGTAAGACTACATTTGACCATTTTACTCTGATAGAGCAGTGGTTCCTAATGAAGAGATGTGTTTCCTGTGGCTCACTCGTTCTTACCCTAATATATGCTCAAATATGAAATTAAAATGTTTTTAATATGTGTCAGAACAACCATGTACACCACAGGTAGGCAACCGTGGTCCTGGGCTGCCAGAGATGTTTCTAGATGTTGTTCCATCCAAATTTGTTGGTGCAGTTTCCATGATTATTAAGAGTGTGAAGACTGAATATTCATACAGAGTCTGGATAGTGGACCACTGAGTACATGGCAACTTGTGTTCATTAAGCCTAATAATGAATCAGACTATATAGGTAGGAGTTTGGGGTTTCCTATCCTTGTTGTACACTGTGACCCATATCAACCCCCCTCACAACCCCTCAGTGTGTCCTGACTAGCCTCATTTGTGAGGCTCATAACTATGGTTATAGTGGTATCACTCTGCGCACATCGGGGAACTGCTTTTGTAATAAACCAATGATCAGCTACTTCATCTGATGGATCCCACAATGAATGGGTGTGTGAAATGCCAAACCGTTGAAGCCTATCATGTCTTCCGTCAGAAATATGCTGTCACCAATCGGATAGCAGGAAGCCTAGGGTTGATAAGTCAACGCAGATGTCCAGAAGCCTAGGTCCCAATCCATAGCTTTGCGATCACCGTTATAGAGTACAGTGTATAATCTCAGTTAAGAGCTGAATTAAAATTGTGCAGGTGCATCAGTACTAAAATGCTGCATGTGATGTATGGATGGGGGAGGTCGATCTCGGGGCGCTTACATCTTCTTGAAGTCCCAGACGGTGTACTCAGGCCAGTCGATGAAGCAGACGATGCGCCCGGGCAGCTGGAGCGTGGTGGAGTAGTAGTACTGAGGGAAGGCCAGGAACAGCGCCAGCACCCAGATCACCCCCACGATCACCTTGGTCTCCGTGGACGACAGCCGCTGCTGCAGGGGATGGATGATCGCCACGTACCTGGGGAGAGGGCGGGGGGTGGGGGTGTCAATCAATTATGTTTTTATAGAGCGCACTTCCCACCAAGGTGTCCCCCATATGTGAAAAATCACATGAATTCTGCTCGTGTGAATCAGATGTTTTTGGGACCTTTCACGTGATTCACATGTATACCACACATTTCAATAGGGTGCTGAACAGTGGATTTTGTTGTGTTTATTCAGTTCACCAGCCTCCACTGAAGTGCAAAAATATGTAAAAAATATATTTAAAGGGGGCCTCCGATAGCATTATGGTCTAACGCACTCCTTTATGAGTGTGAGCTGCCTATCACGGTTCTAAACCCAACTGTACCACACCGGCCCTGGCGGGGAGCCCCGATTGAGATGGGCGGCGAGTTCGTGTGGGGAGGGCAAATCGAAACAAATAGAGGGTATATTTGGCCACTAAATGGGAAAAACATGGGAAAAAATCAGAAACTAAAAAATTATGATAATTGTTTAATTAACATAAAAATAATAATTAAAAAAATATGTTTAAAATGTTTTCAGTTGGGCATTTCTAACATACACATCCAGATTTTGGACATAACCCTGTACCCCTCTCTATAACCCCCATACCCCTCTGAAATCCCTCTGGTCACCTTGCGCAGTGGTTCAAACTTTCCAAATTGGGAGGAAAAATGTCAAAAGCATAAAAAAATATATAAATGTAGCCTGACATACTGCATGTGCATTAACATATGTAAACTTTACATTTGAACTCGTTCAGTACAGATAACAGGTGAAGTGTTCCGATTTACTGGTGCAAATGTTAATGATAAATGTCTTGTATACATCATCATGTCATCTCACCGCCCCATCTCATCCCCTCTCATGACTCACCGGTGGGTCCCGAGCCATAGTTTGGGAACCACATGCCTAGCCGCTCTCCTCAGCTCTCGCCCCCCTCGTGGTGGAACGAGTTTCCAATGACAGTCAGAACATCACAGTTTCCAGCCATCTTCCAAAGCAGAATTAAATCACACCTCCTCAAACTGCACAAAGATTTGCTGATTTTCAGCCACTTCAGTACTGCTGGTGCTACGGTGTAGTTTATGTTACAGCACTTTCACTGGGGACTTGTGTTAATATACCCCCTTCAGCAGGCTCTACTAGCTTTATTAGCGTATTATACAGCATAGCTTTATAAAATGGCACTCTGTTCGGATTGTGTTAGTTAATTTTCCTATCTATACAGGTTTTTATCTGACCTTGTTGTGCGCACTATGTTGCAAGTCACTCTGGATAAGATGGATGAATAAATAGAGTAAATAAATAAAGGTAAATGTATGTGTGCTGAGGTGTTCTGGTAGGGAAAGGGGATGGAGCCAGGCTCATATCCCTGCGCAGAACAGGAACGCAGTAGACAAAGGGCAGAAACTAAGGGAAACTTCTCTAATAAGAGCTTACTCAACCTGCTGGATACTCACTGGTGTACAGACCGCAGAGGAATTTTCACTGTGTAGAGACCATAGAGGACTTTTCTCTGTGTATAGACCACAGAGGACTTTTCACTGTGTATAGACCACAGAGGACTTTTCTCTGTGTATAGACCATAGAGGACTTTTCACTGTGTATAGACCACAGAGGACCTTTCTCTGTGTGTAGACCACAGAGGACTTTTCACTGTGTATAGACCACAGAGGACCTTTCTCTGTTTATAGACCACAGAGGGCCTTTCACTGTGTAGAGACCACAGAGGGCAGGACAAGCTTTGCACGGTACAGAACTTATCTCAGAGGATTTAAAAGAACTGGCGTAAAAGCATGTCAGGAGTTATGAAGCATTGCCAAACCATTTTGTAACAGTAAAATATAAGGCCCAACCCTCCCTCCCTTCCCTATAAATAAATGCCAAGAAAAGACAATGGAGAAACCAAATGAAAAGACAATGGAGAAACAAAATGAAAAGTAAAATGAGAATATCTAAATGAAATGTAAAAAAACTGCTTTTTTTATTTGCTTTTTTAATTTATAACTGTTTATATTTGTATCCCTTAGGTCTTAGTTGAATTATCATATTGTGTCTTGTCCTCCCTCCCTCCCAATCCCTCTCTCTCTGTCTCTCTCTCTCCCTCCCTCTCCCTCTTTCTCTCTCTCTCAGACAGGTGTTTGTTTTGTTTTTGTTTTAAACCTATATATTTACTTTGGTTAATTTAATCAAGTTTGGAGATTTCATTTTTAGTGTTGGTAATGTGGTGTATGGAATGGAAGTGTCTGTAAAACGCCTTGGTTTTTGCTCAAAAGTAAAAAAGTCTCTCATTCTCTCTCTCTCTTCTACACACACATGCACACACACACACACACACACACACACACACACACACACACACACACACACAGGAGATGTTTACCGTAATGAGGAAGGCTCAGTTTTGATTTGTGTCGCTGTTAGCTGCTGCCTTGTTACAGCGGCACTCCCCTTTGTCTTAAACATGCTGCGCACACGCTCTGGCTCAGAGCCAGTCAACAAAGCGCTTTGAGGAGTGGTCCTGTGGTGATCAAAGTGACAAACCGTTTCTACCGCAGAAGAATCTGTCTCCACGTGCACGCTAACCTTTGTTTACATCATCCAGAGCTTCATTTTCACAACATGATAGTCATTAAGGTTGTGGATTGCATCTGCTTCAGGCTGTTTAAGCTTTGCCACGCTGTCCAACACCAATCTAGGGTGCGTACCAACCTGCCAAGGCGCAGCTGTCTGATAAAAACAAAACAAAAAAACTTGCCATGATTAACCTGACGCTCATATTAAATGAGCTTCGCGGGAGGTGAGCCAGACTGGGTCTGGGTGACTGATACGATGAAGACATGCGACGCACATCTCTTCAATTCTGTCTCATCCTTTTTCTTGCTTTTCTCTTTTCATTCTCTCCTGATATTTATCTTGCTCCCGCTCTCTATTTATTTCTTAACATCCTAAAATGTAATCTTCCTCCCACTGTTTCTCTGTCTTTCTGTCTGTCTGTCTGTCTGTCTGTCTGTCTGTCCATTTCGCTCTCTATCCATCTCTTTCAGCTCCTCCTGATTCTTGTCCTCATCTGTCTATCGCTGAATGAAATAGGGATGGTGTTTTCAAGGTAGGAAGGATGAAAGTAGGTAGGGTAGGGGGAAGTCTGGAGAAGGTCTTAAGTTACTACATTCATCAACTTGCTCAACACACACACACAGCAATTAGCAATTAATGAACTTAAAATAGAGGTTGCAGAAATATTACCTTTAAACTGGCCATTGGTCTCAACCTGTTTTCATTTATTCTGCTAGATTAAAGGTATTAAAGGACAAGCATACAGGTTATCTGAAGAATCCATTGGAAAGTAATCCTAAAACATTCTCCTAATTGACTGTCATGTTGAAGCATTGAAAATTTATAAAATGGGGTTTAATTCAGTAAAATCAATTGAATCATTTTTAATCCTCTGCTAACTATATATTGCAAAATGAAGGCAAGTAAACAAACTCAAACAGTTCAATCAAAACTTCTTAATGAGCATTTAAACTGCAGAATCTGCACAGATTAGATTAACAAATATTTACATAGCCAATAGTTATTTCATTTAGACAAGGGGAGTAAAGAGTAGCCTACATTTGTCTACAAGTTCAAATAATCTGAAGGCGTAAAAAAAATTAATGCTATCCCCAAATACAATTGAGAACAACCATCTACAGTATACCTATTGGTATTGATTATGCAGCTAATTAATTGCTTGATTGTTAATCAAGGAAAGTAAACGGAAAAAGGCTTAGAGTAATCAATAGTTTAAAGGTAAGGTTTCTGTCAATTTATAGCTCACTAGCTGCCTCTGACACACACGTTATGGGAGGAACACATATATCACATGACCACACTAGCACAGGCTGGCAGGGTGAGAGGTTGAGTGAGACATCAATCTAACACAGAGATGTCCAATCTTATCTGAAAAGGGCCAGTATGGGAGCATGTTTTTGTTCTAGCCCAGTACTAAAATGCCCGACATTGAGATTGGAAATTGAGATTGAACAACGCCCCTGATCTAACAGCACCCTCGACTATGATATGTCCTTACTGTTTTCATATTTTAAAGGGGTTGGGCTAATGTGTTTTTTGTGATGACTATGAAAATTCATACAGACATAATGTGAGTTTATGGGATGTAATAGCCCTGCTGGTGAGTCAGGAGCAGGCTGGGACTGCATCCATAAATCAGCAGAGCTTCCCTTTCTCCTTAACACGTTTAACACACACAAACAAATCCACGCAGCACACACACCTCTGCCTCTCCTCTTAATTGCTGTTGTGCTGAGCTTACAGCTGCACAATTTGTTTGTGTGTGTGTGTGTTTTCTCCTGTATGACAGCTTCACTTGAATATATGATACAGTTTGATATCCAATTCCTTATCTTAACAGTTCCTTGTACTGTTAGCATCCTTAATCCTGTTTTCTTCCTAGATAAATCCTAGTATTCCAGCCCTGAAGTCCAAAGACATCCTCAGATCTGTATGTTATGTGGATAGGGCTGAGCACACAATGAGCCATCTGGATAGAGATCAGTGAATCTGTAAGGCTGCTGTAAGTCCCCTGGTGTCATTTTCACATACTGCTGATGTGCTCCAGTTTTCCATTAAATATCAGGTCTTGTTCAATACGTAAAGGGAGATGGGAACTGGAGGTGAGGGAATAGCACATCAAATTGGACACACACACAAACACACACACACACACACACACACACACACACACACACACACACACACACACACACACACACACACACACACACAAACACACACCAGGAGTGTCCAGAAGCAGTGATGAGGAGTGAGAGAGGTAAAGAGAGACATGCAAGAGGAGAGAAAGAAGGTTCACACAAGTGGGCGAAAGAGAGAGGGAGAGAGAGACACACACAGAGAGAGAAAGAAGGGATAAGTGAGAGAGTGGAGATAATATGCAGGAGAAAGAGTAAGATGAACTGTGAAGGAACCAAATTCAAAAGAGAGAAAAGGAGGAAAAACAGATAAGAGGGTGAAGGGAGGAGTGGATTCAAACATTCTGCAATGCAGCACCACACAACACAGGCGTATAAATACACACGTACAAACTCACGGGTAAGAGGGCTGGTTTTATCACCTGAGTGTGCCGTAATATTCTTTCTTTTTCTTTCCGTAGGGCATAGAAGAACCCCTTATGTATTTATGGAACATAAAGATGAAGCCATTGAAACGAATGAGGATAAAATCCTATGCTTTTAACTCAAACGAGACAATCAGCTAATGCGCTTTACAAGTCAGCGCTCAAGAGCAACTACGCATAACTAGACGGTGTTATTTAAATAAAACAACATTCCAACGCGCACAGTTTATGATCTGCTACAGTCTGTTGCGCGGTCTCGCTGGTCTCCAGAGCAGGGAGTGGATCGATGCGTGTTTGGTTATCTCTGGCCAGCGGTCCCCCTCCATTTCAGGCAGATTTTTCAACCCCAGCACTTAAAGAGTATTTTTGTTTCTTCTAAAAAGGTCTGGTGCATGGATTACAAACACTGAGTGAATTGCGTCTGTGAAATGAATTGTCTGGTTCAGCGTATTTGGTGAAAGATGCAGTAGCCTACAGCACTGTGTGTTTTATTTGGTTGCAGTGAGTTTGTAAAATTACATATTGGTCCCTAATGGAAACAATCACACGAATTTCACATGTGAAAAAAAATCAAATAAAGAAATAAACATATGTGATCATATTTGAATATCTGTTAATTAAATATGTCATCAACATGATATATAGCCTACATGTCGTGATATATGGTATACACGTGTGGGGTATGCATGTGATTTACATGAAATGTCCAAAATGTTCAGTATTCATGTGATTTCTCGGTTAGGGGTAGGGTTTATTGGTGAAAGGTCAGCTGGTCTTTAATATTTTTCATTAGCCTACCCCGGGAGATATAATGTCCATTGTGTTTCCATCCGTCCATTCATTGATGCATTTGACATGTTTACATGTATTTAAAATGTGCTCGTTTTCACCAGGAGTAGCCACATTGTATTAAGCGTTATCCGCGGAGATCCGCACAAATCTAATTTCCGGAGAAATGTATTTTTTTTTTGTTGCTGAAAAATTCAATAAAAACTATGTTTTAATGGAGCGCGCACAGTGATCCTGGCGCTTTTGATGTCTATTATCCCGTCAGATCCACCAATCTGTCAATACGTGTAGTAAAGAGTAGGCTACTCTGTCGTATCATAAATATCAGCAGTCCTATTCTGTCAATGCTCTATAATCATTTTCATATTTAATTAGAGATAGCTTTTCCCCTCAACGGACAGAAAACGAGGAAAAAAGTTTAGTTTTTAATATTATAGAAGCAGAATTTAAGCACAAGTAGGTACAATATTAGTTATGTTTTAGTGTCATTTTCTAGTAAGTTAGAAATGTCATATAATTGTATGATTGATTCATTAGACAATTGTAACTCTGCTTAAGGGCGATTGGGTGGAAAAAAGTTTAGTTTTGAATATTATAGAAGCAGAATTTAAACACAAGTAAAACACACTTGGAAAACCCACACTTGGAAACCCATCCTTTTCATGGACACGTGCGTAGGTTGTATTAAATGTATAGCTACTTAAAATAACTTTTGACTTAATTCACCTATTGATGTCCAATTGGAATTTGATAAAGGTGGCTGTGTTTGATTACCTTAGTCTTCTTAACACGCACAGGTCACAACACAGGTGGATTAACATACAATTAATATAACATAGGTATCGTTGATTAACAGAGAAACGGTCGGAAGACCAAACACAAGACAACGGTGGTGCAATTAAAACGGGCATAGAGACACTCGAGAAAAGACCGGAATAGGAGCGCAAATGGACAACATGAGAAGCAAGTTTGCTAAAGAGGGACAAAGACGCTCACTTACTCACCTGTCTAATGCTATAGCCGTCATGGAATAGATGCTGGCAAAGACCGCCGCGATTGGAAAGAAGTTGTGGAAGCGACAGTACACCAGCCCGAAGTACCACTCGTTATGCACGGCGTAAGTGAAGTTGATAACTGTGTTGAATGCTGACATTGACGCCTCGGCAAAAGCCAAATTCACAAGAAAGTAGTTGGTCACAGTTCTCATGCGTTTGTGCGCTACGATGATCCATATTACCACGATGTTGCCCACCACCGACACGATAACTATACTGCTGTACGCTATCGCCCACAGCACTATCCTCCAGATCGGTTGTACGAATTGGTTTGAATACACTTCGCTGCCGTTTAGTACTGATCTATTGGTCCAGTTGCCGCTCACATTGTCCGTTGTCGTGAACAGAGGATCCATGTTCTTTACTTTTTGGTATGGATTTTTACCCTTTCTTAATGGTGGGTATTGTTTTTACGCATTTCAGACTTCAGTGCTCAATGTTCAACTTCAATGTTCAAGTTCAGTGTTGAGGACTGTCAAACCTGTGAAATGGAGCAATGGTAATTGCATGATCAATACTATATTGTTGACATATAAACATCGAACAAATAATCCAATTTCTTCAGTCCAAATCAGCCTTAAGCGATGTGTCTTTATGAATGTCCAGTCTTCTATTGTTCACTGAATTGACGAGAGCGCCAAGTGCGACTCTTGCTTGGGTTTCTTCCATCGGAGTGCATGAGCCTTCCGGTCTGGCCGCCACTCTCTGGCGCGCTCCTAGCGCACGGTACGAACTGAGTACTGAGCTACCAAGGCGCATGCAGACGACCCTCCAAAACGCGCCTCTTACACACTAACTCTCTCCCCCTCTCTCTCACACACACACACACACACGCAAACAGACAGAGAAGCGCGCGCGCAAAATCAGACACACACCACGCAAACGCCAATCAGGGTAAATGAGGTATGTCAGTGGAGTCGTCTAACGTGCCAGAATATTTTGATCCAGTGCCCGTTGTATCACATTTGGAATGAGAACAGGAGAGACATTAAAGAAAGAACGATACAATTCCCAATGGGCACCGTTAATTAAATCAATGTTTATCCAGGGTTTTGGAAAGGGAGACGGTTAAAATAAACGGTCTCCCCCCTTCTCCAGCTAGATGGGTACGTTTAAACTAAACTGTGGGTCGAAATGGAATGGGATCTAAACCTCATAGCCGTGTACCAGTCCAAACTGTAAAGTGGAACGAAGCTGGTAGGGAAAATGCATTCTGTGGTGGCAGGTGGGAATTTGAAGAATATAATCATATCTAAGCATAGGCACGCTTAGCCTTTCTTCAGGAGCTGTGTGTGTGTGCAAGTTTGTGTGTGCAACCTTGTTTGTCATTTTTAGGACCATGCCTTTAAAAAGAGCATTATCTTAAACCAAATCCAGTGTACATAATATTGTCCAACAAGGAGACAAATCCCATAGCATTCAGTGTTTTGAGAGAAGGGTGTTTGGCACATTCATCTGATTTTGGGATATTTTTGTGATGGTTGTTTCTGTCAATATTGTTGTCTGCATAGCTGTGCATTACTACCCAGCTAACACAAAAGGTTTTTGCTACTTTTTAAAAACATCGCACATTGTGTAAGGTTGTGGTGAATTACAACATTGTAGTAATGTTTAAAGTTTTTTTTTACCACTCCAAACTTACCAAACCCCAACTTTCCAGCTATGTTGTAAATCCAGTTCCAGATCAGACTTAAACTTTAAAATTATGATTTAGATTATTATGATTATTGTGATTATTATGATGATGATGTTTGGATCAATATTAATATTTGGTTCTATCATGCTATTTTCCATTTGTGAAAAAATGCACAATACTTATGAATAGTAAAAGCCAGGAAAAAGCACAGTTCTCCTGGGTGATTTGGTGAATCTTTTTCCAAGTTAGACTTTTCCCAGTTTACATTATTTGTACTCCTGCAAATACATGCTTGTTGTTTTTAACTTCTACATTGCACCACACAAAGCACAAACTCTTGATTATGGCTAATTACGGAAGCTGGTTCTCTCTGGTGTGGTGTGACAGAACCCATTCCAGCATTTTGGTGACACTGGTGTTGTGTTGCGTTATGCAGACCTGGACCCAAATGCAGACTCGGAACGAGGGTAGGATTTGCGCTCCACACAGGAGGCGTTTAATAAGAATAATAAACAAAAGGCGACTGGAAAACACAGTCAAAACGTAGGCAAAACAGAAATAAACAGGACAGCTATAAAACTGGTAAAAAGACTAACAAACAAACGAACAAACCAAAGTACTACGGATAGAAAACGAACAGGCAAGACTGGTAAACTGGGGAAACAAACGAGAGCCATACGAGAGTACAAGGGACGGATCGGCACTGAAGTGAGTGCGTGCTCAACATAAATAGGCAGGGTGAAATAACTAAATTGGAACAGCGTGCAGAATGTGCAAGGGAATGGTTTGTGACAGGCTGAAAACATAACGAGGGAACACAAGACAGAATGCGGAAGCGGCGAAGCCGCGCCCCGCAAGACACAACACAGGGTGAACGCGAAAACAAGACATGGCACGCAAGGAAAGAACTGGCAGGAAACACAAGGGAGGTGGACAGGACGGGACGGAGACGTAACAGTACCCCCTCAACGGGAGGAGCCTCCTGGCGACCCACCAGGCCTATTCTTCTGAGGGTGGGTCCGGTGGAAGTCCCCGAATGAGGGAAGGGTCGAGGATGAGCTGGCGGGACAACCAGCTCCTCTCCTCGGGGCCATAACCCTCCCAGTCCACCAAATACTGGTAGCCCCGACCCCTGCGGCGAATGTCCAGGATGCGCCCGGACAGTGTAGGCTGGGGCGTTGTCGATGATCCGGGGGTGGAGGGGAATGGTCGGAGGGCACAGAGGACTGGACGTGACGGGCTTGACCTTGGAAACATGGAACGGGGTGAATCTTGAGGGCTGGAGGGAGTTGAGTCTGATGGCAGAGGGGTTGATGATGGTTTCTATCAGGTAGGGACCGATGTAGCGTGGCTGGAGTTTCTTAGATGTGGATTGGAGGGGAATGTCCGTGGTGGAGAGCCAGACTTGCTGACCCGGAGTGTATTGGGGGGCTGTGGTGCGGTGGCGGTCCGCCAGGCGCTGAGTGCGAGCGGTGGAGCGGCGGAGAGCAGAGCGGGTGTCCTCCCAAATCCGTTTGCAGCGCCGGATGTGGGCTTGCACCGGCCGGGACGGAGATCCCCTCCTCCTGGGCCGGGAACAGGGGGGGCTGATACCCTAGGGAGCATTCAAAGGGGAAGAGACCGGTGGCAGAACAGGTTAAGGCATTGTGCGAATACTCCACCCAGGGTAGCAGTTTGCTCCAGGAGGAGGGGTTCCGGTCCGTGATGCACCGTAGTGCAGTCCCCAGGTCTTGGTTGGCCCTCTCAGTCTGGCCATTCGTCTGGGGATGGTAGCCGGAGGACAGGCTGACGGAGGCCCCCAGGGCCTGGCAAAATGATTTCCAGACATGGGAGGAAAATTGAGGGCCACGGTCCGACACCACGTCGACGGGGATCCCATGGAGACGGACCACGTGCTGGACCAGGAGCTCTGCGGTCTCCGAGGCTGAGGGAAGCTTGGGAAGGGGAACAAAATGGACCGCCTTGGAGAAACGGTCGACAATTGTTAGGATGGTATCGTTACCTTCCGAGGGGGGGAGTCCACAGACGAAGTCCACTCCAATGTGACTCCAAGGACGACCTGGGATAGGCAGGGGACGGAGGAGACCACTGGCGGGCTGGTGGGATGCCTTGCTCCTGGCGCAGATGGTGCAGGCCAGTACGAACGCCCGGGCGTCCGCGGCCATGGACGGCCACCAAAAGCTGTGTTTGAGCAGCGACAAGGTGCGCTGGAACCCGGGTGGCAGGCCAGACGGGAGGAGTGCGTCCACTGCAGGACCTGGGAACGGACGGAATCAGGGACAAACAGGTGAGAACTGGGGTTGGGTCTGGGGTCAGGTTGAGTGGCCTGGGCATCCCTGATCTGACTCTCAATCTCCCAGGTCACCGCAGCAACCACACAGGAGGGGACAGGATGGTGTCAGGGCTCGCCTGTCTGGCTTCGGAGGAGAATAGGCGGGAGAGGGCATCGGGCTTCAGGTTGCGGGATCCGGGTCTGTGTGTGATGGTAAAATTGAATCGGCCAAAAACAGTGCCCACCGGGCTGGCGAGAATTTAGTCTCTTGGCAGACTGGATATAGGCCAGATTTTGTGATCCGTCCAGACGATGAAGGGTTGTTCTGTTCCTTCCAACAAATGTCGCCACTCCTCCAGGGCGAGCTTGACCGCCAGCAACTCCCGGTTCCCAACATCATAGTTGCGCTCGGCGGGGGACAGCCGACGGGAGTAGAAGGCGCAGGGATGGAGTTTTTGGTCCTTACCCGAGCGTTGGGATAAGATGGCCCCTACCCCGGAGTCCGAGGCATCTACCTCCACAACGAATTGACGGGAGACGTCAGGATGGACCAGGACAGGAGCAGATGTGAAGCGGTTTTGAGGTTGGTGGCGGCTTCTGCTTCAGGGGTCCAGGAGAAAGGGATGGATGAGGAGGTGAGTCTGGTGAGGGGTTCGGCTACCCTACTGTAGTCCCGAATGAACCGTCGATAGAAGTTGGCGAATCCTAAGAACCGTTGCAACTCCTTTAGTGACGACGGCTGAGGCCACTCCACCACCGCCTGGATCTTAGCCGGGTCTGGTTTCACCTGCCCACACTCCACAATGTATCCCAGGAAGCTAACCGAAGAGACGTGGAACTCACACTTCTCCGCCTTGACGAATAATTGGTTCTCCCACAGCCTCTCCAAGACCTGCCGGACATGGGTCGTGTGTTCCTGCAGGTTGCGGGAGAAAATTAAAATGTCGTCAAGGTAGACGAATACGGAGCGGTTGAGGAAGTCCCGGAGAACATCGTTAACCAACGCCTGGAACACAGCAGGGGCGTTGGTAAGCCCGAACGGCATCACCAGGTACTCGAAATGGCCCAGGGGGGTGTTGAATGCCGTCTTCCACTCGTCCCCTCTCGGATCCGAACAAGGTGGTAGGCATTACGGAGATCCAGTTTGGAAAATATGGTGTCCTCCTGTAGAGGTTCGAAAACAGAGTTGATGAGGGCAGAGGGTATTTGTTCTTGATGGTGATGGAGTTGAGGCTGCGGTAGTCGATGCAGGGACGGAGTGATTTGTCCTTTTGGCGACGAAGAAGAATCCTGCACCGACTGGGGATGAGGAGGGTCGGATGATGCCTGCAGCAAGCGAGTTGTGGATGTAGGTCTCCATAGCTGCTCTCCGGCCGCGAGAGATTGAAGAGGCGACTGGAAGGCAGGAGCCCGGGAAGCAGGTCGATGCCGCAGTCATAGGGCCTATGAGGTGGCAATGAAGATGCTCGGCTCTTGCTGAACACCTCCGCTAGGTCGTGGTACACGGGGGAACCGAGGACAGGTCCGGAGGAGTCAACCTGGCAGGAGGTGAGCGCCCTCCGCGGGTGCTCGAGCAGACTGGAGACAAGTGGCGTGGCAGTAGGGGCTCCAGCTCTGGACCTTGCTAGTGACCCAGTCCAGGTGAGGGTTATGGAGTCTGAGCCAGGGTTGACCGAGGACCAGAGGGGACTGGGGTGAAGAGATGACCAGGAGTTGGATGGTCTCCCGGTGGTTGCCGGAAAGAATGAGCTGCAGGGAGCACGGTAGAGTGCGTGACCTGGGCCAGGAGGTGCCCATCCAGTCCGTGGGCCTGGAGGAGGGACAGCAAGGAACGGGTGGCGATGCCAGTCTGTTGCACCAGCTGGGCATCAATAAAATTTCCATCCGCCCCGGAGTCCACCAGGGTGCACAACGGCAGGGTTGACTGTTCCAGATGGCGTGGCCCTCAACTGGAAACGAGGCTGGGCGGCTGCGGAAGACGCGGTGTGGCTCACCAGTAAGCCCAGCTGCACGGCCTCTTCAGCTACTAGCCCGGGGCCAGATTGTTGCTTGGTGGTCGGAAAGAGGGTTCAGGATGTGGAGGAGAAAAAGAGCTTGTCGAGGTGAGGCGACTGGTCTTCTCCCTCCGGCGCTCCATAGCGGTTGTCGACTCTGATGGCGAGGGAAACCAGGGCGTCGAGGAGTCAGGGTAGTCCCTCGTAGCCAGCTCATCCTTCACCATCTCTCCTAACCCGTTACGGAAGGCCCCTTGAAGCGACAGCGTCGTTCCATCAGTTCCGCCGCCAGGGTCCTGAACTCCACCGCGTACTCCGCCACGCTGCGGTCCCCTGGCGGAGATGGAACAGGCGTTGGGAGGAATCTCTTCCACCCACCGGGTGATCGAAGACCTTCCTCATCTCTGCCACGAACACGGAGTACTGGGAACTGGCTGGGAGCTGGCTGTCCCAGATGGCAGTGGCCCAATCCAGCGCCCTCCCCCCAAGGCAGCCCATGATAAAGGCGATCCTCGCCTGATCTGAGCCGTAGGAGGAGGGTTGTAGGCGAAAAACGAGGTCGCACTGCATCAGGAACCCCTTGCAGTTCCCCAAATTGCCATAGTAGCGGTCCGGGTGGGGAATGCGGGGTTCCCTGGATTGCCCAACCGGCAGGCTGGCAGGTAGAGTTGGCGCAGGGGGGTTGGGAGAAGCAGTCTGCGCAGGAAGAGGGAAGCTGGCGCGGAGTTGGGACACTTGTTCCCCCAACTGGGAGATATGGCAGTTCAGATCCCTCAGTGCCTCCCTCGTCCCCCTTATGCGTTGCTCCTGCTGGTTCATGCGAGTCTCTTGGCAGGCAAGTTGATACTGGAGCTCGGTCGAGTCTGCTGGGTCCATACTGGCCGATCCGTTCTGTTGTGTTGCGTTATGCAGACCTGGACCCAAATGCAGACTCGGAACGAGGGTAGGATTTGCGCTCCACACAGGAGGCGTTTAATAAGAATAATAAACAAAAGGCGACTGGAAAACACAGTCAAAACGTAGGCAAAACAGAAATAAACAGGACAGCTATAAAACTGGTAAAAAGACTAACAAACAAGCGAACAAACCAAAGTACTACGGATAGAAAACGAACAGGCAAGACTGGTAAACTGGGGAAACAAAAGCGAGAGCCATACGAGTACAAGGGATGGATCGGCACTGAAGTGAGTGCGTGCTCAACATAAATAGGCAGGGTGAAATAACTAAATTGGAACAGCGTGCAGAATGTGCAAGGGAATGGTTTGTGACAGGCTGAAAACATAACGAGGGAACACAAGACAGAATGCGGAAGCGGCGAAGCACAGCACAGGGTGAACGCGAAAACAAGACATGGCACGCAAGGAAAGAACTGGCAGGAAACACAAGGGAGGTGGACAGGACGGGACGGAGACAACTGGTTTACATTTACAGTAGGTATAAAAAGTATTCAGCCCCACTGGCATTTTTCACATTTTATTTTCTTACTTCATGAAATCAAAATGCATTTAATTGGGATTTCTTGCCACTGATCAACACAAAATACTCTATAATGTAAAATAAAACAGCCTTTTCTTAATTAATTACAAATTAAGAACAGACAATAATTGACTCCCTAAGTATTCACCTGCTTGACTTAACAGCTGGTAGAAGTCTATTTGGGTAAATCTACCAGCTTTGCAGATCTGGAAATTGCCATTTTTGCCCACTCTTCTGTACAAAACTGTTTGAGGTCCATCAGCTTGGATGGGGACCATTGGTGAACTGCAATTTTCTAATCTTTCCACAGATTCTCAATGGGTTTGAGGTCTGGGCTTTGACTGGGCCACTCCAGTTTTTTGGTTTTAAACTACTCCAATGTAGGTTTCGCTGTATGTTTTGGGTCATTGTCCTAATGGAACAGAAATCTTCTCCCAAGTCCCAGGTCTCTTGTAGACTACAGCAGGTTTCCCTCTATTCTGACAAGTTTTCCAGTCCCTGAAGCAGAGAAGCGTCACCATAGCATTAGGCGCCCACCACCATTGTGTCAAACATAGCGCCTAGAGGCCAAAAAGTTAAATCTTAGTCTCATCAAACCATAGAATCTTTCTCAACTTGGTTTGAAAGTCTACCTCATGCCTTCTGGCAAACTCTAGGTAAGATTTCATGTGAGTTTTCTTCAAAAATGGTTTTGTTTTAGCCACCCTCCCATAAAGCACCGATTTGTGAAGCGCCCAGACTATTGTTGTCCCATGGACAGTTTCTCTCTCATCTCTGCCATGGAAGACTGTAACTCTGTCAGTTTCCATAGGCCTCTTAGTGGCCTCCCTAACAAGTGCCCTTCTCACACAGATGCTCAGTTTTGGAGGACGGCCTGTTCTAGGCAAAGTCAAGTCATTCTCTCCAAAGACTCCAATCAAATACATTTTTGATCCTCTGAAGAAAAATGATTGCATCAGAGTTTATTTATGATGTATGTCTTGGGACCTCTCACAGAAGGTGTATTTTAAATAATTTGAAACACTTTCAATATAGTATCAATTATTTTTTTTGCTTTGAAGACAAAATTTATAAAAAGCTTTAGTCTTAGCAAAAGTTTTTATTTGACATTATACAGAATTTAGTTTGTGTTTTTATTTCAGTAGTTTGAAGAAAGAAATACCAATTCAATCAATTTTGATTCCATGAAGTAAGAAAAGAAAATGTGAAAAATGCCAAAGGGGGTGAATACTTTTTATACCCACTGTACTTTACATTTTACATTTAGCAAATGTTCTTATCCAGAGCAACTTACACAGTTTATGTATTTATTTAACCATATATTTACATAGCTGGGCATTTACTTAGGTACCTTTCTCAAGGGTATAAGAGCAGTGCCCCTCCTAGGAATTGAACTTGCAACCTCTTATAAGCCCAGTTCCCCAGTGATTACACTACACTGCTGCCCAATGTGTGAATGATCTCATAGTGCAAGGATAGCATTATCAATACCAGAATTTTGCCAGTGTTTTTTCCTGTGTGAAAGTTGTTAGAGATTCTTAGAGTTGGACTGTCACAATGCACTATTTGAATAAAACCATGATTGTTGAATGCTGATAATTTCCTCTCCATTACATTTTATTTCTCGGCTCCTTTCTGCTCAAACGTCTTTTTTCACAGTTATTTAATTAACACAAGTGTGCTGTTTGAATTCTGGCCATAAATGTTATGGCAGGGAACACAAGCCAGCATTGATTTAATGCCTGCATTAAGCCCAAGGCATGAATGAATGTGAGTGCCATTACTGTTATGGAACCTCTCTCTCTCTGTCTCTCTCTCTCTCTCATATTTATTTACATCCAAGTACATGTGTATAGCTCATACTACTTAACACCAATACATGGTGTACACTTGGCGGATTGGAGCCCCGAGTCATGGTCATGGTCAGGAATGTTTTTCAGTAAGTTTGTGATTGGTGAAATGGTGGCTCCAAGTGCGCGGACGTGTGATAGCGTTGTGTGGTGAAAGAGCATGGTGGGAGGGTGTGTAACAGCCTGTGTGGTGAAAGAGGACAGTGGGAGGGTGTGTAACAGCCTGTGTGGTGAAAGAGCATGTGTAACAGCCTGTGTGGTGAAAGAGCATGGTAGGAGGGTGTGTAACAGCCTGTGTGGTGAAAGAGCACGGTGGGAGGGTGTGTAACAGCCTGTGTGGTGAAAGAGCATGGTGGGAGGGTGTGTAACAGCCTGTGTGGTGAAAGAGCATGCAGTGGGAGGGTGTGTAACAGCCTGTGTGGTGAAAGAGCATGGTAGGAGGGTGTGTAACAGCCTGTGTGGTGAAAGAGCATGGTGGGAGGGTGTGTAACAGCCTGTGTGGCATTTAAGTGATTTCTTTACCAAACCGCCCCCCCCTCCCCTGTCTCTGCTGTTGTTGTCAGTCTTAAACAGCTAACGAAGATGGAGGGACCCGCAATTAAGCAGAAGTGCTCCATGTCCCCTCCCTCCCTAATCAATCTTGTAAGACCATGTAAGAAGAACTGGGACAAGGGACTACTAGTGATGAGGTATTTTATGTATTTATTGTATTTAGCTTTTTGGAAATGGCATAAATGGCATATTGGCATAGAATGGAAATGCATTTGTTGGAATAATGACAGGAGAGTGTGTGTTTGAGTGTGTCTGTGTTTGTGTGTAGCTGGGGGTTTGGGGGGTGGGGGGGGTTATACCGTGAATGAATTATTCATGCATGTCATTACATCTATTGTGTTCATGTGGTGGGTTTTCTAGGACTGTAAAAATTGTGTGTGTGTGTGTGTGTGTGTGTGTGTGTGTGTGTGTGTGTGTGTGTGTGTGTGTGTGTGTGTGTGTGTGTGTGTGTGGGAGAAACAGGGAAAGAGTCAATATGATCGACAAGCTGTTCACCTTACAAAGCACACAGACAAAAAAAATTGTCTGGCAGCTGCAGCAATTGGCTTTAATGCTCAGCAGCTGCAGTGCACAGCATTTGCAATAATCTTTACAATCACACTCACAAACAGAGCTTTGGAATATTAGCCTCATTCACATCATAAAAAATGCAACAATGCACCTGTATCAGTACTCTGTCCCCCTCTGTGTGTGTGTGTCTGTGTGTGTGTGTGTGTTAATATCTTAATATCTCTCCATATACTCTCTCTCCTCTCTCTCTCTCTCTCTCTCTCTATATATATATATATATATATATATAAACATATACATATGTATATGTATACATATAGGTAACTGTCAAAATAAAGGAAACACCAACATAAAGTGTCTTAATAGGGCATTGGGATGTCTTGCCCTGAGACCATGCCAGCAACACCTTAGCTACTGTTCCTCATGAAACATTGGCAAGTTGAGAAATCTTTGTCACTGAAGTTCGTGCCAAACATGCCCCAACCATCACCCCTCTTTCAAAGTCTCTGAGACTTCTTCTTCTAGCCATGGTAGTCAAAATAATGGGCAACTGGGCCTGCCCAGGATTTTTATACATGACCCTCAGCATGACTAGATATTAATTACCTAGTTAACTCAGGAACCACACCTGTGTGGAACCACCTGCTTTCAATATACTTTGTATCCCTCATTTACTGAACACATATATACATACATACACATATATATTAGCTTTGAGTGTGATTGATTTTGGATGATGGGGGTTTTGTGAATGTGCAATTATGTGCTTGTTTTACAGGGATACACATCAGGTTTGCACATGGCCCAGGGGACACAAAGCGATTTGTCCATGGCATTATGTGTGGTGAAGGCCACATTAGAGTGCTAACGCCAATGGTAGGAGACGGAGCAGCTGTACTGCCTCTGGTTCCCAATTTGGAATTCCCAATCGCAACAATAAGTCTGTTCTGTTACTTTAATGGCCTCCGTAAATGTTGGCAAGACCGACACGTGGCGTACTCTCAAATTATTTTTTCCGCTCTGCTGTCTGCCAGCTGAGCCACGCAGCCATTGAGCCGGAAGATTGGAGCACCTTAACGCACTTGCTCTGGGTCGACCGCAGAGCCCTGATTGGACAGAGGAGGTGCTCTTGTGTGGTGAGACAATTATAGCCCTCCGTCCTGCAGGACTCTATCAGCCAATCTTTATTTTTGTATAGCACCATATAGATTCAGGTTGCCACACAGCACTACACAATGGACATTTTCCAGACTGAATCATTTTTTACAAGAAAACCCTAAATTGAGATAATTTGGGAATAACTGGAAAATAATACTCCGGCCCCTTAAAGGGCTATCACACTAGACTCCTAGAAGATGGTGGGATGCACAAAAGAAAAGCTCAATAAACAAATGTATGGGGCGACTCCTGGCCATGTAGTGCAGAGTGAAAGAACCCTAGGAGCGGGAGACAGAAACAGAGGGAGAGAGGGGAGAGGTGGAGAGAGAGATTCACTTTCTCACACTTGAGAGAAACGATAGGGGGTGCTGGTGTGCTGATACACCCGATTTCTGGTATGGAATCCCTGACAGTTAGTTTTTTTCAAATCTATCACATCTAGATTTTTTAGTATTTTACACATATTATTGTTATTATTGGGGTTTTTGTTTTTATTCATCTTTTACTTTTTCCTACTTTTTGCCCAATTTAGTGGCCAATTATACCCTCTATTTATTTTGGTTTACCATCCCCACACAAACTCACCGCCCATCTCTACGAGGCAAGCTATTTCTCAGTGGGCAGCTAACTCCGCTTCCTTCGAGATGGAATTCGCCCACCCTCGTTCTGGAGACACCCTTACGTGCTTCTCAGTGAGTTCATGCCGGCTCACCCTCCCCCTCCCCCTTGGGCAGACAGACAAACGCCGCCCCCAATCGGGGCTCCCCACCAGGGCTGGTCTGGTACAGTCGGGTTTCGAACCGCGACCGTGATAGGCAGCTCACACTCGTAAAGGACCGGCCAATTATCTTTATTATTCTACACTTTTACACTACAATAATCTATAGCACCCTTCATTTTCTCACCTTCACAAGAACTATATTGTCCTAAAGCCCTTGTGAAACATGTGTAACACCCTAGTTAACATGTCATAACATCGTCATAAATAATTAATAAGCAAATACAGTGCTTCATGAGTAGGTCCCATAGAAATTCCAGACCTGTTTTTTAACCAGTTGTTCCTTCCACCCACACAAAGTTCACTATAGTCTTTTCTCTAGCCTCTTGTTAAACAATCATCCCATTCTGGTACAATTATTACCTCAACTATCTAATTACGACAAATGGAGCTTCTAGAGATTGACTTTAAAGTAAATGTGTACCGCCATTTTATCTGTTAGTGTTCTATTCAACAGTAGGGTCAGACAATGCACAAAATTAAATGGAGAGGAACAATATTGCACAACCTCCTTGCTTAGAGTGAAAACTGCTTTGAGAAATGTGTGATTCATTTCAGTGAAAACTGTTTTGAGAAATGTGTGATTCATTTCAGTGAAAAATGCTTTGAAATGTGTGTGTGTGAGAGAAAGTGTGTGAGTGTGATTCATTTATTTTGAGCTGATCAGGGTTTTAGTACTGCAGGGCCTTTTTATGGAACTTCCTGTTTTTAGCATAGATGTTTTATTACCCTGTCAATTTTATTGTATTATTTCTTAATCAATAAAGCTATGTTAATTAATTCAGAATACATCCGCATGCAAATTATAACAACACGACTTCATCAATTATGTCTATCGCTGTATTACTGCACTGATCTCTTGCTCTCAATCTCAAACTATGATTGTTCCTACCATGTATTTATGTACATCTTGTAAGTCGCTCTGGATAAGAGCATTTGCTAAATGCTTAAAATGTAAAATGTAAATGTAAATGTAATCTGTGTTACACTACCGGAAAACATTTGCTGCATTTGAAGACACTTAGCCTACAGTTAGCGTATTTTAACCCCTCAATGTAACTTTTTTTATTGGAGGGGCTGCAGTTTGAGCATTTAGCTAAGATAAGTTGAAGATTTTAAAATGTTGAAGAACAGGGTTAAGCTAATGTGTATGGATTTTCTCAGGTTTGGTTATTGTTATAGTTATGGTTGTTAATGCACTAAACTCAGTACAATGGAAACAGAATTGTAAACAATAGTTACTGACATTAACAATTTCCTTTGGATTTCCTTTCCAGTTTTATTGGCCAAATATTTTCTAGTCGTAAAAAAAAAGACACCTATAACCAAGAGAAAATCAATGGGTATTGTGTTATTGTATTTTGCATATATACACAAAAATACCTTTTTTTTCTTTTTTTTCAGATTTTTTCGATTTTTCTCCCAATTTGGTAGCCAATTACACCCTCTATTTATTTCGATTTACCCTCCCCACACGAGTCCACTGCTCATCTCTACCAGGCAAGCTAATTATCAGAGGGCAGCAAACTCTGCTGACTTTGAGACAGAATTTGCCCACCCACGTTCTGGAGACTCCTCACGTGCTTCACAGCGGACTCGAGCCGACTCAACCTCCCCCTTTCCCCTGGGGCGGGCAGCCCCACATTTTTAATAATTTGTTTCAGATTTGATCCCATTTTCTCACAATTTAGTAGCCAATTACATCCTCTATTTCTCATGTCAATTCCCCCCTTGTATTGTGAGTTTGCTGTTGTAGCCCTGTGACCGGCCGTGAGAAAGGTGAAGTATCGTCTCCTCCGAGACAGCACTCGCCAGGCTGTCGACCGTAACTCCGGTACTACAGAGCCACTCCTGTGCGCAGCGAACTTGCTGATGGCTTCCCTCCCCCTCCCTGGGGCGGACAGTCAATCGCCATTCCTGGTGGCACTCCCAGCCAGAATCAACTCTAGCACGGCCGGTGGAATCTAGCCCCAGTCGCAGTGGCCAGCATCGAACGTTGTAACCACTAGACCACCCGGGAGGCCCCAAGAATACCTTTTTGAAGAGGTTTTTTGAAGAGTAGTTTTAAAAATGCAATGTGTTATTCACTGTGGCAAGGAAATATTAATGCAGTATCGCTGATAAAATGCCTCTGTCAAATTATAAGTAAATAATATTATACAGACATACATAATATCATCCGAGCTGTCATTTCCCTTTTGGTTTCTGTGAGATGATTCCCCAAAACCAGGGCCGGCTCTACACATTTTGGTGCCCTAGGCGAGATTGGCATTTGGGTGCCCCCCCCCAACAAACATCAATCAGACATCACCATTTAATAACAAAGGTGTAACTGTCAAAACGGTAAAACAACAAACAAACAAAACAACAACAACAACAACAACTAGTAAACAACAACAGAACTTAAAACAAAGGGCAACGTCTTATCAATTACATGGATACCACAAATAATTGGCTCAAGTTACTTACATGCTTGAAACAGAAAGTGGTGTAGATGGGAGTTCATCAGATGTCGTCCTTCTCCAGGAGCTGGGGGCTATTTTAACTAATATATACAAAAAAATTGCTGAGTGTATCTGTACAGACAGGTACAGTTATTAGCCTATTACAAGCAAAAGCAGCTGTAGGACAAACAACTTAAATCGCTTATTTTTATGGATAAGTAGCCACATTATTATCACTGATATAATGTTGTAGCCTACTACTAATTTTGGTAGCCTAATAATAAAGCTTGAGACTCAAGGCAAGCATGAAGGTTTTGCAACTCTGCAATTCAGGTGTAGTAGCCTAGTTTTGGTAATAACTACAGGTGGGTACTAATAAGCTTCAAGCCAAAACGTGAGGGTAACTCAGCATCAGCATGCATTCATCCATCAATCTGTATGAGTCTAGCAGTAGCTCTTAGCATCGCATTATCTAGCTAGCATTAGCTTGTTTATTACTTTGCTAGTTAGCTCCCTAGCCTCCTACAATAACACAGAAACACAACAAAATGGCATTTTGATGACATAGCCTACCTCTTAATTGGGCTCTCTTTTCCTCCAACTCCTTCCTCCGTTTTCTCCTGAAGGCTTGTGCCTTTTCAAAGTCATTGTGCAAATATAAAATCTGTCATCGATCTGATATCTATCTTGCGTCGCGCTGATGTTGGCTCTCTGCCTGATTGCATCAGTAGTGCTTGCCTCTCTGACCCCGTCACCTGCGCTTGACCCGACAGGTGACAGCATGTCTCTTGGGTTGCCTGTGATGCACGCACATAACCCCCACTTTCAGCAAGCAGCCAGGCATTGTATCCCCCACCTTAGTAACAGCATCTCTGTCAAAGTGCAGGCCAGATGAAACATTGTGTGAGGAACAGAACAGGGGTGCAAAGTGTATTTCTTTTTGTTTATTTGTTCATTGGGAGGAAAGGTTTTTTTTTTTTTTTGTGAGGGCGACCTGGCGCCCCTAGCCGACATGGTGCCCCAGGCAGCTGCCTGTATGGCCTGTGCCCAAAACCATTATAAAACTCTGTTATCAGACTTCAACATTAGTGTGCAGTTAACCTGCTGGATATTTATATTGGGCATACTGGGCAATATATATTTTTTGTTGTTGTTGTAGTTTGCGCATCTGTGTTTCACTTTGTTGGTACTTTAACGTTAACTACGTCATAATATTGACTTGTGCTGAAGACTTTTTTCTAATGAATAATTGTTATAATTGGTGATTCACCTATGTTGCTTTTTAAAGACTTTTGATCTCAGGGATGAGATTGACTGCCTGCAGTGATGCAGGTTGAAACACCAGTCATATTCCTTTCATGTCACATGGTCAGGAATTTCCACGGTCCCTGCTTCTGAGGGAATGACACCAGACATGCTGTTTTTTAAAATGTGACATAATACAAGATTTCACATTTCTCAGGGTCAACTTTCTGACTAGATATCCTGCACAAATAGTTGAATGATGAAGGTGTTGCTGTGCTCTGCTGTGGAAATGAAACAAGCCTTTTATACATGCTTCATGGTGGCTTCCGGAATATATCACTTGTGCAAGGTGTGACCATTTTAACTACAACAGAAAATATTTATTCAAATTGTCCAAGATACTAAGCATGATGCTATGGAACTTTGATGTAATTTGTGGATCAAAATATATAGATAAATAAATAGATACGTACTTGTACTTGGTAGTTGGATAGGAACTGGTTTGTCTGTTGCAGCTTACACAAGTAACACTATATCAAATAAATGGAGACAACTTTATTCATTTTCATAACAAATTTCATACAAAGACTTGTAGCTCAATGTGCTTTACAGATAATGTAAGATAAACTACTATGGATAAGATCAACCACAATAGAAGTAATAGTGAGATCATTACCAACGTTAAAAGCAGGGTACATTCATGCATCCATATAGACAGGCACACATATTTATACAAGCATTGCCAAGAGTATCATTCAGAAATATCATATCCTGTATCATGTCCAAACTGCCTATAGTCTTGGAAAGCACAAAGAACTACTAGCAGACTGAAAAAAGTGCAAGAAGTATCACGTCTATCTAGAATTATAAAAAAATTGAATTTCTGCAGGAAGATATATATATTTTAAATCTGCCTTCAGTAATCTTTGTTGTTGTTGTTACTGTATAATAACCAAAATGGTAACATTATTTGATATTTTCTCCAAAATAATGTGGGTTTTCATTCAGAGCTGAAGGGTTTTCCTGTAAGGGGAAATGAAGAAGAGGAAGATGATGTTGTTTTACACAGGGCCAGCATTGTGGATGTAAGAAAATACTCTCTCCTACCCATTGACAAAGTTATGTCCAGCAGTTTGTAAGAAGGAAGGATGAAATTTTTCATTCATTTCAGTACTTTTTCTACCATCTCATTTCAACCCTTCCTTTAGAGTGATTTAAGTTTCATTCATTATTCTCGTTTTCACACATCTCTCTCCTTCCTTATCTGTCTGCCTTTCTCTGTCTGCTGCTTTTACATCTTTATTTCTGTAGTTTATTTGTTGTGTCAAAGTAACTATGATTATTGATTGGAACTGTATAGCCCGCCCCTCCACTGTTTGCTAAATAAATAAAACAAGCTGTTTCTATCTCTCTTTTCCTTCCTCATTCATTATTGTTGGTGATTTTATTGTGTGTGCGTGTGTGTGTATCCCCTCCAGCATAAGGGAGCTCTCTGTTTTCCCATCAAGATCAATAAATGGACAGATTAATGGAAGTCTGGGTTTTATTTTATCACTTAGTTTTTAAGGTTTTGAGTTGTCTTACTGTTTTGTGCTCTCTGTGTGTGTGTGGAGAGCGATTGTGGTATAATTTACTCAATTTGACCATTTGCCGTGCATCTTCTCTCTTTGTCACCCACTAACCTCAAACAGGTAGCCGCCGGTCCGAAAAACATGTTCCACCGAATGTTATCAGAATTGACAGGTGGAGAACAGAAATTCAATTTCACACGTCGTCTGCTGTCCACGTGGCTGGAATGCAATTGGCTAGTGGAGGGCGGAGGTGAAGGGGGGGATGGGAGGGAATGTGGGGGTCTGTCTCTAAAAATCATCCAAAAGACGGCCCGATACTCCCGCCCAGCTCACTGCCCCTCGAAGCATGGGGGGGGAAGTTTTTGTGCATAAGTGCTCCTTAATTATCTCCTTAATAAATAAATGCCTCTCCATTTGTGGTCTATATTGAGTTTACAATGCGAGGGCAAAAAGGGCTTCAAATGAAAACATGTCATTTGCAAAATTTAAAGGTACAGTAAGAATTTTTGTGAGAGTATGTGCATGTGCATTTTGGACCTGGGTCAAATAATTAGAAAAACCCTTTAACCCTTTCAAATTCTGCAGATCCCTGATAATTCTTGAAAGAAAACATCTATTTTCACCAATATTCCAAAACTAATTTTTCTTTCATGATTGAATGTTTTGGTTTGTACATTTTTTTGAGAATTTGCAGGGATCTGCAGGAGTGTTTTCAAATTTCACTGGAATTTAATGAGTTTAAGTATTTAAAATACATACTTAGCCCAGCTGTGTCTGGTGCTTTTCAGTGGAAATGTAAAACTTTTCATTTGTGTTTGTCGCTCGAGTGTCTGTATTACGGCTGCTGGGTGCAAGGTTGTGCTTGAGGTTTCTGTGTGTGAATCTGCAAAGTGGCGGAAAGCCCCTCAAAACTACTACACAGAGTTAAAACTGAGTGTGCCTCAGCTTCACACAGAAGCAGAAACAGATGCAAGCTGCAGGAATAATGCGCAAATGATGTGGCACTCTCTATGTGGCATTGAAAAAAATCAATTGAAGAAAACCGTTTGATTATGACTCCTCCAGCTTTGAATGGGACCACAGAGACGCCCACTCGTCTGAAGTTTGAAAGGCAAACTAATATATGGCCCCCCTCTCTGCTTGAGTTCATTTCACCCGAATTTTGTGCTGCTGTAAGAAAAGAAAATAACATGAAGAGGACCTACTGGGTGTAAAGGATTGTTTTCTCTCCATTTGTATTCTGTCCTTGCTTACAGAACAGAAATGGGATGGGGTCATATGGGGACACATAAAGAGAAAAAAGAAAGCAAACTTGAAAAATGGATTTCTCTTTTGTTAATTCATAGTCTTTAGTTGACAGGGACAATGCACGATAAATCAACAGGGACAATGATATAAAGTATCCACATTAGCATGTGTGTGAAGGTGCCTGACCATCTCATTTACATCTGTAGTCCCTGGATATCCCTGATAAGATTTTTCTTCTCGTGATCATTTTCGTTCAGGATCAGGGTTGGGTTTGCTGATCCTGGATCAGTGCTTAAGTGACGGGATACTAACTTTGATCATTTTGTGGGTTAATTATTAAACTGGTGTAGGGTTAGTGCTACAGAGCCTCCAGGGCCATTGGTTATCGCTTCCTCCCTTTGTTCTGACGGTAACCAACCGCAGGGATGTGAGGGGTGTTCAAAAAGGAGGGGAAGATACAGTCATTGGTTTGGGCCCATGTAGAGTTGGGGTTAATTGAATGTGGACAGATTATAATTTTGCCAGATGGAACAAGTCGATACCAATCTCATTCTGGTAATGGAATTGAATGCCAAGTGTAGTGTAGGCACTGCGGTTGGCCAGAAGGAATCGAGGTTGAATTGAAAGTGAATTGAGCTACACCAGTAGAAGAAAAACATAACTAAAGTGAACTGAATGCAAATCCAAAATAGATGCAGATGTGCTGTACGGTTGTCGTATTGTGTGCATGCAGAGAATCTAGTGTATATACTACACTAGATCAATACGCCTGTCAAAATACATTTGAGCTACGGTATGGCAGGGTGAGATGTACAGGTTTTCATCATTCCCAACGGATGAGAATGAATACAGCATCACTCACATTATCTTGTCTCAGAATCTGATGTGATCTCTATAATTGGAATTTAATTTGTTGATATTATACAATGTTGAAGATTGTGAAGAAGAGTTGGGGGGAGATTGTCAGCATGGTTCCTGTTTCTATGGAGGTTCACACCTTGGGGAAAATGAACTGAATTGTTTTAATTGCTCTCATCCTTTGTCACTCAACACAGCAGAAGTGCCAGGCACTTATCTTATCATTACATGATACAATCCCGATGCTTCAAGATTCCAAGGTATTCTCTCAGTTCAATACAATTAAATTCAAATCAGCTTCATGAAAATTATAGGTATTTTATTGAAAAAGCATACAAAAATGTCCCAATCAACAAAATAAAAATAAATAAAATAAATAAAACAATAATAATAATGGTGATAATAACTATGAAAATAAAAACCAACATATCCAAGGAAGAAGCTGTAGTTGCCTGCTCACTGTCCCTCAGGACATGAGAAACTGATGCATGTTGAGCTGTCAGGGGTACTGTATATCCCTTTTCCACTATGTTCAATACGTTTTCTGTATCCCTCATTTTTTTTAATTGAGAGAGGGATATTTCAAACTTTTAAAACCATTTGTCTTTTAATTCTGTATATTTTAATATCTTCTTATACTCTTCTACTCTCCCCCCTCCCTCTCTCTCTCAGTCTCTCTCTCTCTCCGATATGATATTATTTATTATAATAATTTTGATATTGATAATAAAATGTGGGTTCTGAATGCAAGTTGCCCACTGCAGCCTAGGTTCAATAACCCTGCTGTGCCCTGGCTGGGAGTCCCATTCGGGGGTGGCGATTGGCTGTCTGGGAGGGGGGAGGGGCATGAGCTCGTTGCATGCAAAAGTGGTTTTGTGCATGTCGAAGTTACAGTCAACGGCTTGGGGAGTTTCGTCTCGGAGGAGGCGGTTTGGCATCTTTGTCACCTCGTACTACGAGTTGCCGTGGTGAGCTCATAGTACGAGAGGGGGGATTAGTTGACTTAGAAGAGGTTACGACTGGCCATTGAATTGGTAGAAAATGGGAAAAGATCTGAAATTAAAAATAACAATGCGTCTATCTAAATAACAGATATATTTATATTTATTTATTTATGAGGTATTTTTTGGACATTTCACATGAGAAATCTATCTATCGATCTATCTCTGTCTATCTGTCATGCTTTCCTGCTCTCTCTCTCTCTCTCTGTCTTTCTCTCTCTCTCTAGAATTCATATTCAAATATGCTTTATCTGCATGACAAGAAAATTTGTATTGCTAAATTGCTTGAAGAGAGATGAAGACAGATAACAGAGTAAAGACATAAAAACACAATGATGAACCCTCTCCCACCGCCCACTCCAAAAACACAGAATATGAAATCTCTCTTTCCTTCCTCCTTATGAAAAATGAATGTTATGTTAAAGCATGCATTCAGAAACTGAATCATCTTCATTGTTAAGCTGGATTCAATCAATGTCAATCAATCATGTTGAAAAATGAATGTGTTTTTAAAGCAAATATAATTTTTACAATTATTTTTTGAGATCAGTCTACTCTAAGAAACTGAGAAGAATAAAAACAAACACTCACATATAATTGAGAGTTAAATGTTGAAAGGTTATGAGTACAACCTATTTCGGGATTTAACTGATCTTCTCTTTCCAATTTAAAAATCAATATGAAGAATGTTTTTTTTTAAATAACACAGTTCATATGTGTCTGTGAATGTAAACATGTGACTGACTTAAAGGAAAATTGCACCGATGTCTATAAAAAACAGAAAAAAACAGTGAAGGGTTCTTTAATGTCTCCTGGCATGGTCTAGGTGCACTCATGCGCTCAGAAAGCAAGCTCGATGTCAATCGATATTTAATGGTGCTGAGTGATCATCTTCCTCCCATGTTAAAGCATTTCTCTCCTGCAGAGAGGGGCGTCTTTCGAGATGACAATGCCCCCATCCGCAGAGCATGAGTAGTCTCCCAATAATTTGAGGAACACGACACTGACGTTTGTGGTCAGCGCCCTCTTGCTGAACCCGCCTGTCAGACAGTGGTCAAGTACACCTTTGAAACACTAACTCTTTACTCTGGGGGCGGCAGTGCCTCAGTGGTTAACGACACGGACTGGCAAGCGGGCTGGTTTGAAAATCCCATGAAGGCCAACAACTGGAAATGGAGGGAGGCTAGTTCACTTCCTGGGGCACTGCCAAAGTGCCCTTGAGCAAGTCACTGAACCCCTAAACTGCTCCAGGGGCACTGTACTATGGCTGACCCTGTGCTCTGATGGAATATATGTGTGTGTGTGTGTGTGTGTGTGTGTGTGGGTGTATCTAGGAGAAATATGTGAAAATTATCTTCCAATTATCTTGTATATTAACATGACTAATAAAGTATATTCCTAATCTATTATTTCCTCTGTATAATTTCACCTTCAGACTGTAACTGAAACCAAGCAGTGTAGTTACCATTTGAAATGAAAAAAGAAACGCAAAGGTTTGCACTCAAACAGGCCTGCGACAACATAACGTAGCTCAAGGCGGGTTTTCAGTCAACAGGATTTCTCCATCTCAGAGCGGCTGCTCTTCCCACAGTCAGCCTGCGCCAGCTGCGCATGAAGTGTGCTGTCTGCGCAGCTGGGCCGGCGGACCGCGGAGGCAAGAGGAGGGGCGGCCAGCTGGCAGCAGACGCCTCAGAATGAGGAATGCGCCCTCGTCCGTTCGCTCCTCGTTTAGCAGAGGATGCTGCAGGCAATGGAAAGGGCTCACAAATACGATTGGGGGAAATCTGGGATAAGAAATTGTACAAAAGAAAAAAGAAATAGCTGGCTTAAAATGTTAAGAGACAGTGAAGAGGACATACAAACTGCAACAGCTCTGAGACTCACATCCATACACTCATTTTAAGAGAATTTGATAAATGGATAGTACTGTAGGTGTGTTTATGAGTGGTTCAGTTCCTTCCTCTTTTGTGTGTGTACGAATATGTGTGTGTGTGTGTGTGTGTGTGTGTGTGTGTGTGTGTGCGTGTATGCCTGTGTGTGTGTGTGTGTGTGTGCATGCGTGTATGCCTGTGTGTGTGTGTATGTGTGTGCATGTATGCCTGTGTGTGTGTGTGTGTGTGTGCGTGTATGCCTGTGTGCGTGTGTGTGTGTATGCCTGTGTGTGTGTGTGTGTGCGTGTGTGACTCACCCTCTGTGGTAGTGCTGGCATGTTTTTGTGGTACTTGCCAACAGGAATGAGCTGTTAATACTTACTCAGAATACAGATTCAATATGAGTGTTGCACCTGAAATATTAAATTACATCTCATTCATTTAGCAGTCACTCTTTTGCGGAGTGACTCACAAAGCAAGGTGCATTACTGAATACAACAGGAAACAGGAGCAATGCTAAATACAGAAGTGCTTAGAGAAAAAAGAGTTCAGTGCCACAGACAGAAGTCCACTTTAAGAGCATCACTTTAATCCCCACGTCTGAAAGCAATCCTTAGACCTTTCCAATGCAAGAACAGCACATCACAGCTTCTCCCAATTACTGCTACTAAGCAGTGACCTTCCACCAAGTAGTACACATGGGACTCAATCTTCCAGCTGCTTAGTCACTACTCAATGCTGATATGCTTCTTGCCACACAACTTTTTGGCCCCCAAAGACGTTGAACTTTCTTCTAGTCACAGGAGACAAACTAAAGCACCACTGGCATTTCCATGTTGCCGTGGAAAAGGCGAAAGTTTTCGGTAGTTCAGTAGCCGGTGGTAAAAAAAAAAACGACAGCAGCAACACGCCGAGAGTTTCAAGATCGCCCACCAGGATGCCCAGGTGGAGGTGGCGGCGGGCCAAATCCGCGTAATTGATTGCGTTTGCCGACATCTGAGTTCACGCTGCCGGCCGTTTGCAGTCAGGCTCCAACGCGTAGGGCCTGCTGTGCTCGGGGCCACGGGGAAATCAGAGCATTTGGATTGTCTGGAGGAAGTCGCTGTGTCACGCATGTGAAGCGTTGGCTTATTTCAGCCTTACCATGCTTTTTTTGCTCTTTTCTGTTGAGCGGCATGCGAAATCCGTGGTTGATATGTGCATTTTTGTTTTTACACGTGTTTGCTGCCATTTGGTGCGGACAATCTCTGATTTTCATCTACGCTTTGGAGGGTACGGGCGGGGAGGAGGCAATGATATGATTCCCTCGCCTCTTCACTTCTTTTAGTCTTCATCACCCTTAAAAAAAGGGATAACGAGGCCCGAGCAACACATCGGGGACAAGGTGTCAGAGCACAATGTTCCATCCGAAGGGAATAAACAGACGCCTCTCCATGAGCCCTTCAGCCGGTCGACACGGGTCGGGACAAAGGGAGGCGTGCACGGTCTGGCGGTGGAAAGGAGGAAGATAAAGGAGTAAATGAGAGATGTGAGCAGAGGGGGGGACCGTGGGGGATGGGGGACTGGATGGGGGTGGTACAGTACACTCTGCTTGCTAGATTGTCGATCTGACTGCAGGGCCAAAGCTCCAGCTGAGCTAATCAGAGCTCATTGAAGATGGAAGCTAAGAGAGAGGCCAGACAAAGACTGCCTCCTGAGCAAGCATTGTGTGTATGGTGTGTGTGTGTGTGTGTGTGTGTGTGTGTGTGTGTGTGTGTGTGTGTGTGTGTGCATGTGTGTGTGTGTGTGTGTGTGTGTGTGCATGTGTGTGTGTGTGTGTGTGTGTGTGTGTGTGTGGATGTGTGTGTGTGTGTGTGCATGTACAGGGGTGAGACATGTGTGTGTGTGTGTGTGTGTGTGTGTGTGTGTGTGTGTGTGTGTGTGTGTGTGTGTGTGCATGTCAGTACAGGGGGAGAGACGTGTGTGTGTGTGTGTGCATGCGTATCAGTGTCATTTTATCTGTCCTCCCTCTACCCCATCTTTCTCTCTCTCTCTCCCCTCTTCCGCTCTCTTGCTTTGATTAGAGTTCTCTTATGGAATATTCCATCCCTGAATCCATCAGCTGATCATCCAGCTGATCACCAATCATTCCTGTTCCCTGAGTCTCCCCTCGTTTTTTTCACCTCACTGGAAATTGGCATTCATTTTTAATGTCCTATGTTCACCTCTCTTTCCATGTATCTCTCTCTCTCTCTCTCTCTCTCTCTCTCTCTCTCTCTCTCTCTCTCTCTCTCTCTCTCTCTCTCTCTCTCTCTCTCCATCACATAATGCAGCAGTCGGCGGAGTACAGCAATAACAGGTCGTTTGGAGCTCTTCTTCAGGTTTAAGTCTTTTTTCCCCTCGTGTGCTCAGGCCCCACGTGTAATATATGACTCATTATACAGGAAAGCAGGGGAAACCCTGCCTCTTCAAGTGAGGCTACAGCAATTATACTGTAATCCCCCTTACATTTCACTGGCTTGACAATCCATAACATCTAATAATTGCCTCAAAGGTTATCTCTCTAAGTAGTGGTTTTTCAGCTGGCTAGTTAAATAAACATGAATAAATATATCACAGTTAAAATTCATGTAAAAAGAAAAGTGACCATTCAAAGCATTATTAAAGGAACACCAACGATTATTGAACAATATCAGGTAAAATATCAAGCAGATTAAGGTTATCTGTCCCTGCCCCACAGACTTAATGAGACAATAAGAGTCTAGACGGATGTATGGGGGACTATGGAAGCTATTATTATCACACACACACACACACATGCACACACGCACACACACACACACACACACTAACACACTAACACACACACACACACACACACAATAAGAGATTAAAAGGATGTATGGGGGACTATGGAAGCTATTATTATCACACACACACACACACACACACACACACATGCACGCACGCACACACACACACACACATGCACATGCACACACATATACGCACACACACAATAAGAATCTAGACGGATGTATGGGGAAGCAGTGCAGTCCATTTGTACCATGATTCTCTGAACTGAGATGTTAATAATAATAATAATAATAATAATACATTTTATTTGTTATGCGCCTTTCAAGAAACCCAAGATCGCAGTACAGTGGGAGGAGTTAATAAAAGTTAGATAAAGCATACATTTACACAGGTAAAAGCAACAGGAGACACATACACTAGATACTGTATACAGATGTTATGGATGATGTACAAAGTACAGGTTTCCTTTGCTGTTTAGCTTGTACAAATTCAACTTTATCCCTTTCAGTAAGTCTGAATATGGCAATATGTGCTTTCAAGCTATGTTAGTCATGTTTTTATTACTACAAATGTCATGATTTCAGTGTAATTCATGCCACGTTTTATGTTTCATTCATGTCACGTTTCATTTCTTGTCATGTCTTGATTCTGTTTTCATGTTACGTTTCTGTTCATGTTTATAGCATACACTTTTCCATGTTCTTTCCGCAAATCTTGCATTCCTGCTTTCTCTATCTCTCGCTGTCGCTCACGCTTCCCTATTGTTTCTAACCCCTCGTTGTCTGATTTACTAACGATTAGTTAGGTTCATTCTGCTAGCACGATTGGCAATTTAGTAACTAATTGCCGACGTGCTGGAGACTTACTAATTACTAACTTGCTAACCATGTGTATTCATGTTTCCTTTCGTTTCTAGTTCATGTCTGATTTACTAATCTACTAATGCTAGGTCAGGATAGGATAATTACTAACAACGACTAATTATATTGTTACCTTGTCACGCTCTCCTCAGCCGTTTTCTGTTTCGCGCTGTTCTCAAGCTAAGTGTCTGCACCTGTCTATACCTGCATATAAGCTGAGTGTTTTTGTCATGTCTTTGCGAAATTGCCTTCTTGTTTACTATAGCACTTTTGAGTGTTTTCATTGTTACGAGCCAAGCCTGTTTACTCACCATTGTCACTGCCTGCCGTTTTGTTACCACAAGTTTTGCCTGCTGTCTTTTTGTGCCTTTGCCCCGTGGAGCAGACTTCGGTTTTGACTCTTGCACCGTCCCTGACTACGAGCCTGCCTACCGTCTTCCTGTACCCGCTGACAGCTACTCTGGTTTGTTAGATTTTTTTGCATGGTTTACCGAGTTTGAGACTGCCTTCTCCCTCGGTACTGTACTTTGGTTATTGGCTGGATTTTTTGGTTATTGGACTTTGCTTTTGTTTGACTACTTCTCCTGGACATTCCTTTAATAAAGCCCTTGCGGTTCTTTTCTTCACGTCATTGTTTTGAGTCGTGCATATCGGGTCCAACCCTCACGCATCCGTCTCAACAAATATGAACTACTTGCAACTTTTAGAACCAGGTTCACTACCTGTCTAGATAGATTATTTGAATTATAGCTCAATGTTGTGAGAGGTAATTTATAGATTGTGTTATCTTATATACTGTATTAGCAAATAGATAATAATAGTAAAATGACCAATATGATTTTTAATTTGTCCAAAATAAGGGCAACGGTTTCATATTTTTTTGGTGAATGCAAAAAAATGAAAATATATGAAAGAAATCACCACATTGCTATAGATGTTGATTAAGTAGATGGTTCCCAAATTTAAACGCTCTCACCAGCCCTGAGAAAGTTGAATAAAGCACCTGGGGAGGGTAGAGCTGGCACACGGCTGACCTGGGGACAGTAGAGCTGGCACACGGCTGACCTGGGGACAGTAGAGCTGACACACGGCTGACCTGGGGACAGTAGAGCTGGCACACGGCTGACCTGGGGACAGTAGAGCTGGCACACGGCTGACCTGGGGACAGTAAAGCTGACACACGGCTCATCAGGGGAGGGTAGAGCAACTTTCAGATTGACGTGAGATTGTTTCCACAGAAACTGTAGTGGGGATCGAAGGTGGAAGAGCCACGCGCAGATTTCACAAATATCTAAAAGCTGAACACGAGCGATCAGCCACTAAGTCTGCAAACAGATTAGGGAGCGGGGGAAAAATGGAAGGACAAAGAAAATAAAACTCCGGGCACCAAAAGTCAACGGAAAAGAAATCAACAGAAAACAACCCAATAAGGGCGAGAACTCTTTACCTCTTATCCTACCTAAGGTTTAAGCTAACCACTTTTTTCCTTTCGAGATGTATTCTTTGTTTGCTCTGGGGAACTTTAGCCCAATAAACAAAGAATAAATCTCGAAAGGAAAAACCACCAAAGTGGTTAGCTTAAACCTTAGGTAGGATAAGATCATTCTTCCTAAAAGGTTACCACAGAGTGGTGACGCTAAACCTTTAGGTGGAGATAACAAGAAGTACCTTCTCTCTTTAACTGAGAGAACCACAGAGTGGTGAAACTAAACCTTAGTTCAGAATACCGGCTAGAGTGTAACAGTAGTTTACACAGAAGAGTTTGTATGAGGGAAACAGAGACCTTAAATAATAGGCGGAATTAACACTGATAACCCTCAGCTGAAAGTGATCTGAAAACTCACCGACAAAAGACCATATATACATGATCACACGCCCTCCAGAGGCCAAACGAGGTAAAACCATGACAAAAACACACAGAAATGGCTAAACAGAAACTTTGTTCCATTACATTACGGTTCTGATTACAGAGTCAGAAGAAAAACTAGGGAGAAAAAATGTCACACATCGTGTGGTTATAATTTAGGTTTTTTTAAAGTAAAAAAGATCTGGGGCTTTTCTAAAAACATTTAGGCTTAAGCCCATTAAGCCATCCCCTCGTGCCGTCCCTGATCAGCTTCAACAAAGTGCACAGTTCAGCTTGTGGACTTCTTCAGACAAGGAAACAACATCCGATATTTGCCTTTATGTGTGTAATAGATGCAAGATACCATTTCAGACCCTCTTCAGCATGTTTTTTTGTTTTGAGGTGTTTAGTTGTGCTTAGGTTTTTAAGCAGTAATGCCAGGGTGCACTGTAGGTGATAGAAAAGAGTATGTATATTCATCTCGGCCCAGGCCTCCCTACTCGTCCTGCAGTTCCTGGCACTCACTGAGACGTGGATCACCCCTCAGAACATGGCCAACCCTGCGGCTCTCTCCACTGCCTACACCTCCTCTCACGCTCTACACCCACAGGTCCACTGGGGAGCTTCCTAGATGAGATGGATGCCCTACTCAGCTCCTTCCCTGAGGATGGCACTCCTGTCCTACTTCTCGGTGACTTCAACCTACTGCTGGACACCCCTCAGTCCTCCGCCTTTCTCCCCCTCCTTCAATCCTTTGAATTCACCATGGCAGAGTCCACAACCACCCACAAGGCCAGCAACCAACTAGACCATGTCTTCACCAGGAACTACACCTCACCCAACATTACAGTATCACCTCTTCATGCATCTGACCACTGCTTTCTGTCTTTTTCCTCCCTCTCCCCTCTGGACCCAAAACCTCTTCACCTCCCCCCACTGTTTCTGTCCATCGCAACATCCACTTTCAATCCAAATGTTGCCCTGACTGACTTCCACATTCTCCTGGTGACTTTTTCCTCTAACCTCTCCTCTGCTAAATCTGCATTTTTTCTGCTCCAAAATGCAACCCTCTGCTTCTAATCCACGCAAAATGTACTCTACATTTTCCTCTCTCCTCACCCCACCTCCTCCCCCACCCCCCTCATCTCTAACCACTGATGACTTTGCATCATTCTTTCACAAGATAGTCAATGACATCCGCAACTCCTTCTCCCCAACCCTCCCTCACCCATCTCACTACTCAAACCTCTCGCCTCCCTGTCTTCCTTTTCACCCCTCCCTGACTCTGACATCTCACAACCTGTTCACTCCCACCATCCTCCCCTTTGTCTCCAATGTAATCAACTCCTCTCTTTCCTCTGGTTCTGTCCCCACTGCCCTCAAAAGGGCCCATGTCATCCCCTAACTAATTTTCATCACCACTGTCTACATGTTTAATACTGTATTTTGTATTTTGTATTTATTTTATACTGTTAAAAGTTTTTTAAATTATAAAAAAAATTCTACTAACCTTTTCTTCCTCTGTGTTACAGGTACGGTATGCAGCTGCCAACAGTGATGTCTATTGCTGTATTACTGCACTGATCTCTTGCGCAAACAATGATTGATCATACCATGTATAAATGCACATCTTGTAAGTCGCTCTGGATAAGAGCATCTGCTAAATGCTTGAAATGTAAATGTAGGTGTGGGTGGGGGGGGGGGTGGGGGTGGGTTAATTGTAACACCAAACAACATGCAAATCAGGCCGAATCAATTAAGCTGAGCAGTGGGGTGCAACGTGGTTGCCTGATCCATACTAATAAGTTACAATGGTAGAAAGATAGGGAACCTTAGAGATCAAACCTCACTCTGCTAAAGAGGACCCTTCCCTCTTTAGAGAGGGACGAGGGAGGAGGGTCCCCTCCCTCATTTGGAGAGCTGTCGGATGCCTGCTGGTTGTTCCCCTGTCATGATTTTTTCCAATATTTAATTGTGAGCGATGAAATACAATAATCGTTTGGGAAACACCGACTTCTTCATTCTTAGTTGGAGGATTATTTTGAAAACTATTCAAACAATTCATGCAGCATTTGGTCAGAATGTTGCACGAATTGAAAATGGTTTAAGCGGGGGGTGAAGGGGTTCTATTATTTAGACTAACCAGACTGAGTTTGTTTTTGTTTGGTTTTTATAGTTATTTCAGGTTCAGTAAAATTATTAAAAAAGAAAAATCATTTATATATTATTTGGTTCTTTATGAGGTTTTACTATAATGTGAGCACTCTCTATTCAGGGCTTCTCCACAAAGACATTGCTGTGTGTGTGTGTGTGTGAGTGAGTGTGTGTGTGTGTGTGTGTGTGTGTGTGTGTGTGTGTGATGTGTGTGAGTGAGTGAGTGTGTGTGTGTGTGTGTGTGTGTGTGAGTGTGTGTGTGTGAGTGAGTTGTGTGTGTGTGTGTGTGTGTGTATGTGTGTGAGTGAGTGAGTGAGTGTGTGTGTGTGTGTGTGTGTGTGGGAGAGTGAGTGAGTGTGTGTGTGTGAGTGTGTGTGTGTGTGTGTGTGTGTGTGTGTGTGTGTGTGTGTGTGTGAGTGAGTGTGTGTGTGTGTGTGTGTGTCTGTTTGTGAGTGAGTGTGTGTGTGTGTGTGTGTGTGTGTGTTGTGCAGTTTGTGTGTGTGTGTGTGCGTATGTGTGTTTGTGTGCGTGTGCGTGTATTTGTGTATGCAAAACAGGGTTAATGTTTTGTTTTTCTGTCTGTGTGTGTGCGCGTGTGTGCGCGTGTGTGTGTTTATGTTTGTGTGGGTGTGTGAATGTTCATGCCTGTGTGTGCATGTGTGAATATTCATACCTGTGTGTGCATGTGTGAATATTCATGCCAGTGCATGTGTGTTTTTGTGTGCATGCTGATGCTAGTCTCTGATGCTAATTCTCCCTTCAGTTCCTCTGTGTGTGTAGCATTATGCATAAACCATTACTTCATTTCCTGAGCATATAGTCACTATGGGTCACTAACTCACTCCTGCCTGCAATTTAGGTGTAATCTTCTAGATTTAAAAACAGTTTTCCTCTCTGCAATGCAACTCCAGCACCCAGAGCTCACAGATATAGTAATGCAGCATCTGCTACAGTACATCTAGTTCAGACACAACAACTTTTTCACACCAATACTGAACTTCTGTCTCCATATAGCCAGTGCACACCCACACAAGATTACTACCATATACACTCACGCACTGATCACACTCTCCAGCAGACATATAAATGCCTTCTACTCCAGCGTGTCACTACCCACACAGCCATATGCTTTTGAGGGAAAGATAACGTCTCTAACCTTCCAGGCTCGCAAGCAGGGTCCCGGGAGGAATGACCAAATTCAAATTCAAATTCAAATATGCTTTATTGCCATGACTACCCATCGGCATAGTATTGCCAAAGGGATTGTTACATAACAGTCAGCAATAATTAAAAAAAAACACAAAACTGTTAAAAACATGTATTAGTCAACCTGCGATCCAGGGGGAGGTCCAAAATGGGACAATTTTTTACTTCATTCTTTTAGGATTTGTATGCTTATATTTCCATATTCTATGAATAACATATTTACGATTTTCATATACAATAAAGCATGTCTGGTTTACACATCTTTGGTAATACTGTGATCATTGTAATTATTACATTTTTGGGTCCCACTTTACATTAAGTGACCCTAATACCTGTTTAATTACACTGTAACTACTGTAAAAGTACATATTATTACATATTATTATTTTGTACTTGCAAGTGAATAACCTGTTAGAGAATCATTTCAAGTGCTGTGGTATACTGCATAGTCACAACTGTAAGTCCTAGCTAGTCATTTCATTTTCATTTTCAGCTATAATCATGATATGAACTTCAAACTTTCAATGATCAACATTAAAAATGTTTATATAATGTTTTTAAATTTAAAAGAATTATGCAGTAGTGTGACCTTGCATTATAGTTACACTGTACCTACCTTAGTAGTTGCTGAGTATTTAGACAGGTAATGGGCCTACAATGTAAAGTTGGACCAATATTTGTATTGTACTATATATATATACAGTGTGTATAAAAAGTAAATACCCCCATTTACATTTTTCACATATTATTCTCTTACTTCATGGAGAATAAAATTGATTTAAGGCGAGACACGGCAGACAAAAATTCATTTTTTTGTTATTTTGCTTCTATAACATGTCTTCTTTAACGCTGATATTATAAAAATAGCCAAACTGCACAAAATATGTTTATTTTACTATAGTTTGTCTACAAATGTATCCTAACTTTAGAAACTGTTAGCATATTTGCGCAAGGTATGGCTCCGCGATGTTTGAAAAAACCATACTGTGTAATATATTGTTGTAAAGCTTGTTCTCTGTAGCTTAATGTTAGCGGATCAATATATGGTCATCTTCCTTGTAGTCATGACAATTTTGTAAACAAACAAATGCTGCTTTCCGAAATATGATTGGCTAATGAAGCTTGAAGGTCATTTTGTTGTGATTCGCCACTTCTGCGTTAGTGTTCCACGGCAAATCAAGAGACCGAGAAACAAAATGGGAAAGACACCTAATATTTGTGTAAAAGCTACTCAAAAGAGACGTGATCAGTTGGCTACTGCCAGAAGAAGAATATCTAACAGGGAAAATAACTGTCATACTAAATCTGATGACGAGTCTGCCAGAAGGTCACCAGCTGTCAGAGCCTCAAGGTGCAAAATTAACGAAGTGGGGAAACCTCCAAACGATCAGGATGACAGACCAGCCGCACAACTGTGGCTTATTGTGCATGTGTCACGCTTGAATGAGCTACTGGATGGATTGCAATGTCCAAATTGCATTCGAAGCAGTCTACATATAAATATAAATCCCCAAAACCAAGGGTTTTGTAGCAGTCTGTTGCTAGAATGTAGATAATGCAAACAGCAAGAGAACAGGTACAGAAAAAGCATGTTCTCATCCTCACATCTTCAGGGGTCAACCAGGAGCGATGTAGCATTTGACATTAACGTCAGAATGGTCCTGCTTAAAATAATTGTATATTAAATAATTGTATAAAAAATTACATGTATTCAACATTTGACGCTAGCCACGGCGACCGGGGTTCGATTCCCCGTCGCACCAGAGTCGGCTCTGGCCAGGAGTGCCACCGGGGGTGGCGATTAGCTGTCCGCCCCAGGGAGGGGGAAGGAAGGAAGCCGACAGGATGTTCGCTGCGCACAGGAGTGGCTCTGGAGTACTGTGTTATGATTGACAGCCTGCAAGTGCCATCTCGGAGGAGACGATACCTCGCCTTTGTCACCACCGGTCACAGGGCTACGGCAGCGAACTCACATTACAAGGGGGGGGGATTGACTTGAAAATAGCGGGTGTAATTGGCTACCAAATTGGGAGAAAATGGGCTAAAATCTGAAACAAATTCTTTAAAAAAAAATATATATATATATTATTATTATTATTATAAAGACCAACTGAGCTACATTAAATGCCCAACACTGCTATTTAGTGTATATATATTTGTGATGAACTCACAGTCCCATAATAGAATAATAAATAGCAATTTCATGAATCAGCATATTTTGCCTCATTAATGTTGATACTAGTTTTTTGTGTAGATACAGTATACTTTTAATTTTAGTGGCAGAGATAGAGTGAGGATTGGAGGCATTGGACAGAACCAGGGAGCAGGCCAGAAAGGCTCTGACACCAATCCAGATGTAGCAGAAATGCTGAGGGAAGATGCAGATGCTGTCATTAAAATCAGTGTCAAAATATTTTGATGGCACCTGGCAGAAAAGAGGCTTCACCTCAAATTATGGCATTGGTGTGTGCATTGACATCATCACAGGGCTAGTGATAGACTTTTTATCTTCATATTGTCATGCATGTGTGTTGCATGACAGCGCAAGGAGAGACAATAAGATTACTGAGCAGGAGTACGACACCTGGAAAGAATCACATGTAAAATGTAAATGTAATGAAATATCCCATATCCAGGTTATGAAATCACCAAACTAGAGTGTATCAACCATGAGCACAAATGCATGGGAACGGCACGGTGTAAACTTAACGCAGAGGGAAGATTGGGTGGCAAAGAAGTGTGAAAACTCACTGCCGTAAAATGCAAAGGTTTGCAGAACTGTTATAGAGGGGCAATACTTGAAAATCAAGGGTCGCTTGAGCAGATGAAAAATGCAATATGGGCTGGTCTCCTCCACTCCATCTCAACTGATGAGAAGGTGCACAAGGTGCAAACCCTCTTGGTGCTGGTACAGGAGAGCAATAGATAATGGAGAAATTCCAGGGAGTCACAAAGAGCATGCAGGGACCTTTTTGACACATGAGATTGGCAAAAAACTGATACCAATCTACCACAGAATATCGAGTGATAGCCTGCTGCAGAGAATGCATCATGGGGGCACCCAAAATGCAAACGAGTGCCTCAATTCAGTTATATGGTCTAGATATCAAAGCACATATTTGTGAAGCACCCAGACTATTATTGTCCCTTTGATAGTTTCTCCCATCTCTGCCATGGAATATTGTAACTGTGTCAGAGTGGCCATTGGCCTCTTGGTAGCTTCTTTAACAAGTGCCCTTCTCACACGAATGCTCAGTTTTGGAGGATGGCCTGTTCTAGGAAAAGTCACAGGCAAAGTCACAGGAGTGCCATATTCTCGCCATTTATTTATGATGGACTTTCCCATGCTCTGGGGGATATTCAAAGTCTTTTTATATCCTTCCCCTAATTGTTGCTTTTGAAAACCTTTTCTCAGTTTTGCTTTGAATGTTCTTTGGTCTTTATTATGAAGCTCTTGTTTGCAAATGCACTAACCAACTGTGGAACCTCTCAATTCAATTTGAAATCATTTGAAACACCTTAGTTGTACACAGGTGGACACCAATCAATTAATTGTGTGACCTCTGAAGAAAATTGATTACACCAGTTTATTTAGGTGTCTTAAAAAGGGGTGAATATTTATGCAATCAATTATTGTCTGGTTTTATTTGTAATTAATTAACAAAAATCTTTAGAGTTGTTGTTTTCTATTTGACATAGAGTACTTTCAAGAAATCCCAATTAAATCAATTTTGATTTCATGAAGTAAGAAAATTAAATGTGAAAAATGCCAAAAGGGGTGAATACTTTTTATACCTACTGTCCTACAGTATATAGATCCATGACATAATGACATCACAAATTGAACATGTTTATTTTGAGAATTGTACTGAGGCAGAGGGGGGTGGGGGCGGGGGTCTTTTAGAAGGCCCTGGAAGTGAAAAGGTTTGGGGTCCTCCACAGTATATGCTTTGCAAGTGTCCTTATAAGAACATAAGAACATAAGAATACATAATTATGGCTCTAGGCTCATCATGTCCTAATATAAAGAGTATCTAGTACTACATCTAGCCTGGACTTGAATAGCCCAAGCGTTTCTGTCTCTACTACCCAACCTGGCAAGCTGTTCCAGGCATTGACAACTCTCTGTGTAAAGAACAACTTCCTAATATCTGTGCGGAATTTGCCTTTAACTAATTTCCACCTGTGGCCTCTTGTTCTACTGACCCCACTTATCTTAAAAAATCTTTGGTATTTAACTTCATTAATCCCTTTTAGGAATTTAAAAACCTCAATCAAATCCCCCCCAAGGCTTCGTTTGCTAAGTTTAAATAGATTGAGTGCCTTAAGTCTATCATCATAACTTTTACCTTTCATACCAGGTATCAGTTTAGTTGCCCTTCTTTGGACTTTTTCAAGAGCTTCTATATCTTTCTTGTAGTGCGGTGCCCAGAACTGCACACAGTATTCTAAGTGCGGTCTGACAAAGGCATTATATAACATTAATATAACCTCATTTGATTTATACTCAATACTTTTTGCTATGTATCCCAGCATCCTGTTGGCTTTTTTCACTGCTGTAGCACACTGCTTTGATGCAGATAAGCTTTGATCAACTACAATTCCTAAGCCCTTTTCAAATTGAACACCTGCTAACTTTTCTCCTCCCATAAAATACTCCTGTCTAATGTTTTTATTTCCCACATGCATAACTTTACATTGAACAATATTGAATATCATCTGCCATGTATCTGCCAATTTTTGGATTTTGTTTAAATCATCTTGGATTACTTTAGTCGAAACTGTTTTCCAAACCCCCAAGTTTAGTATCATCTGCAAATTTAACTATTTTGCTACTAACGTCCATATCAAGATAATGTATTGTGGCGTCCCCACGGGTTGGGCGACACTCACGGACCTTGCAGGGGGCGTAGGCAAGTGTAAGAACACAGAGGAGGCAGTAATATGAACAAAAATGATAATTTATTAAACTAACACGAACAAGGGCAACACGAAACAAAGGGTGGGGTCTTCAGGGGAATACAAACAAAGTCCACAAATCTTTATCTCGTTGTCCAAGTCCGTTCCAATGTCCAGTATCCAGTTCGTAGTCCGCAATCCAGTCCGTAGTCAAAGTCCAAAGCAGTCCGATTTCCAACAAACAAACACACTCCAATACGCTCTCCAAATCCTGGCTGGTCCACGACTTCCAAAGGTTTCTCTCTCTCTCTCTCTCTCTCTCTCTCTCTCTCTCTCTCTCTCTCTCTCTCTCTCTCTCTCTCTCTCTCTCTCTCTCTCTCTCTCTCTCTCTCTCTCTCTCTCTCTCTCTCTCTCTCTCTCTCTCTCTCTCTCTCTCTCTCTCTCTCTCTCTCTCTCTCTCTCTCTCTCTCTCTCTCCTCTCTCTCTCTCTCTCTCTCTCTCTCTCTCTCTCTCTCTCTCTCTCTCTCTCTCTCTCTCTCTCCCTCTCTCTCTCTCTCTCTCTCTAAAACACGCACTCCTTCCCCAAACACGTTCCTACTCCTATCTCAGAACAATGGGATTCAGCCCTTTAAATAGGCCTTGCAATGGCCTTCAGCTGGTCGTTAGCTCCCATTGCCTGACTTCGTTCAGGTGTTTCTGTGGTCTGCTGGGAAATGTAGTGAAAATGGCTGCCATGTGTTGAAGGCCAGGCAGCCATTTTCTGGGGCAACCCTTTGGGCTGCCACACACCCTCCTCCTCAGCTCTGACCTCGGGGAGGGCTGAGCGGCCTATGTCCAGCGGCCACCCGGAGGGTCCCCCTCTCCAGGTCCACTCAGGCAGTTTTCCACCCGGGTCAAATGTCCAGATTCCCTCTCCATTCACAGTCTGAAAAAACATCTGCAAACCGTTAGGAAATGGGCTCTCTCTCTCAGCTGTTGGACCTCACGGAGGGTGACTCGCCATTGGTCCTCCACCATGGCCGCCCGTCTCTGGTTCTTCACCAGGTCCTCCCTCTGGTCCCGACAACATTGCTCCAATTTCTTGATCTCATCCGCTTTGCCCCTGATCACAACTTGTGCCTCTCCTAACTCCGCCTCTAAGCCAGCACACTTGTCTGCGACAGTTGTATGCTGCTTTTGCGGCTTACCCGGGACATTTTTGCTCTTCTCCCTAGGGGGCACCACAGAGCAGGAGTGGCCATCCTTCTTTAGGACTTTTTCCATCGGTCGTCCCTTCAGGGTTCTCAACACCCTCTCCATTTCACTGATGGCCTCAGCAACGTCAGGCGCCATTCCAGCCAAAAAGGAGCATTTTAGGGCTGGACTTGCTTTAAAGTAGACCTTGAGGGACCGTCGGTGCACTTTTGACAGGTGCTTGGGCCCCTCTGCCTCCAGCCAAGACTCCATGTTTGGATCCAGTGTCCAGTCCCCTTCCATAATCTGTATCGCTTTCAAAAATCAAAAATCAAAAATCCCACTCACTTGCACTACCTCCTCTTGCCTATAAGTGATGCCCTCTGCCCGCATTCTCCACCATATGTGGCGTCCCCACGGGTTGGGCGACACTCACGGACCTTGCAGGGGGCGTAGGCAAGTGTAAGAACACAGAGGAGGCAGTAATATGAACAAAAATGATAATTTATTAAACTAACACGAACAAGGGCAACACGAAACAAAGGGTGGGGTCTTCAGGGGAATACAAACAAAGTCCACAAATCTTTATCTCGTTGTCCAAGTCCGTTCCAATGTCCAGTATCCAGTTCGTAGTCCGCAATCCAGTCCGTAGTCAAAGTCCAAAGCAGTCCGATTTCCAACAAACAAACACACTCCAATACGCTCTCCAAATCCTGGCTGGTCCACGACTTCCAAAGGTTTCTCTCTCTCTCTCTCTCTCTCTCTCTCTCTCTCTCTCTCTCTCTCTCTCTCTCGCTCTCTCTCTCTCTCTCTCTCTAAACACACCGCACTCCTTCCCCAAACACGTTCCTACTCCTATCTCAGAACAATGGGATTCAGCCCTTTAAATAGGCCTTGCAATGGCCTTCAGCTGGTCGTTAGCTCCCATTGCCTGACTTCGTTCAGGTGTTTCTGTGGTCTGCTGGGAAATGTAGTGAAAATGGCTGCCATGTGTTGAAGGCCAGGCAGCCATTTTCTGGGGCAACCCTTTGGGCTGCCACAGTATGTAAATAAGGAAGAACAGAGGTCCCAGCACAGATCCCTGCGGGACACCACTGCCGACAGCACCGAGGTCAGATACGGCCCCACCTATTGTATTCGCCCTTGCAGCCAATTATGAACCCACTCTGAAACTACTCCTGCAATTCCTACTGAATTCATTTCAGCAATGGTATTTCATGTGGTACCTTGTCAAATGCTTTCTGAAAGTCCAAATATATAATATCATAAGCCTGGTTCAGGTCAACACACTTTGTAGCCTCTTCAAAAAAGTCCAGGAGGTTTGTTAGGCATGACCTCCCTTTGAGAAAACCATGTTGGCTCTCCCTTAAAATATTATTATTTTTCAAGAATGATTCCAACTTATCCCTAATAATACATTCAAGCATTTTACATGCGATGCAAGTTAAACTGACAGGCCTATAGTTCCCTGGGTCAGTACGGTCCCCCTTCTTATATATTGGAATTATACTACCCTGCTTCCAGTCATCTGGTATTTCTCCAGTGATTATGGATTGAATGAAAATATCTGTCAATGGTTTATATATAATTTTCCCAAGTTATTTGAGTACTCTGGGATATATGCCATCTGGGCCTGCTGCCTTATTTGTCTTAAGTTTTTGTAGTTTTTGTAGTACTTCTACGTCCCTTATCTCAAAGTCCTCCAAAACATTCTGTTTATACATTTAGGCATATTTATAACCTCTTCTCTAGTAAAGCTCTCAACAAAGTAACTGTTTAGTGTGTTAGCAATATTCTTATTATTATAAACCAAAGTTCCTTCCTTATTCTTAATGCACTTAACCTCATCCTTAACTTTCCTTTTTCTACTACAATATTGAAAAAACTTCTTAGGATTACTTTTTGCATCTTGGGAAATTTTAATTTCAAACCGCCTTTTAGCTGATCTTATTTCCTTTTTAGCCTTAGCCCGCATATTACAATAATCTAACTTGTTTCTCTCTGAGTTATCCTTTTTATATACTCTGTACAGTCGTTTCTTTTGCCTCAAAATCTTCTGTAAAGATTTAGATTTAAGGTTTTTTCATCCTATTTTTCCTTACTTTAGGGATGAATTTACACTGTACATCTACAATAACCCTTTTAAATATAGTCAATTTTTCATTCATAGTTCTGCAATCTAGAAGCTTTACCCAATCTATATTACTTAATTCTCTCTCATTTTATTAAAGTCAGCTCGTCTAAAATTAAAAATTAGAGAGTTAGAGAAGGCTGTCTTAACTTGCCAAAAAATATCAAAAATAACTGCACTGTGGTCACTTGCCCCTATTGGTTCTCCTACCTCTGTGCTGCAAATTCTATCAGGATTGTTACACAAAACCAGATCCAGTATTGATTTCCCTCTCGTAGGCTGAGTAACAGACTGTGCCAAAAAGCAGTCATTGACCATATCTAAAAACTCCTCTTCACATTTGCCCTGACCTGTCACTATCTCCCAATTAATAGAGGGGTAATTGAAGTCGCCCATTATTATCGTCTCTCCTTCAGCACAGATTTGTTTTATGTTACCAAAGAGCGTACTATTTATGTTACTGTCTGAAGCTGGAGGTCTATAGCATACTCCTATATTAAGGCCCTTCTCATGATCTCCCAATAATCTAATCCAGATGTCCTCACAAGAAGCGAATGAGTTTATACCTGGAATTTCCTGCACATTAAGATTGTCTTTCACATAGAGGGCCACTCCCCCTCCTCTTTTATTAGTTCTATCCTTCCTAAACAATTTGTACCCCTCTACATTATATTCATCCCCATCTGCTGCGCCAAGCCATGTCTCAGTAATCCCAACAATGTCATAACCCCCATTCAACATGACAGCCTCTAGTTCCAAAAATGTATTTTTTATGCTTCTCACATTTAAACACATGAGCCTCAGAGCCTTACTCACACTTACGTTGTCCTTCCCCTCCACACATGAGTGTGCCGAACCACCTCTATTCACATTATGATCTAAAAAATCTTTATTAATTATATCCTCAGATTTATTATACTCCACTCTGGTATCTTCCATCTGGGCAGTCTGTACCTCTCTATCCATAATACTACTACTACTAATTTCCCTCCCTGCCCCCCCAGTCCCTAGTTTAAATATTCCTCCGTTACCCTAAGCATACGCTGGCCCAATGCATCTGTACCCCTCCGGTTCAAGTGTAACCCGTCCCACTTGTACAGGTCACCCCTGTTCCAAAAGGAGTCCCAGTGCCCCATAAATACTGTTTGTAGCCACGTGTTAAATCTCCATATAAAATTCCACAGCAGTGCCACAGCAGTGAATAAAACCAACATAATTTAAATGGGAGGGAAGAGACTGCAGGGAGAGACTTCAGGCTTCTGCAATGACGTCCGTAGGCAGTGGGGTGTGGGGCGGGAGATTGATGGGGGGGGCAGTTGATTTAAGAGGACACAAGGGACAGAGTGCCATTGTGTGAATGATGAGTGCATGGCACTTAGGCCCGGCTCCACTGCTTAGCGCTTTCAGCTTAACTCCCCCATCCTCACATACCGCACACAGGGTGCCCTATGATAATGTTTCATGAATCTTGTGTTGTGGATTATATCGTGTGTATGGGCACATGCGTGCTTTCTTTTTATCATTTGTAATGCACCAGGATTCATTGTCCAAAGACAAATTTCCCTTTGGGGGTAATCCTGTAAAGTTATCTTGAACAGTGCTGTGTGTGTTTGTGTGTGTGGTGTGTGTATGTGTGTGTATATGTGTGTGTGTGTGTGTGTGTGTGTGTGTGTGTGTGTGTGTGTGTGTGTGTGTGCGTGTGTGTGTGTGTGTGTACATGTGTGTGTGTGTGTGTGTGTAGATGTTCCATTTTTTAACATTTCATCTGTCCTTTCTCTCTCTGTCTCTCTCTCTCCATCCTGATTCATCCTCCATCCTAATACAGCAGTGGGTGCAGTTTCCTCTTTACAGCAATAAGGGGTAGTTTGGAATTCAAGTCTACTTTTTCCTCATTTAGGCAAGACAATCAGTTGTGTTTCATTTGGAAAAGCGCCCTTCACAATGGGACGAGGTCTCGCGCAGACGGCTGCAGTGATTGGTAGCGGCAGTTTCTTCTACTGCTCCTCAGGTTTTTTAATCACGGTAGCTGTGGAGGCTCTGAATCACTGGATTGCAGCTGTGTTTTTTAAAACTCTGATTCATATTTCGCATTCACATTTCGTACCCCTGTGCCTGCTGATTTCCACACCGACGGGGCAGGGACAGACCTTCTGCGCACATGCATATTATTTTTGCTGTGTAGTGTTGCGTTTATATTGTAATTTATGTTACATATATGCTTCTTGTATGTTCTTCTATGTTCCCAATCCGCTTCAGTCCTTGCTTTTGTACTCCTTTTGGTCTCCCTTGCAAAAGGGATTCCTAATCTCAATAGGAGTTATTAGTCAAATAAATAGGAAAAAAAGATATAAATGTAATGTCATTACTGGGAATCAAAGCTGCTAGCCAAACTGTTCACTGGGATAACGGGAACCCTCTGGAAGTGACTGATGCACACTGTGATATTGGATAATATCTTCCCACACTGCTGACCTCACTGACATCAGTCAGCATTTATTTACACCTTCTCTGGGGGAACATTTTCATCTTTAATGTTGCCACACTTTTGTGTGTTTTTAATCTTTGAAGCAGAACTGTCTCTATACCCACACACACACACATACACAAGTGCACACACCCACCCACACACACATACACACACACACGTGCACATATCAAAACACACACACCGATCTGTTAGCCACAGATAACAGTAAATAAAGTACATTTAGCAGCAATCTAGACAGTAAATAAAGCAGCCCATATCAAAGCTTCAGAGTGCACTGAGCTCCTTTGCTTGGCAATCTCTCCACTGGGTTCTGTTTGCTTTGGAGCCCTGTAGGACGTAGGGAGGTGTGGTAAAGTGCAAGTGGGCATGCATATCTGATCCTGAACCAATGGGCAAGCTAGGGGGCTGTGTAACAAGGAGTCTGGCTTCAACCCTGCTCTGTGTGGACTGCGAGATTGAAACCGATTTGTCAGGACATTTTTCCAGTTGATACAGGCGGTTTGAACTGAATTTTCATACACGGCCTCATAAGAGAGTGTCGAGAGACTCCAGAAATGCAGGCGACGCGACAGGTATGACAGCCTGTTCTCTCCTTCCTGTACATGATCACATTGTCAATAACATAAAATGGTCTGCTCCTGATTGTTAACCGGGGGTGGGGTGGGGGGGATGACAGAGAAGCTGCATTTGAACTCAATCAATGCCTTGCCGTGAACATCAGAGGCCTGCAGACTCAAGTGGCAGGGCGACGCACGGCGCTGTTTGTTCTTACTGTCATTTATTGATCATCTGCTGCTTTCTCCGCAGTGTGCTCCCTCTTGTGCAGATCCACAGCAGGGGGGGTGCAGGGGGTCTGAATGATAGGACAGGCCTTTAGCAGATGCACTTATCCAGAGCGACTTACACAGTTTACATTTCTTTAGACACAATCCATTTATACAGCTGGACATTAAGTGAAGCAATTCAAGTGAAGTGTCTTGCTCAAGGGCACAATGGCAGTGCCCCACCTGGGAATCAAACCTGGAACCTCAGCAATGCAAGCCCAGTTCCCCAACCAGTATGGTACACTGCCACCCTTATATACCATTTAGCCAGGTAACCATTTATTATAGGACCAGGTAATGGTTTCTATCTTTCAGGGGGGAGGGCATTAAATGGATAATGAACTTGAATTTTCATTCATAAAATTCACATGTGTAATACAAACAATGGGCCAAAAAACATTTGAAATGTTGTCAGTTATTCAGGCTGTCTTACTTTTGGAAAGTAGCTCCCTATTATATCCACACTAGGAAATAGCAGCAAACACCACTAGCTGAGGCCAAATTTCAGCTCCTAAGGCAAGCTATCAATCAATCTATCAATCAATCACATTTTATTTACAGAGTGCATTTCATAAAAGGAGGCAACTCAATGTGCTTTACACCCAAAATATGCAAGATGCAAAAGATTTGAAGGTATACAAACATACATATATGTACATATGTACAGACATAAATATACATAATAAAATTAATAAAACACAGTAAAACATAATAAAATATAGGCCTATAAGTAGATAAGCAAACATATAAAGTGCATAACATTAGTTAACATTAGATATTAGTGAAAAGTAGTATTCATATGCAGCACTGAAAAAGTATGTTTTAGTTTTTTCTATTGTTGTCAGCTAACACAAGTTAGTCTCACAAATGTATTTACATACAGAAAGGTTTATGGGATAGAACTGTTAAGCTAAGAATGGATGAGAGAGAAAATCAAACAAAACAGATACAGATAACCATATAGATAAAGCCTATGGGATCTAACTTAGCGTTAATGCACAAATAAGGTTTGGGAAGTGCACATTTAATTGCGTATGACATACAAAGAGGAACAGTCAGACTCTTGCTGAATTGGGTTTCCAAATTTGTTGGGTTATATTTATTGATTTTTAATTGTTGTTTTGTTTTTCCATAAGAATATTGCAATATCGACTTCAGATTGTTACTCCAAAGGCATCTGTTGGATGACTACACAAGAACTCATCAAGAACTATTGGAGGGCAATTGGCAATTGAGTGGAATTCAATTGACTGATTGCGTTTGTGTGTGAGAATGTGAAATGTTTGGTGTTGAGTGATTGTGATTGGGAGAGTGATTGATAGATGGGTGAATGCCTCACGAGTCCCACCTGAGCCAGGCAGAAAGTAAGCCCTATTTAAGCACGCGTGCGCGGCATATCGTGTGGAGTGTAAGTTTAATGTGAGTGACGTACTGTGTGTGGTGTCTTCCCCACAAGGGGGTTTCCATATGTGGAGTCCGTGTTGAGTTCTGTGTGAGTTTGTCGAAAGTGACTGAGTAAAGTGCTTCCGGTGTGTGTAGGAAAGAGGGAGAGAGGGCACCCTGAAAGAGGGTCCGCCTCTCTCCTTCGGTGTGATTGGAAGAGAGCTCACACTCGGCCCGAGAACTCTCACTGAAAGAGTGGAGAGTGTCTCGGGGCTGGTTGCCAGAGAACTCTCACTCTGTGAGGAGTGGCAAGGGTCTCGATGTGTTTGGGGTAAAAGAGAACTTGGACTGGAAAGTTCGAGTGTCTCTGTATGCATGGGTTTGGGAAGCACTTGAAAAGTCACTGGAGATGGATTGTGTGTCAGGACAGTGAGTAGAGTTCTACCCTGTCCCGGTGAGTGTTGATGTGAGTTAATCTGAATGTATGAAGGCGGTGTGGAAAGCTGCTGATTGTCTGTGTTTGTTCTGTGTTTCCCCGGAAGGGGATTTCCCCCTCGGAGGATGAATAGAGCATAAAAACAAATAAATAAAATAATAAAACCAATTTAAGAAAAAGGAAACTCATTAAAGTTCAAACACAGTTAAAAAATTGTAAAATGCTATTTTATAAAATAATGTTTTTGCAAGAGGACACGGCAGCTGCTAATATTTACTGGAAGCCTGTTGGATTAGATGAATGAATTTCTCAAGGCCCCAATGAACTACGAATTAGTACTACTGATTAGTACAGATTACTTTGAGGACTCAAATAAGTATTTGGGCCTAAAGCTAACTGGGAGAACAAACACACTTTCAACAAAGTGAAAAAAAGACATCAGCAGTTATTGAAATTATATAATAAGTGAAATGATATCACATCCACGGGTACTACTCAGCTAACATGAAATGTTTCAAGAATATTTGGAAACATGTCAGTTATATTCCCATTCTGTTGTAAAACAGTATTATGACAAGAACGCATTTAATGTTCCAAACAAGTTTTGTGAAAGTCAAAGGAAAATGTTCCAGGTATGCCGCATACAACTGACTGGTAACATCAATCAATCAATCTTTATTTTTGTATAGCACCATTTACAAACAGGTTGTCACACAGCCCTTCACAATTGACATTTTCCAGAGGGAATCAAAAAACCAGAAATCCATTAGAGCCAATGTGGGAAACTGGAAAATTATTCCCTGACCCTTTAAAAGGCAATCAAGATGAACTCGTGGAAAATGGTGGGATACAGAGAAAAACAAATTGTCCTTGAGGCTCTTGAGGCTTAACAGACCACCGGAAGGGCATTCTTCAGCATCCTAAGTGTAGGGGTGGGGTGGACCTCATCCCTCCAGATACCAGGGCAGGGCAGGGGATGGAACCAGCAGCTAGGGTCTGGGCCAGCGGCATCCGGCTAACACATGGCAGGAGTGGGGGGTTGACTCTGGGGCAGCTGGGTACTGGGCCGACGGAAATCCTCGGGGACTAGGCTTGGCAAGTGAGCTCCGGGCAGGTGCCCACGAAGCCGGGGAGAAAAGAGGAAAGATGCAATTATGACTATGATAAATATCATACCGGATCAAACATCCTCTGTTGGTTTTCATTTAGTCATAAAAAATATCATGGAGGATACGTTTCAATAACAATTTAAGAATGTTCGGAACTTAAGTATTTAAATTCCATATTCATTGAACATTGCACAATGACCATCCACAATTGATTTTTTTCTGCAATAACAAATGGATGAAAGTTCCAAGACAATCCCTGCCATGTTCCCTTTGAAATTAAAATACCCTTCAAAGGATATCCAGCGAACTGGACAAATTAAAGTGTTGGGAAAGCATACCATAATTTTGCGAGAATGTTCTGGAAACCAGAAATTGGTTGGTTGGGTACCAATATCAGGACTTTTCATCAGGAAGTGCTGTAAAAGTGACCAAAATGCAAAGATTGTTTTCACAGATATCAAAACTGGACAATCAAAAGGTCCCCGCAATCTGCTTTCAGATTATTATTTTGGTTTTATTATTATTATTTTGGTTTTATTATTATTATTATTATTATTATTATTATTATTATGTCATATTTTGTCAATAGTAATAGCTGCATGTCTGCCTAATTTGTTTTTAATAAGCTGTAATTCTAATAGGCACCTTTATTCACTGAAGACATGTTTTAATCTATTCAGAGCCTGTGGCAGCCTGTGTTTTTCGCATCATAGTCACATCATGAAGTAATCCACAGTCTGCCAGGGTGACTGACGAACCATGGATTTCCTGCGGTCATTTGGTCATCTTGACCAGTGATTCTGTTCAAGGCTGTGGTGCTAAAGCAATGGAATGTATTTGGGCAAAGAGATGGGAATTTTTCTGCACAAAACCAGCATGCCCGATGTGCTAACAGGAACCTGGGTAGGTAATAAAGCTATAAAGCTTTTGCCAGTTTAACACCATTTAACCTTGTTCTCCAGGGACACAAACAACGCCGCCGGCGGAAGGAAAACAAGAGTTTAGAGAAATACAGAATGCCTCTTAAAACACCAGCTTACTTAAAGCTCACTCAGATCTGAGGTAGAAGTGGTTTACCAAAAAAAGAGTCACCAAAAATGGGTAGAGCTACCATATGCTACCAGGAACTTACTGAATTTAACCAATCATTGTGATTTGTTGTGAAGAAGAAAACCTTTTGATTGATTTGAACAAGCCAGTGATTGACAAGCAATTGTAACTCCACAAATTTTTGGTGTCAATTTTAACATGCCATTGGATTTTCGGGAGAGAAATGTATAGACAACCCCTTTCACTGTTAACTGCTAAACCAGTTATCTCTACAGGTATAACAGTTGCACATACCTTTCAAATCAGCCGTATCTGGCCTCCCTCCACCAACCTATCACCACCTTTTTATTTTTTAATTTGTCTGTTATATCAAACAACTTTTACAGCCGACCTTTGTGTGACACCATCTCTGGATTCCAAGCCCAAGTTCATTCTTATTAAATACAATTTCTCTGTTTTCTCAGTAAAACCAATTTAAGTAATGCATTTAGTTTGTCTGGGAATTGCTGCACTGAATCATCATTTATCACCACATGTGTCTAACTCGGACTTTGCTTGAAGCTTCCTGGAAGATGAAGTCGATGTGAAACCTACACACTAATTCAAGTCTGGCTGATGAACAGTCTGTGTGGCCAGCTGGCTGCTGTATGCATCCCAGGGGCAGCTCGCGGAGCCTTTCAGCCTATTACAGTGTGTCTGGTGCGTGTGCAGTCGCCGAGCAGTAACAGTAATGGCCACCCCTCCAGCTGTTGGGGTCACTGCGAGACTCTTTTTCACGTGTGTCTTTTTCCCGCGTGGCTGGAGGACGGTGGAGAGGCCCTGTCAGCCCCGCCCACAAGAGCAAAATCATGGGAATGCCCCACCCCGTCCCCGTCCTTCAACCTAGGCAGGTGAGATCAGGCAATGGGGGCCGATGGGCTGGGGGGGGTAGGAGCTGACTCAGGACCCCCCCACACGCTCAGGAGCTTCACCTACCCTTGGTGTGCGCATGTGTGCGTGTGTGTGTGTGTGTGTGTGTGTGTGTGCACGTGTGTTCTCTCGACCCCCTTCTTTCTTCTCTGCGAGTGCCATTTGCAGCGTGCTTAATTTCCTCCCGCTAAATTGCAGCGTAATTATTCCACGCGATGGCTCTCCATCAACCGCACTCCCGTCGCGTGGACGGCCGCGATGTTGCTCCACCAAACTGGCAATTACCTCACTGTCCCAATTACAGCACAACCCCCCCTCCGCCATTCCCCCTTTCTTTTAAATCAGAGTCCCATTTTGTACGACGTGAACCCCATTAAGCAGCTAATTCTTTTAAGTACAGCGTTTCGCATGGTTCTTTTTCAGTTTGGAACATTATGAAAACCAGATTTTTTTAAAGTGGACTGTGCTGAAATGGCTTTCATGATGATGGCATGTTCCCATGACCATAACTCCTGAGAAATTGGAGGTGAGAGTGAGAGACAGAGCCCTGAGGGTATAGGGTCATGTGACGCTCCACAGGAATAGAGCTCCATTTCAGATGTGGATTTATTTATACTGTTCTTTTCCCTGTTGCTACTTCGCTTCATCTTGCTGCTGTACTAACTGCACTGCGCCACCCCTGTGACATTCTGCTCTCCTGCCACGATTTGTTTTGTGTCTTGTCACACTTTTTTCCGGATCATGAATCCACATCTATGTTCCTCAATGCGAAAAGTGATTCATACATTGATGGCCAATGAGTAGAACAGTCGTTTTAATGTCATATTGGACTGGTCTGAGTTATCTGATTCTGTAATACCAGAAAGTGATGCCCATCTCTTTATACTATGCCCAAAACATGAAGCATATCATAAAACTGTCTCGTCTCTGGGATACCTTTGACCGAGTCATTCAGGGTAATGTTGTGAGCTGCACAATGTACATACATTGCAGTTGGTTCTCTTTTAGCAGTCCTCGCTTGCACACCTGAGTAAACTCCGCTCATGTTAGCAGCCGTCATATCTCTGGTCATGGCACTTAGACAGCTCAAAACCATTCTCTTCTCTGCATCCAAGTATTTTATTATCTAGTCCACTGGCTGAAGAATCGGATACTTCCTGAAATCCAAGAAACGACTCATTGATTTTAACATCCGCAGCAATGTTTCTGCTATCTCGCTCGACTATCACATATCGATATCGCATACCTGACTCATCTGATCTGTTTTAGATATTGAGTAGTATCTGTTATTATAGAGAAAAATGGGGCGGCCTGAATTTCATCCAAAATGTCTTTCTGCACATCTGTAGCCAAAATGTAAATAAGCACATTCTGTTTTGAAGGGCTAAGCTATTTAGCTAAGCCAGCAGGCCGGCTAAATAATTATTTGGATGCTGTATCACATTTCTCCATTCCAAGAAAGAAAATTACCATTATTTACTTGCCCCAGAATCCTCTGAAAGTTAAGTTGTTGGTAGTCAATGTGATAGATAATCGTTAATCAAGCGATCCAGCACTCGGATCCAGAAATGTCTTTCTCTTCACTGTTTGTAGAACATGCAGGCATCTAGATGCACTTTTGATGGCTGATAAATAGTTTCAGACACCAGTTCCGCACACCCCTTATCCATGCAGGATTGAAGGATGGGGCAGCACGGTCTCCAAAGAGCCAGCAGGGTTCACAATACGCGCAGTCCAGTTTTGATTAGTAGCATAGCCATATCTGGGACAGCTGGATCCCAAATTTAGTTGTAGTTGTGTACTAACTACTAGAAAAGGCACGGTGGTCCCGCGTGATATCCCTAAGGTAAGGGGGCACGGGTTTACAGGGACCCTTACCTACAGAGTTACAGGCTTGTCCTCTTCCTCAGATCATTTTCCCTCCTCTGTCAGTAGTGAAAATGTTGGTTCTGAAATGATAGCACTAATATCACTAGCACTAGATGCGCAAGCTCTTCCATCGTTGTAATCATAGTGAGCTGGCTGGAAAAAATGTTCGATTTTTGGCAGCTTGGCAGTGTTATCAGCCCACTCACTCCATTCTTTCCTGTTTTGAACACCGCTTTTATGTTTGAATGGAGTAGCCACTTCAGAGCTGAGTCAGCTATAGCTACCTCTTTGACCTGTGACGTGATTGATGCTCGTTTTTCAATCCCAGGCTGCTTGCACGCTCAAGAAGGTTTATAAGGCCAAAGGTGTCGCATGGATAAATCATTTCAATGTTTTTGGGTGATTTTATTATACATTTTTATGTTTGTTTTAAAGTTGATCAAGGATTTTATTACCATACCAGAAATGAATACCACCTTCAATATTGTTTATCTTGAAAATTATGAGATGACACCATGAGTGAGAAAGAAATGCTGTACTATTATTTTTGCAATAGTGCAGGGCCCATTGTCAAAGTTCATGGGCCCACAAAGGGCCCCCTTCGGTCGCAGGCCCAGGGGTAGTTCCTCCCCCTTGCACCCCCTATAGTTACGCCCCTGCTCTCTCGTCCTCTGTCACTTCAGTTCAATAAAACTTGACTAAAAACTAAAAACAATAAAGCATGACTACAATGAAGCCATACATAAGACAAACCTGCTTGTTCTCTCCCTCTCTCTCTCTCTTGCTCTTTCTGCCTTTATCTTTCTCTCGTTTGTTCTCTCTCTCTATCTCTCCCTGCTCTCTATCCCTGCTCATCCCGTGCCACAGTAGTGCAAATGACTGAGAGCCTGTCTATGCAATAATTATCTTTTGGCTCAATGGGAGGAAATGGACCGCACTGCAAATGACACTTCAAACTGAGAGCTGCAAACAGGCACATCCGACTAACAATAATTACAATAATGACAACATCAATAACAGGGCTCATAATTACAAAGTACATACCATGAAGGGGTCAAGGATGCACTATTGACAGGTATCAGGTGGGATAACAGATTTGCTTATGGATGAAGAGGGAGGAAATAAGAATAATTGCTTGGAACAATGGACAAAATTTCAATTTGGAGATTCTGTAGACATTTTGACTGAGAGGGCAAGGCACTGATATGTAGGTTGTAGTTTTTACTGTGACACAGCTCAGAGATAAATTCAATTTGACGCACACGCCCATTGCATATAACAAATGAAGGATTCACACAGCATTGTTTTATTTTTATTTTCTGATCCGTTTTCTGTGGTCTACAAGCCGATAGGAGGATGTTCATCTTCTCTAAAAATGACACAGAATTGTCACTAGCATGTGATTTTTAAAATGATTGGCATTTATTAGCAGGCTCTTTTGTTCCAATTAACAATTTTCTACAATTTTATTGTCAACAAAGAGGACTTCCTTCCTATTTTTTAAATAAAAAAAGATCTTATTTATTTTCTTCTTTATCTGAGTTTGACTTACTGTACAATGTCCCATCTATAATCCATAATACAGACTAAAGCATCTGTTGCTGTTGTTGTTGTTGTTGTTGTGAGTTTGTGTAGTGGAGCAAGCATACTGAAGTGAAGCCAAAGGGCACTGCAGGAATGTTTTTATGCAGACCCGTGAAGCTCCAGCTTAATCCCCAGTGCACCACCATGCTTGCAAAGAGCATTCTATAGCCGATATGGAGATTGATAATGGTTTCCCCGGATTAAAAGGAACTTCATCTGCCCTCGGGAACCACCAAACCTTGTCCGACCGCGCGCTGTCAAGAGCTCACAAGCCGCCGAATTGGACGCTGCACGGAATTAAACAAGTAAACGAAAACTCGCGAGTGGGAACATGGCGGAGAAACCTTAATCTTACTTACGCTTCTGTCGATCGGCTCTGAGCAATTTCCCCCTTCCTCTTTTGGTGCCACCACCTGGACTCGAACAGATTAGGCGGTAGGTGCGTGTCTACTGTGTCTGTCCCGCTCCTAATTAACGCAGGCCCTGTGTTTGTGTTGGTTGCCATGGAGATCTGCCTCATTGACGTCCCTCCACCCCCTCCTCCTCGTGTCGCTGTCGATGTGTCTTGGCCAAAAGGCGCACGTGTGAGAGAAGCAATGGGCATAAACGGTACATTTGGAAATGCAATCTCACCGCATTTGGACCCATCTCAGGCTTCCTTGTGACCAGCAGCGCTCCTCAGAGTTATTAAGCAGATAGCATTGATCAAAATTTCATACCTACGAATTAGGGCTCAAATTACCACCGCCTCCTCTCTCTATTTTTTCCCTTTCCAATCACACTGTCTCTCCCTCTATTTCTGCAAGCCTTCAATTTTCATTCATTACATTTCAGCAGCTATGCTAATGCTTTTCCTCCACTTGGGAGAAATCTTGGAACATATTTTTTATTCCACTGCTTTCAAGTAATCCTGTCTGTGTGACCCTCTTTCATCATGCTGGGTAATAAACACATTCACAAAGATCACACATCTCATACTCTGTACGTCCCCCATACAAAATAAGCATCGGCACCAATGCAAGAGGCAGTTTTCAGGGACGGCACTCTTGTTTGTTGCCCTTTCTTTCTTACGGCTGATGGCCCACTATGTTAGTGGCTCAAATCTTTGCACTCCCTCTGACTTTGCCTCCAAAAAGTAGTGATGGGAGAATGAGGTATCACAAGACCAAAAAATGGGCGGAACTTGTTTGAACCAAAACAAAGGATTTTCTTCACAACAAAACACAGTGATTGGTTTAAATCAGTGAGTTACAGGTAGCATATAGTGTGTCCACCCGTTTTTGGTGATCACAATACCTCATTCGCCCATCACTACCAAAAACAATTCATCTCAGCCTCCCTTCCAGGGTTCCCCCAGTTTATCCAGGGTTGTCAGACTGGGTTTATATTCTGCAAATGTAAGGCTTAGTGATCAAATGAATTGGGGAAGATTAAATGTAAACATGAATGGGACACAAAGGTCTTAAAAATGGTAAAGTAGTCATTTGCAAAATGGTAATTTTAGCAATATTTGGGGGAATCAATATAATGGGCATTGTATTTTACATTTTAGGCATTTAGCAGATGCTCTTATCCAGAGCAAATGAGTGCATTTAAAATGGCAAGAATAATCACAACTAATCACACCTAGAGCTAGAGATCAGTGCAGCAACAACACAACAGATGAACACTGCACCTATAAAACGGAGAGAGAAAAGTTAGTACATTTCTATATACAGTATATTCAGTGGAAATGTAGTCTGAAGAGTTTTCAGTCTCTTGTGGAAGATGGCCAGCGAGTCCTAACCAAGTGTGGAAGGTCATTCCACCACCGGGGTTCAGGGCAGAGAAGAGGCGAGACTGCGAGGAGAGGCTGCTGGGTGCCTGGAGGAACGGGACAGCCAATTGGCCACAGGAGGCAGAGCAGAGGGGTCTAGGCATCTGGCAATGCCTATATAACTGTATAGGCAATGTGTATATAACTATAAATATTGTCCTATATAACTGCCATATATATATCTGTATCCACTGTCACTCACAGGCCCTCTCATATAATAAGCATGCTACAATACAAAAATATAACCGATGCTGTGATGTCCCTCTATATCTTGTAAATACCTGTATTTTGGGGCAAGGGACAGAATTAATTTAATATCCATAATAATATTCGCAATGTTCCCTTGGGGCCCTTGACCTCGTCAGCCTCACTAGCATGCGGTCTGAGAGGATAAGCAAGTGGCCCCACAGGGCTAGTGAAGCAGAAACGCAGGCAACCACGTGCGTGTTTTACTACTGCATGCCTTTCTGTTTGAGCACGTATGTACATCCTTATATGAATAATGCAGAAAAGTCATTATGACCCTTGCATCAGAACAGGTAGACCTATAATAACTGGACAAACATATGCAAAAGCATGCAATCTTTCCCAATTGCGTATCTTTAGTTTGACATTGGCTATTATCCATTTAAGTTGGATGTGCTGTGTGGTTAAAAATCGAACTGTTACACCTCAAATTGTTCTGATAGAGAGGGGCAGCTCATTCTGTTAGAGGTGTTGTAATGGATTAAGACCATATGAATGACATGAAGCGTGTTCAGTTACATAAGCTACAGTACTTTTCTGAAGTAATGATCTAGATGTAGTCAACAATGGTGGACATTCAGGGCTGGCGCTCTGAAAAGGATCGTAAGACTTAGTGTGAGGGTTGAATTAAACACCACAGTTGGGGTCTGGCACAGGAAACTGATGAAAACCACTGATGCAGAGTCCATCACATAATCATGAAAACAATCCTAAAATGACATAGATTACATTTCTGGGTCAGTTTTGGACACTGTATTATGTCTTTGCAAATATAATTTTAAGCAAATGAACTTCAAAATCTTGGCCCAAGCTCTGCATCGTGCTATACACTTTAAGTAAATCCAGTTCCATATAGACTACCACAACACAAAATGGTTATTTTTGAGTTTATTCAAATATCAATATAGCTTTTACTGTGATTATGAAGGAAAACATGTTTTTGTATTATTTTTGAATGACTAAATCAAAAGCATTAGCTAATTTAAAATAGGTTTGTGGGGACATCTGGTGGAAATGTACAGCATTGCCTGATATGGCAATATTGATTTTGTCCCCAGAACTCATTTAACATGTCAGTGTTGCATTCTAATCAAATGATCAAGTGTGTGATATTTGCAGAGGGCTGTTTGTAACGTTGGAAAGCACATTTAGATTCAGCTCATAACGAACTAGGTCAATGCAACACATAGCCTGTAATGCACTTATGAATCAATACGTGATGAATATAAATTACATCATTGTAATTTCACTCATGTCCTATAATTTGCAACATTCAGCTCTGTTCAGAGGTGTAACGTTGTAGCGTATGAAGTGATTTCAGTTTTAATTTAATGCACTAAATATCATCTGAAATCGCCCGCATCCTCTCACCTTAACGGCTTTCTCTCACATCTCTGTCACTCTATGGCCTCATGCACAAACCGCACAGAACGCATAAACGCGCGCGCGCGCACACACTCGAATACGACGATGACGCTAACCTTGATCGAGGAATTCCAAGGATGACGTCATATCATGCTGTAAATAGAGACTAACTCGGTTCAGCCTCCCACCCCAATTTAAAGGACTATTGAACCTGTCGACCAGGCAGCAGGTTTTTCCTTTATTGTGTTAAAAATCGATGATGGTGCAACACTGCTCTACATTCAGATGGTTTCACTTTAAGGGAAAGGGATTCAGACGCTTGGGGTAGAAAGAGTTTCTCAGTACCAAAGTCAGAAAATGCACTGGACAAATATGCATGCAGACTTCAATCAGTGAAAAGAGATCCAGTCCGACCCCAAAGGGCATAAAATAATATGGAAGATTAAGTTATGAGCAACAAGGGCTATTGGACTGCGGGTACTGAAATGTCAATACACAATTCATGTGTTTCAGTACCTCAGAAAGTCCAATGCTCTCTCGATGGGAACATCGATGGGATCAATATGGATGACGGAAGTCAGAAACCCACGTCAAATTCAAACTGTTCCTTCCTGATTGTGATGGCTCAATAAAAACGGCATATGTTAAAACATGGTGTGTCAATTTGCCTCATACATTGCATTTAAAAATGTCAGGAATACATTTAAACACAGAGGGAATAATGCTAGTAATAATAATAACACTACTACTAATAATAATAATAATAACTTGTATTTACATAGCGTTTTTCATTTGACCAATCCTAAAATGCTGTACAGTGATAATATAAAAAAGCATGCATAAAAAATACAGGGATGTAGGGGTCTGGCGGATAGCGTAATGCCCCCGTATTTGGCTGGTTCTGTACGAGTGTGAGCTGCCTATCAGGGACGCGGTTTTAAAACCCGTCTATGCCAGACCGGCCCTGGCATTTGGCTGTCTGCTCCTGAGGGAGCGTGGTCGGCATGAACTTGCTGTGAAGTAAGGGTGTATCCAGAAAGAGTGTCGGTGAGTTCCGTCTCAAAGGAGGCGGATCATCGCTGGTCTTGGAGAGTAGCTTTCCCTGTAGAGACCGGCGGTGAGTTCGTGGGGGAGGGTTAATTGAAATAAATAGAGGGTATAATTGGCTTCCAAATTGGGGGGAAAATCTGAAAAAATACAGGGATGTATACTAGACAGATGATGATAAACACATGACTTAATTAAACACTTCGAACAAGATGCATACCAGACATAATTCTAATTTCAAACAATCAGACAGGTAGGACCATAGTAAAATTCAGTTAAAGGTAGTGTGGTTCAATCTCCCATTGAACAACTCCCAGGACCATCTTTGTCCTTGAAGAGAAAGCTTGGGTGAAATGCCTATTTGAAATACTTGAACTCCTTAGATACTGGTCAAATAAACACCCCTGCAGATCTCTGATGAGAACTTTCAACAAAGCACATTTCTTACAATCATGTGAAATAAATCATATTTGTTCTGAATATTGGTGAAAGTAGATGTTTTTTCTGAAATTGCCAGTAATCTGCAGGAATTGTACTGGTGTCTAACAGGTTAAAATATTTCAGACATGTACTTGACCCATGTCTGTTGAGTCCAGGAGTCCTGGGCTTTATTTCCTCTCCATTGTGTTTTCTGGCTTCTGCTCACCAGGCTGTGCATAAACATTCTACTGCTTCATGAGCTCAGCCCACCTGCACTTCCCAACAATTAGCTCATATCTATAATTCTGATACCCGGTCACCTAAAAGTTATCTTTTGACATGGTTTATAGCCTGAACAGACACCCTTATTCCAAACAATTTATACAGTTCTTATTCTGTTCATTGGGATTGCTGGATATTTACTAAAAAAGTCAGGTGAAGTACTTTGGGTACAACAACAGCACCACACCTGGGATTTGAAAGCACCACACCTCCAAGTTACAAGCCCAGTGAAATGCCTCAAAGCAGAACTGAGGAATTACAGCCCAAAGCAGTACAGTTTTAATGATCAGTGATTACAGAACAAAACAAACAGAATCTAAACAGGGCAAGGGAGTAAAGTAATTAACACAAAAAATCTAACCAAAAAGCGAATCAATCGTACAGAAAAGTGCTACTTAATTTAAAAATTCTGTCTAATTCAGAACTGTAATACCACAAAATGAAGATGGCTTGGTGGCTCTGATCTAAATCCAGGGTTCACTTTATTGTAGTACAGAGCCAGATTAAACTGGAAGATGTTTTATTTATTATTAAATAGTACTGTCTCTTAAGATTACACAATTGAATGAATGAATGATAATTGGAGCTATATAGCACTTTTCTTCCAGGGCACTCAAAGCACTTACAATGCTATTCAGAGCAGATACGTGGTTTTTGCTGAATCCAGGAGTATGCATCGATTTCAACATATACGGATGCAATTCAATGAAACCCTGTTCTACGGTGTGGTTGCACAGTTTTGGGTAGTGTTAGTAATGTCCCCCCACCGCCACCCCCACCCCCACCCTTCATCCCTCCCTTCCCTTCATTAACTGGGTACCAGTGACCTGTCCCAGGGCTAGCCAGATGCCCAGTACCCAGCGCTGAGAGAGGAGGGGAGACACAGGCATCCACTGCCTCTCCGTTCTCCCAGCACAGATCTGAGACCAGCCTTGTCTGCTCCAGCCCACGGCGCACACTGCTGAGCTCCGTCGCTGTGGATAAACTCTTGCATGTAGCTGAAGGCTTCTCTCTCCTCTTTTTTGGCCCAGTGCAGTTCAAACTCTCAGGAAAGGTAGGACATCTCTCTCTCATTTTTTCTTCTTTTACTATAGCTCAGGTGCAACCGCGTCACCTGTCATGGCTGCTGTTGACTTTATCCGTTAAGCAGGTTTGTGTTACTAGGGCCTTCGTTTGTTTTGCTTCTTGCAGTGATATATAATTTAGAGTTATTTTGCTATATATATATATGATACATAATGTAAAGAGTGAATTAAAAAAATATTTTATGATTTCAGTCACTATTGATGTGACAGTCCTTCGCAGTAAATATATATTTTTTAAATAACAAAGAATATAAATGTTCGCTATCCCTGTCAGTCTTTCTCAATTGATTTTGTACATTCCTGCAAACTATGGGCCGTGCTCTCAAAACATTTAACAGTTAACAGTAAACAGCTCTTCTAAACTCTTGATAACTTTAGCAAAATTAATAGTACAATTTACATTGCTTTAGCACAAATGACAAAACTAAACACAGTTTTTACCAAGCACCTCAAGCAAAGCTCCACATTTAAGCTCAAAATTCAAGTAAATTTAGGCTGATGTCACTTTATGATGTCACATGCTCAATTTCACTCATGTTGATGGTAGCTGAGCTAGCAAAGTGGTCAGATTACCATTCAGCACACCATTAGGCATAAATGGACCTGTAGAGATGTTTTTGTGAAGGCAGTGGAGAATGAGAGCAAGTGCAGTGGATGGAGGAGGTAGAGGAGAAAGGGGAGGGGAAAATTGTCCAAAATTGTGATCAAGATTGGTTTGCATGGACCCAAATAGTCATCACACACACAAAAAACACAACATACACAACACACACGTACAACTGAAGCAAAAGGGACTGCTGAATGTTCTGATAAACATGTCTTACCATTAATATTCCTGTGCGCATATAGGTGAATATACCCTCTCCTCAATACATGCCATGCTTTTCTGCTTTGATGCAGATATTAGATTTTTTATAAAGGTATTATCAGAAATGTAATTAATCCTTCATTTTGCAGTGGAATTTTGTTGTTTTTCTAAGTGGAAATTTTGTTTTGATGGCTGTGCTAACTGTTTTGACAGCATGGACCTTAATTTACAGGAATGTACCAAATCAATTGAGAAATACTGTCTAGAATTGTATATTGCGAAATCTTAATTGAGAGATCAATTGTTCCCTGTTAAGCTTAATTAAAATGGGAAAAGAAACACTTTTTATTAGTGAAATAAAAGTGAGAAGTGCTTTTAAATGAGGAAGTGTTCGTCGCTGTTTCTTCTCTTGTAACTGTGGCTTATTACGTTTTAGTATAGCAATAAACACATTTGATTAAAGATGGGCACTCAATCTTGAGAGCTCTCAGGGAGCTCTATGTAGAAGGATTTGTGGTTGTGAGTAAAGGGAAAATTAATCTTTGTACTACTGTGTGAGGAAAGGGGTGAGTGCATGTGTGTGTGTGTGTGTGTGAGTGTGTTTGCATATATTTATGTCTGTCTGCCTGTGTGAGTGTGTCTGTGAGTGATGTGTGTGTGTGTGTGTGTGTGTGTGTGTGTGTTTATGCCAGCCTGTGTGGCACGTGTACCAGTGTGAGTTTGTTTGTGTGGTGTGTTTTTGAACTTGTGTGTGTGTGTGTGTGTGTGTGTGTGTGTGTGTGTGTGTGTGTGTGTGTGTGTGTGTGTATGTGTGTGTGTCTGTGTGTGCATGTGTGTGTGTGTGCATGAGTGTGTGTGTGTGTGTGTGTGTGTGTGTGTGTGTGTGTGTGTGTGCCTGAGTGTGTTGGCATTGGCCAGTGTTTCCCTCAGTATTGCTCTGAGTCATAGTGGCTTTCCAGGCCGATCAATAAGGCTGTCAGTCCAGATCACTGGCCGACCCCAGGCTGCCTTATCCAGTGGGTGTGAAGGACATACCTAATTAGACACAGGATGCAGCAGTCCTAACAAGATCCAAGACAGCACTGTCCTCATCCCTTGGGCTCAGCTCACATTTGCTCTGACAGTAATTCTTTCATTATCAACACCTTCTGTCGTTGGGCTAGAACCTCCTGTCATTGGGCTAGAAAACAGTAGTGGCAGTAGGGAGAGGAATAGACATCTCCTGTTATTGTAATTCTGTTGCTTTCTGCCTTTTATGTGCAAGTGCGCCCTTGATGTCTGCTTAGCTACATTTCCCAAGATGCATCATATAAACAGTGTAGCGTTTTAGTACACTTTTATTTACTTAGTGCGTTGTAAGTAAGCCAAGTCTACTCAGGGTGGCTGGAGTTCCAATCAGTGATGGTGCAGCTTTGTGTGAACTACATGAGCCTTGCAGTTTGGGACAATTCTCATGTTAGTTTGTAAATTTGTTTGTGCTGTTCAGAGGCAAAGTAGACATGAGTCCTCAGTTTATGTTTTGGAAGGAGGCATCATGGGTAATGTGTGTTATTCCTGACTGACGTGGGGCTGTGGCATTTTAGCTGTGATGGGAGACGCTGCTGCAGAAGCCATTTTAATTACAGCGCTCTATCGAGTTTCCTTCCTGCCCCAGTATTTCACCATCGATTCTGCGGCGGAAAAATGTCCACATGTGCTTCGATCTGCACAGCGCCTCACATGTGTTCACATGGCAACCAGGGCTGCCCCGGCTGCAGGTCACCATGGCTGTATTCCTGTGTGTTTCTTTCTTCTTCCTCTTCTTTTTCCTATTATTATTATCACTGTTCTTTTTTTTGACATTTTAATTTATTAAATTATTATTATTCTTACATTACATTGTCTTTATTATTACACTGATATAAATGGTAATAACAGTTGCACATTACAGCTCTTCAATATAACTATGAAAACTATAACCTGAACTTTCCCTGGCATGTCTTACACAGAAATAAAGGCAAAAAAGCAACTAAACTAAAACTGAGTGAGATCAGAACTGTAAAGGCTGTAACGCACCGTTAAGAAGGTAACATCAAATCATCCCTCATTGAACATTAAAAATGGCAAATCCGTTTTTTAAAGAAACAACAACAGCTCATTATACTTCAGGAATTGCAATTACAGTTAGAACAAAAAAACTGATTCACAGGGGTTGTCCAGACCCGAGGTTAGGAACCTCTGCCATACAGTATGTGCAGCAGTCTTTTTTATGTAGAAGTCACACCCTACACCCCAACCAGACCCCTCTGCTCTTAAAAAGGCAAGCGGTGGATCCAACTACTTTTAGATGTGTTAAACATACAGTTCTCTAGAGAGTCACTCATATTACAGATTTAGAGATTTTCTCTGAAACCCAGTTGCTTAAGTGAGCAGTGGGAGGGGAACTGAGATGTGGAGGAAGCATTTCACAGTTGCACCACAGAACAACACTGATCGGCTGTCAGCTGCATTGTAAGCTAAATGACACTGAATAGCTTATAATTTGATATAAATTCCCTTTGTCAGGAAGAGTACAATGGCTCATAATTTAAACAGTACCTGTTATCCCGTTGGATATTTCCTTAAGCAATTCAGATAAAATGCTTTGTTCATGTTTAAACCAGGCTTTGAACAACTCTTGTCCAGTTCCCAAACCACTGCTCCACCTAAATAAACATCCCATTTGTATTGAACCATCAGAATGGCAAAAAAAACTAGGGACAGAAAAACAGCTGATCATCATATGCATTCAATGCATGTTTTTCTGCCTGCCCTTCTCTGTCTCCTCTCATGTCTCTTCCTCTCTTTCTCTCTGGCAGGATGGATCAGGATGGCATGGGGGGCAGGGGAGCGGGGAATGGCCGCCGGCGGTTTGAGGAGGACGAAGGTGAGTGGGTGGGGTCAGGAGGCGTGGCTTTGAGGAGCTGACACAGGATGGTTTAGCAGGCTGGACAATGGCCAGCAACAATAAACATTTTCAAGGTGTGCTCAAGAGTTTTGGAGAAGTCATAATGGGCGGGGGTTTGTGCAGTATTAGTATTAAGGCTGAATAAGTAAGTTAAAGGTTGACAGTGCTTTATTAAGGGGGAGGGGGTGAATAATATAGTCACTGTGTGATAATGTTTGTTGGATTGAGAGTGGGGAAACAGTGCTGGCATTGTGTGATAGGGGTAGAACAGTGGGGTAGGGGTAGAACAGTGGGATAGGGGTAGACCAGTGGGATAGGTGTAGTAGAACAGTGGGGTAGGGGTAGTAGAACAGTGGGATAGGGGTAGAACAGTGGGATAGGGGTAGTAGAACAGTGGGGTAGGGGTATACCAGTGGGGTAGGGGTAGGACAGTGGAATAGGGCTAGTAGAACAATCTAATAGGGGTAGTAGAACAGTGGGGTAGGGGTAGAACATTGGAATAGGGGTAGTAGAATAATGGGATTGGGGTATTAGAACAGTTGAATAGGGGTAGAACAGTGGGATAAGGGTAGTAGAACAGTTCAATAGGGGTAGAACAGTGGGATGGCAGTAGAACAGCGTGATAGGAGTAGTAGAACAGTGGGATAGGGGTAGAACAGTGGGGTAGGGGTAAAACAGTGGAGTAGGGGTAGAACAGTGGGATAGGGGTAGTAGAATAGTGTGATAGTAGAATAGGGTAAAACAGTGGGAGAACAGGGTAGCAGAACAGTGGGATGGGATAGGGGTAGTAGAACAGTGTGATATGTGTAGTAGAATAGTGGGGTAGGGGTAAAACAGTGGGGTAGTGGTAGAACAGTGGGATAGGACTAGTAGAATAGTGGGATAGGGGTATAACAGGAGTAGGGGTAGAACAGTGGGATAGGGGTAGTAGAACAGTGGGATTTCCAAATTCTTGGAAATTCTCAGACCTTGATTGATTGAATATTCTCAAACAACCCAGATTGTGTAACTAAAACATACAATCTGATCACAGGGCTATCTGATCATAACTTGATTTTATTTGCTCATAAATTAACCAAAAAAACATTCTCAGTCCATGCCAGCAATTCAATGACAATAAAATTTATTCCAAAGCGCAACTGGGCTCAATTTCAATCTGAGCTGCAGCAAATAAACTGGGATGACATACTAAAATGTAATGATTTGAATAATGGCTGCAATAACCTCATGGACACAATAGAAAACACTATTGATAAGTATACAGAAGTTTGGAAAACAAAACCCAGGAAAAATGAATTGCCTTGATGGCCTCTCGCGTGGTCTAGTGGTTTCAACATCTGACACTGGCCATGGCGACCAGGGTTCGATTCCCCATTGCGCCAGAGTCGGCTCTGGTCGGGAGTGCCATTGGGGCGGCAATTGGCTGTCCGCCCCAGGGAGGGGGGAGGGAAGCCGACACATACAGTTCGCTGCACACAGGAGTGGTTCTGGGGTACCGGAATTACAGTCGATGGCACGACGAGTGTTGTCTCGGAGGAGGCAGCACTTCGCCCTTGTCACTGCCGGTCACAGGACTACAGCAGCGAACTATGAGGGAAGGGGGATTGAACTAAGCACAGCGGGCTACCAAATTGGGAGAAAAATGGGGTAAAATCTGAAAAATAACATTATTATTTTTTAAAGTAAAAAAATGAATTGCCTTGACTGACAAAGGAAATCTTGACTCTAATGAAAAAAAGAGATCAAGCCCTAAGAATATCCCTGAAATCCTAAAGTAATACTGACATCATAACATTTAAGTCTTTAAGAAACAAGGTGGTCAAAGAATTACGCATTGCAAAAGCACAGCACTTTATCAGGCTGATTGAAAACAACAAGAGGGAATGGTTCTAATGATTGGAAACAAATATACAATTTGGTAAACCATAAACCTCAGAAACAGAGCTCTGCTAAGGAGTTTAAGATTGAGAATACCCCAATTGCAAATGTTTTTAATGATTTCTTTATTGACTCTGTTGATGAACTTGCCAGAAACTTTCACCCAGTTAAATCAGAAAATGATGTTACAACAGACCCAGACAGCTCTTTCTATATTAAAATGACCAATCAGGATACGATACATAAAATCATTACCAAACTGTTTAATTCATGTGCTAAAGATGTCTTTAATATAGACACAGCATATCTTGAAGAGACACTCATCCATTCTTACAAAACCTTTAACCAAACTCATAAACATGTCCATAACCACAGAAAGGTTCCCTGATCACTGGAAAAAAGCTCTGATCACCCCCAATTTCAAGTCAGATGCAGTTAACTTTGTCTCAAACTATAGGCAAATTTCCATACTTCCAATTTTCTCTAAAGTCTTAGAAAAGGTTGTCGCACAACAATTAATTACATACTTGGAGGACAATAATCTGTTGTATTCAAATCAAATAAATTTTTAGATCTAAGCACGCAACAGAACTAGCCAGTTGCTATCTGCTAGAAAATATCAAAAGCTTCTTAGATAGGGGGAATATAGTTGGTGCAGTCTTTTTAAATCTTAAGAAGGCATTTGATACTGTCAATCATGACATTCTATTGTCCAAATTAACTCAATTTAATTTCACTTTTCAGGCAAAGACATGGTTTAATTAATATTTACGAAACAGGAGTCAACAGGTCACCATTAGTCATTCTAAATCTGAATGCCATGAAAGTAAAATGGGTATTTCACAAGGATCAGTGCTTGGACCTTTGTTGTTTGGTTTATATATCAATGACATCTCTGTGTTGCACAGGAGTTGGGTTGCAAATGTATGCTGATGACACCGTTTTGTTTTTTGGTGGCAAAAACACTTACTATTGCTGCAGCTGAACTAACAGACTGTTTGACCAAGGTGGCACACTGGCTTGAGACCTAACATTGAATGTAAAAAAAACTGTCTTTATGTGTTTCTCAATTAGAAAGCTACCAGCCACAGAAACCTTCAGTGTGAGGATGAAAGACAACGAACTAGAGACAGTAGAGGGTTTTAAGTACCTTGGAATTGTTTTGGACTCTCAGTTAAGGTTTGACAAATGCATTAAATTGGTAGAACTGTTTGGGCCAATCTTCAAACCTTTAGGCAAATCAGACACTGCTTACCATTCCACACAGCTCTGACATTTATGCACACCATGATTTTCTCTCATCTCTCATACTGCATAACCTCTTGCTCCCAGGAATCAGCCTCCACCATCAAACCACTAACATCCCTCTATAACCAAGCTATCAATGTCCTGGTCAATAAACCACTAAGATTCCATCACTATAATATCCTAAAGAAGTACAATCTGCTCAGTTTTGATAATTTCATTAATTACTCCAATTACTGCCACTAACATCATGGAAGGAAACTGTAGAATCAGACATTACAGACCTTTGCGAAAACTGCATTTTCAATTAAAGGCATGACACTCTGGAATTCTATTATTTTATTGATTGATTGCTCTATCAATGCTCATCAAGGGACTGGTGTTGGAAATTAGCTTCGGCTATATACGCATGAGTGGCACGGTGGTGCAGTGGATAGCACTGTCGCCTCACAGCAAGAAGGTCTCGGGTTCGAATCCAGGCCGGGGGCCTTTCTGTGCGGAGTTTGCATGTTCTCCCCGTGTCCGCGTGGGTTTCCTCCGGGTACTCCGGTTTCCTCCCACAGTCCAAAGACATGCACGTTAGGCTAATTGGAGAGTCTAAATTGCCCATAGGTATGAGTGTGTGAGTGAATGGTGTGTGTGCCCTGTGATGGATTGGCGACCTGTCCAGGGTGTATTCCTGCCTCTCGCCCGGAACGCATGCTGGGATAGGCTCCAGCACCCCCCCGCGACCCTGACCAGGAATAAGCGGCTTAGACAATGGATGGATGGATGGATATATACGCATGCACAGTGCATCGGACACTGCTTCTGCGGCTGTCAATGTTCTCTGTGCTTGTCCCTTACAAATAAACAAATAAATAAATAGGGGTAGTGGGATAGGGGTAGTAGAACAATGGGATAGGGCTAGTAGAACAGTGGGGTAGGGGTAGAACAATGGTGTAGGGGTATACCCAGTGGAATAGCAGTAGAACAGTTATGTAAATGTGGTTTAAATTATTTTTCATTCCTATTCATTGTTTTATTAACATTTTGTTAGTTCGCTCAGAGAAAGTGCAGCATTTCAATGTTATGATGTACAGAACGAACCCAAACACAGACACAGACAAAAAGGTCTAGAATAAAAGAGTGATGATTTAATGATTTAACAGAGGTAGTGGAAACGATGAGCTGGAGGACTGGTGATGGGAGCTGGACAACAGAAGAGATGCACAGGAGGAGTGGACGAGATGAATGTGCAGGCAGACTAAGGGAACCGGAGGGCAAGCAAGGCGTGCAGGCAGGCAGGGCTGGCAGGACGAACAAAGCTGGCAGACAGACAGGGAATGAACCTGAACACGAAGGAAAGACAACAGGAACAAGGGTTAACATGAACTAACAAAGCAAAACACAGAGTATAGATTAGGATTCTAGAGTCAAGTTCTACCGGTAAGAGAGAACAACGATCTGACGATGAATGGGTAGATATACTGCAGGGCTGATGATCTAGATGGGAGGCTGGTGTGCAGGAACGGATGACGGGATTAGCAGCAGGTGAGCAGGATGATGAGTAACGAGGAGCGATGATTGAATAATTGAAAATAATAAAACAATTAACACAAACACTCACGAGGGAAGAACACCAGAGAACAAACGAACACAGGGGAAAACAAGACAAGGAAAAGACGAGACAGCAACAAAGGGAATGTGACATTCAATTTGTATTACACATCGATTTCTTTATCCACCGCCCGTATATAAACAGGAAGCTGAAACACACGGCCTAAGCTTTCATCACCTCCAGTGTGCGCGCACAGCTTTGAGGCCGTGGCTCTGTCGTAGACAGTATATCTGGCTCTGTGTGCTTCACAGGTCCAGTCATGCACAACGCCACTTTGTTTGACACGATGCGCACAGCAGGCCTCCTGCAGTTGCTCACAACAAACTGGCTATTTTAAGTATGAAAAATGAAAGGTTTAACCATTTGAAAGTTATCAGGAATAAGCATTTGACAGTGTTTAAAAGAAAAAAATCCTGCAACCCCAGCCTCCTCACCCATGTAGAGAGCAGCAGGCACCTTTGGTGTAGTGTAGAGACTAACTATACTGCTAAGCCCAAGTTACAGATGGAGTGTGGAGGGCCAGTGTTTATAATGGTGTGGGGTTAAAGGACATATACAGTGCTGAAAAGGACGCAGTATAAGTGAATTAAGAGGTTGAACGTTATTGATTAGAGATAAATGGGAGGGGTGGTGCTGGGGTGCAAATGGAGTTTATGATTGTCTATGTTCGGCAGGAGGGAGTAGTGTGGGACACATTGTCCCCAACAAGCATGTACAGTATTTGAGGAATTGTACTAGATGGATTTTCCTTCAGGGAACAGGAACAGCAGAGCGAGTTTGGGGGCAGGGAGGGCGTGGTGAGATAGGGATGGAGCGAGGCAGGTTTGGGGCGTAGTGGGGTGTAGCAGGGTGGTTGTAGGCTCATTTGATTTTAGGGGGATAAATTGAATCAGGAAGGCTGAAAATTATTTGTTTCAGCTCACAAAACATTGCATTGCCTGCCAAGGGAATTATAGGTACTTTGTGTTTCTAAAATGTGTGCTTCTCGATACCGAATTATACCGAACTAAATTCAAATCCTTTATGATCCATTTTTTATTACATTTACCTTTTTTATATATTCTGGACTCCAGGAGGTTGCGGGTTTGATTCCAAGGCAGGACACCGCTTTGTCTGAAGTGCTTCAGTAAATTTCCACGTGTAAATACTAGCAAAAATATATCTAGTCCCTGTAGCCTGACTGTATGACTAGAGTGATTTTTGATAGTATTCATTACTTTTTTAATCAACTTGCTTGCTATTCTTCACATTATTACCATTATTATTATTATTATTTATTATTATTATTATTATTATTATTATTATTATTATTATTAGTTCCTTAGCGGTCACCCTTATCCAAGGTGATGAATATGAAGTGCTTTAAATTCCTTTTGCAGCAACAATCTTTCCAATGCAATGCAAAAAAAGGATTACATTGTTTTTATAGATCCATTTTACAAGACAAAGCTATAAGCGAATTGCTTTGAATCATGGCTGGTGTTCTTCTAGGCCAGACGCACAGCATGCCATCCTCCCTATTGCTATGTATTAATATTGGCCTTGTGGGTATTGGTGAGTGCTGTGCAGGCATGTCAAGCATATTGATTTGACCTCTGGTGGTCGAAATGGGATTACGGAAATTGGAAGCTCGTTCATGCGGATGCCATGTGGATTCCATAGCTCTCTTTTTATGATACGTCGAAAATGTCAATACCGTATATAGTTAATTGTGACTTTTTTGTATCATGAAGTGCATGAAAAATATAACGTATATTTTGAATAAATGCCAACATAGTAGTAGAAGGGGAGCACACACATAGAATTGAGTTAAATCTGTTTTTAGAAAGCAGCATTCAGTTGTATTATTATTTAGGCTAATGCACAGAGAGAAGACTAGCACATTTAACAAATTAAAGTCTCTTCCTTGTGTGTGCTGAAATTATTCCCCTGTTATTGAAGCACTCACACTGCAGATATTTATTGTTTTTCTACACCTGGATTTTCTGCAATAACCTTTTATTTTATTCCTAATGAATGTCAAAATATATAGTATAAACTATTTCCATTTTCCTGTAGGTGTGAATTTTATTAATGCAGACATTATATTTTATATAGACAGTATATTTTACTTTGACGGTTGCACTGATTTTTGAAATCAGAAAGTTGCAGCGAGTTTCAATGTGGAAAGAACAGACATATTTTTATACTTATATGTTTATTTTCTTTATATTTTGGATGTTTAATTTTAATATACACTACCATTCAAAAGTTTGGGGTCACCTTCCATCTGGACTATGGCTAATCGGGCACTCCTTCATTCAGCAAGATAACGACCCGAAACACACCTTGAAGTTGTGCAAGAACTATCTGGTGAAGGAGGAATGTGAACAACAACTCAAACTAAAGACCTGGCCTGCCCAGTGTCCAGACCTCAATCCCATAGAACTTGTATGGGACAAACTGGAAAGGAAGAGTCAAAGCAAAGCAACCCACAAGTTTCTCTGGGAATTGCTGCAGGATAGCTGGGAAAACATGTCGGGTGATTTCTTGCTAAAACTTATTAACCGAATGGCCACTGTTTGTGAGGCTATTCTCACGCCAAAGGGTGACTATTTTGAGGAATCCAAGATTCAATTTTCAATATAATTTTCTTGAACATTTCTTTGATGTTCATTTTGTTAATTGTTACATGTGTTTTTTGTCATTTTAAAGTATTTACAGAAATGTATATGGTGTAAAGCATTGTCAATTATGAGATAAAAATAGTTTCCAGCAGGTGACCCCAAACTTTTGAACGGTAGTGTATGTCACAATATATATATTTGTAAAGGTGAACTCTCTTCTTTTACCAAGGTCAATCAGCCAGGGAGTGCTTCCTGTCATTCGAAAAGAAAAGTCCCATTTATCTTTGCTCCTGCCATGTGATTAACATGCAGTATAGAATGTATTGTTTTTTAATAAAAAAATGGGCTGTCAGGTGACTGTTCCTGCAAAACCACTGGTTCTCAGTACAGTGACACACCCCACAGCACAGTGACACAGTGACACACCCCACCCCACAGCACAGTGACACACCCCACAGCACAGTGACACAGTGACACAGTGACACGCCCCACAGCACAGTGACACGCCCCATAGCACAGTGACACAGTGACACGCCCCCACAGCACAGTGACACACCCCACAGTGACACGCCCCACAGCACAGTGACACAGTGACACGCCCCACAGTGACATACCCCACAGTGACACAGTGACACGCCCACAGTGCAGTGCCACAGTGACACACCCCACAGTGACATACCCCACAGTGACACGCCCACAGTGCAGTGACACAGTGACACGCCCCACAGCACAGTGACACAGTGACACGCCCCACAGTGACATACCCCACAGTGACACAGTGACACGCCCACAGTGCAGTGCCACAGTGACACACCCCACAGTGACACACCCCACAGTGACACAGTGACACACCCACAGTGACACAGTGACACACCCCACAGCACAGTGACACACCCCACAGTGACACAGTGACACAGTGACACACCCACAGTGCAGTGACACACCCCACAGTGACACAGTGACACGCCCACAGTGCAGTGACACAGTGACACACCCCACAGTGACACACCCCACAGTGACACAGTGACACAGTGACAGTGACACGCCCCACAGCACAGTGACACAGTGACACGCCCCACAGCACAGTGACACACCCCACAGTGACACGCCCACAGTGACACAGTGACACACAGCACAGTGACACAGTGACACGCCCCACAGCACAGTGACACACCCCACAGTGACACGCCCCACAGCACAGTGACACAGTGACACGCCCCACAGTGACACACCCCACAGTGACACGCCCCACAGCACAGTGACACGCCCCACAGTGACACACCCACAGTGACACAGTGACACACCCCCCACAGTGCAGTGACACAGTGACACGCCCCCACAGTGACACAGTGACACGCCTCACAGCACAGCACAGTGACACAGTGACACAGCACCCAGTGACACACCCCACAGTTCAGTGACACGCCCCACAGCACAGTGACACAGTGACACTCCCCACAGTTCAGAGACACGCCCCACAGTGACACACCCCACAGTGACACGCCCCACCATCTGGTATTGAGTCCTGACCGTTCCAGTGCCTGCTATGACCTGCAGTCCTACAAGGTGGCGTATAATTGGCTGTCCTACAAGGTGGCGTATAATTGGCTGTAGAGTTGCCCAGGGACGGGAGGGATTCAGCCAGCAGGACTCTAGTCATTTCATCATGCAAGAGCACCCCCCTCTGGTTGATTGGGTGCTTGCAGTCTGCCCCTTGCAGTGCTCATAGTTGCATAGTTCGGGAGAGCTCAGACAAGCACTCTGTCAGCCACTGCTTCTTTTTCCGTCTGCCTTCCAGCGGTCAGCCTCACACACACTGAGATGTGTAGCTTTGTAAAGGTAGACCGTGGTGTGTCCGATTGACCAGAGGGTGTCACTGGTGCGTGATGACACAATGGCTAAAAGCCCTCCCTCCCTGGGTGACGCTACAGGGAATTATACCTTTGCCCAGCACTGGCATGGGTCGGATTCGACAGCAGACTGTGGGGCCCATCCACACACTAGAACAGTCCCTAAACAGGATGAGCCACCCAGCAGCCCCCGATCTCCTCTTTTCTCCTCTCTTTGCCCACTTGCTCACAGAGCATCACTCCATCTACATCGGCGTGCCTGTGCCACGCAGCTACCGACGCAAGCGGCGCCGTCACCGGTCCGAGTCCAGCCACGAGGCGGGGGAAGGAGACCGAGAGAGGCACCACCAGTCCCACCGACATGAGCCCCACGACAGAGACGACAGGATGTTCGACACAGAGGACGGAGGACTGGACCCACAAGACCAGAGCCCTCCACTGGACCCAAACTGCACCAGTGAGTGACTCTGCATCTCTCTCTCTCATTCTCTCTCCCCTGCTCTCTATCACTCTCTCTGTGGCTCAGTTGGTAGAGCACAGCGTTGGCAACGCTTAGGTTGTGGGTTCAATCCCCACTGGGGCCACATATACTGAAAATGTATGCATTCACTACTGTAAGTCGCTTTGGATAAAAGCGTCTGCTAAATGGCGTATATTATTATTATTATTATTATTATTATTCTCTCTCTGTTCCTGTCACACACACACACACACACACACACACACACACACAGAGTGGCATACGGAAATGCAGGCGCAGACACAGACAAGATTAATAGCCGTCATTAATTGTAACTTTAGAATGATCCGAGGCTGCGCAGCACATTGAAATACAGTATTGAGCAATTTGTGATTAAGACTTCACAACAGACTCGCTTCCCAGCATGGGGGGAATTATGTCCCCCAACCGCCTTGGCTTTCTGGAGGCTGTAAGCAGCTTAGACTCGAGGAACGTCAAAAAACCAGCTCCAACTGCAGTTTCATGCCCTCACCCTCCCCTCTGGCATCGCAAGCACTTCAGTACGTACCGGCTGCTTCCCAACACTATATTTCATATGAAAAATGTACCTATGACCATTACTATCCTTATATGTGCACGAAGATGCTATCGACTACTGCTGTGTTCCTCAGGCCTAAGAAAGCTGTGGTTTGATATTGTGCATATTACATTATTAGCATTATTATCATTGCTTCTTTACAGTAACGATAACGGTAATAGTAATGAAAATGTTTGTGTATTCTTACTATTATCTTAAATAGTAGTGCTATAAGTTGCAGTCATAGTAATAGTAATATAACAGTAGTTATGACACTTGTAGTAGTAATAGTATCAACAGCAGCAGCTGCCGTCATAATAGTAGTACTTGTAGTAGGAGTTGCAGTAGAAGTACTGATAATCCTGACTTAGCATGAGCAGTAAGTCACTCTAGAGCTATTCCTGTACTGTGGAAGGAGGAGAGAGAAAGGGGCGTTGAAGAAGGGAGGAGTGGTAAATAGTGTGGAGCTGGAGGGCCAGTTCATCAGTCGCCTTTGTTACGTTCGAAAGGCGACGCTTTGGAACTCCTGCGCAGAAGTCGGAGCTCGGGACGCAAGAGCGCTCGTCGCCACTCAGGTGGTGCCTGACAGGACGCGACAGGACATGAGAGCGAGCGACGGAGCGTGAGCCTGCAATCAAACACATTCCTCCAGGTCTCAGAAACAAAGAGGACAATAAGGAGGAAGGGAGCGAGGGAGACAAAACAGGTTAAGGGGGGGTGGGGGCAAGAGAAAAACACACCGGGACAAAGGAGGAGGTGGAGGAAAAGGAGAAAAAAGGGGAAAATAAAAGGTAGACACAGAACATGTAAGGAGGGGGGTGGAGGAGAAGAAAAACAGAAGTGAAGAAGACAGGAGAGTGAAGAGGCAGCAGACTGCACTTGTCTGCCTGCAGCCCTCTCCATCGCTCTCTCTCCCTCTCCTCTCTTCTCTCTCTCTCTCTCTCCTTTGGTCTCTCTCCCTCTCTCTCTCCCTCTCCTCCGCTCTCTCCCCCTCTCTCTCCCTCTCCTTCACTCTCTCCCTCTCCTCTGCTCTCTCTCTCTCTCTCCCTCTCTCTTCCTCTCTGTCCCTCTCCTCCGCTCTCTCTCCCTGTGTTTCGGGACCTGGTGGGCCTCAGGGAGGAGCATGCAGCACCCTCTCTCTCTCTCCCCCTCCACTGGGGGTCCCACAGCACCCTGTCAGGCAACCAGACAGGTAAACCACATGACAGTCTGTCTGTCGGCTTAAGTTTGTCTCCTTGTTTTGTTTAGTGTGTCTGCTCTTGTATCTGTCTGTCTGTCTGCCTCTCGGTCTCTCTGCTTGTGTGTCTGCCTGTGTGCTTGTTTTGTCTGCCTGCATGTCCGTCTGTATGTTTGTCTGGTTTTGTCTGTCTGTATGTCTGTAAAACTGCCTGTCTTTGTATTTGTCTGTCTGTCTGTTTCTTTCTGCCTGGCTGCTGGTGTTTATGTGTGTGTGTGTGTGTGTGTGTGTGTGTGTGTGCTGGTCTGATCAGCACTGTTACTGTGTTTGTGTATCTGTCTCAGCCTGTACATATCTCTGAACTCAGTCTCATCTCTACAAGTATGTGTGCCTTTCTGTGTGTCAGTGCCGGTCAGGGTGCAACTTCATATATGTCCAGAACATGCATCGGATGGCACATGCATCTATTGGCCGTGGATTGTTATTGCCTGCAACGTTTTATTTATTCTACTTCCCATATGTTCTGCCATCCATCTCCGACACTCAGCGCTTCAAACGAGACACACCTGCAAACAGCTGCCTACGTCTCTAAACAGGCTCCACAGTCTCTAAAACGTTGGTTCCTGAGACCGATTAGCATGTTTTTATTGTCTTAAAATTGCCTTCTGATGATGTCAGTGGTGCTAAATAAGATGCTCATAAGGGTTTGCGGTCTGCGGCAGATTTTGTAGATCTTAGACACAACTTGCAGACTTTTTAAGAGCTTTGGCTCCAATACAGCAAATAAACACCGCTGTCACCGGTAATACAATTTTTGTTTAGATTCAACTTTTTAATGTTGTCTGGTGTGGCATATTTCAAAAACGAAATGACTCCATACACCCCCTCCTGCCCCCCCTCCATCCTCACGAGGCTCAAGGGCCAGACTGAGGTCAGCAGGAGCGTAAACAAACTCATTCAGCTGTGACCTGAGGGCTTAAAGCCCCACTTCACTTCAAGAGAGCCCTTTTAGCCTGGAGTGGAGCAGGACGCGTAGGGATGAGGACGATCTCAGCGTCGCAGACACACATTTCAGCCACAGCGACGGGAGCGTTGTCGCCCAGGTCGGCACCAGGCATCGTGGAGAGCGGCGGCACGGATCAGAGGGATTACCAGGCGGGCCGCTGCCAGAAAGACTTCCACGTGCTAATAATCTCCTGCGAATTGGGAAGGAACGCGAGAGAAAGCTAAAGTTGTAATGACATTGTTTTCGCTTAGCGTCATATTACACGCTATATGTACAGTGGGTATAAAAAGTATTCATCCCCCTTTGGAATTGTTCACATTGTATTTGCTTACTTCATGGAATCAAAATGGACTTCATTAGGATTTCTTGCCACCGATCAACACAAAACACTCTATTAATGTCAAATACAAAACTACACTAAAGCTTTTTGCTAATTAGTTACAAATAAAATACAGGCAATAATTGATTGCATGAGACACATCTAAATAAACTCTGGCACAATGAATTGTCTCATCTGTCTGTGAGAGGTCCCACAGTTGGTTAGTGCATTTTCAAACCAGAGCTTCATGATAAAGACCAAAGAACATTCCAAGCAAAACTGAGAAAAGGTTTTTCCAAAGCACCAATCAGGGGAAAGACATAAGAAGATTTCAATTTGAATTTAAATATCTGAAATTTAAATATCCCCAAAGCATACAGCAAAAGCCACATTGGAGTGGTTTAAGAACAAAACAGAAATCAATGTCCTGGAGTGTCCCAGTCAAAGCCCAGACCTCAATACCAATGAGAATCTGTGGAAAGATTTGAAAATTCCTATTCACCAATGGTCCCCATCCAACCTGATGTAGCTTGAGCTATTTGGTAAAGAAGAATGGGCGAAAAATTGCAGTGTCCAGATGTGCAAACCTGGTAGAGACTTACTCAAATAGATTCTGTAATTGCAGTTAAAGGTGCTTCTACCAAGCATTAAGTCAAGCTTATGTAATCAATTATTGTCTAATTAATCAAGAAAAACTTGACATTATAAAGTATTGTGTGTTGAAATGCGTGGCAATAAAATCACAATTAAATCCATTTTTATTCCATGAAGTAAAAAAATAAAATGTTAAAAATGCGGTCAAAAGGTGGTGAATGCTTTTTATACCCACTGTATATATGTGTTCTTTACTGTGGAGTGTTTCCATGCATGCCCGCGCATGTAATGAACTTGTTTCAGACGCTTGCTCTTGAGCAAGCTATGTCTCTCACCGGACAGCCAACGGGGGGCATGACATGAGCAAAAGGGTGATAAGCGAGCTCTGAACACAGACAACGCGTTTTGAAATCCACCCCCCCAGCCAAGGGTGAATCACATCAGCGTTTACATTAAATATTAGATTACATTGATTTAGTACACGCTCTTATCCAGAGCAACTTACAGTGCAAAATGCGTAAGAGCGTTCAGATAGGTTAATAAGCCCTATAGCAGAGTTGTCAAACTTCACTAAGACAAATGAGCTGATCTGTATACAAACGGAAGATAATGCCCATATGAATTGGCTATACATTCCCATTCTATTTTGTGCCATTTGTATATCATTTCCTCATCTAATATTAACTTCTGTGCTGTAGGCGTTTGTTGATTATTTTTTGATGGGAGTGGTTATTTTACGGCGTGAGGCTGTGGGTGTTAATGTTGAGAAGAGCATTGATGTGCCAGAGTCAATGTGAGCTGGGGTGTGGAGTGGGTTGGGAAAAAGGGGTCGATATTGATCATGTAGCTTAATTAGACAAGCCAATGTTAAAAAACAACACACATGTGTCAGGGCAGCCCCGAGCCAAGGGTGTTGGTGGTGTTGGTTTCTAACACTCAATCAACGTCAGTCCTGTAAATATGGAGCTCATTCAGAAATCCCTCCCCTTTGCTACTCTTACTTGTTTCATCTGCCCGTTCTTGCGTGACACTTTTTGCCCAAAGTTCAGCTCTTTGCGAATTCGGGAACATTTTGTTGTGAAAGAAATCTCCACTTGGCACCAGCATTTGAGAGATTGGTTGGGATTTTGACCCTGTTATGGACTGACGTCTTTTCACCCAAAGCTGTTTCACGAAACAGAACTTAGAATGAGCTCCCACCGTGGGAACTTGTCCAGAACTTCAAACACAGCAGGCTTTCATTGCTTTTTTTTAATGCCATGGTGACATTGTGACACGATGCTTTAAAAACAACCTCCCGGAAACAAACGTCTTTGCACACAGAGTAACACAAAATTACAAAACTATTGCACACATACACACACACACATAAATGTGCATGAATACATAGAGAAACATAAATTGAGAGAAGCAAAATAATAAATTGAGAGCCCTCCCAGTCTCAGTTTGCTCCACTGAGGAGATTGTAGTACTGCCCTAAAGGATTCTGGGAGATACAGTGATGTACTAAGAGACCTATAAAAATGACACCCTTTACAGTATGCACATACCATTATACTATGTCATATGACCAGGACCCGGAGAACATCTCGGGCTGTTATCTTGCATGTATTTCAGTCCTCCACCGCCAGCGGGTCGATGGAGCCTCTATTTTAAGCCATGTGTCAAACAATCATTCAGTTAATTGTGATAATCATCTGAGTTAATCATTCGATCATCACTTCATTAGACACATTAGGATACTGAAGGCACACTGTTTATGTTTGTTGGCACTTGTCATGTGTCAGAGGTGTAGTGCATTAGACAACACTGCAATAAATCCACCAATCCAGTAAAAAACCACCAAGAACATTTCAAATATATCCTTTTTTGATGAGGTAGAAAATGTTGATATGAAATGAGCAACCTGTCCTACAGTGTTAACAAATATTGTAAGATAATAAAAAATAAAAGAAGCTATTTACAGCAGGGGCACATAAATAAAGATTCGCTGTTCCTGACAGAATTCTACAAACTTGGTTGAGTAGTACATCATATCGAAAGTGGAAAGAATTATATTTAAATCAATTTTCGGTGAACGATCACTTTAAGTGCTGGTCTATTGTAATATTGGTTGTGTGGTGTAAAGATAAGTTGCAAGATGTGCAAAATAAATTAAACCCATGCAGTATGTATCAGTAGGATATTGTTTTACTCTGTCATTAGTGGAAATGTGTCTTGAAGTTCATGTGTCCATGTATCGCCTCCTCCACACTTACTCTTAACAGCATCATTGTATTGTTTTAGTCCCTAATTGTATAATTAGTTACATGGACTTATTTACATCTTATTGTTGAACAGAAAGTGCGTACAGGGACACCTGGAGGATAACTGCTGAAATTCAGTTTGTCAGCCCAGATGGACATGTGCTCTAGATTGTCTCCGAGCCCGACATATGACACCATACGTGTTCCATACGTGAGGGCAGCACACACGTGTTACAGGTCATGTGACCTCTTTTTCCCAGTGTCCCCTGCAGCTGAGAGATTGCGCTATATCCTGAGCGAAGAGGACGATGGCCCCACCCCGACCATCTTCACCGAGATGGACACACTTCAGCACGAGGGGGACGAGCTGGAGTGGAAGGAGTCTGCCAGGTAGGAAGCATACACACACACACACACACACTCTCTAACACACACACACACACACACACACACACACACACACACACACACACACACACTCTCAAGCACACACACACACTCTGTCTCTCAAACACACTCTCTCTAACACACACACACACACACAGTCAAACGTACGCACACTCTCAAACACACAGACACACACACACACACACTCTCAAACACACACACACAAACACACACACTCTCAAACACACACACACACACAGAGTGTGTGTGAGAGAGAGTGTGTGTGAGAGAGAATGTATATGTAAGTATGTTTATGTGTGTGTGTGTGTGTGTGTGTGTGTGTGAGAGAGAGAGAGAGAGAGAGAGTATGTATATGTAAGTGTGTTTATGCATATGTGTGCGTGTGTGTGTGAGAGAGAGAGGGAGAGTATGTATATGTAAGTGTGTTTATGTGTATGTGTGTGTGTGTGTGTGTGTGTGAGAGAGAGAGAGTATGTATATGTAAGTGTGTTTATGTGTGTATGTGTGTGTGTGTGTGTGAGAGAGAAAGAGAGAGAATGTATATGTAAGCGTGTTTATGTGTGTATGTGTGTGTAAGTGTGTTTAGTGTGTATGTGTGTGAGAGAGGGGCTGTGCCCCGTGTCGGAGCGGCACCCCATGGATGTGCTTTCATTAGTTGGGGATTTCAGAGGGATGGGATGTGTGCTTTTGAAGATGTGTTTTATTAGCAGGGCATTAGAGCTGTGGTATTTTGGACGAGAGCCAGACCTGTTCAGACTCCGACACAGGGGCTGGACTCATCCATCACTTTACCTGCTCCATTTACTGAGCACCCATTCATTGTACTGCATCCCACTCACTCACACACACACACACACACACACACACACACACTCACTCAGACACACACTCACTCAGACACACACACACACACTCACTCACAAACACACACACACACACACACACACACTCACTCAGACACACACACACACACACTCTTTCACACACACACACACACACACACACACACACACACACACACACACACACACACACACACACACATTTACTGCTTTTTCTTGTGAATACAACACAAATACTGTTTAACACTGTAACACCGGGATAATAGACAAGCACAAATATGTGAAGCTGAAAAATTTATATTTTGGTGATATCTCACCTTCACCTGTGGCCCCATCTTTCCCAAATATTAGACACCCACACAGACATTTTTTGCTTCCACACTCTCTCTACCCCACACAGATATTTTTGGCTTTCACACTCTCTCTACCTCTTTGTCCCCACTCTCTGTACCCCCTACATTCTCTCTCTACCTGTTCCAGGTGGGTGAAGTTTGAGGAGAAGGTGGAGGAGGGCGGGGAGAGGTGGAGCAAGCCGCATGTGTCCACCCTGTCCCTGCACAGCCTGTTTGAGCTGCGCACCTGCCTGCAGACTGGCACCGTCATGCTGGACCTGGAGGGGTATTCCCTGCCCCAGATTGTGGGTGAGTGTCCTGGGACAGCAGCAGCAGCGCCAGGCAGGCTGTTTGAATGGGGAGGCATACTGTCTGCACATCCGTACATTTGTGCAGGTGCTCGGCAAAAAAAAGAATAATGGGAAAAGAATAGCAGCACACTTCTGGGATGGTGAGTGTGGGACTGCGTATGCGCACTTAATGGGGAAATGCTCACATCAATTGGGCAGTGAGCACTGCTGGATGTTCTGTGTGTGTGTGTGTGTGTGTGTGTGTGTGTGTGTGTGTGTGTCTGAGTGAGTGGGTGTGTGTGTGTGTGTGTGTGTGTGTGTGTGTGTGTGTGTATGTGTGTATGCTTGTATGTGTGTGTGTGTGTGTGTGTGTGAGTGTGTGTGTGTGTGTGTGTGTGTCTGAGTGAGTGGGGGTGTGTGTGTCTGAGTGAGTGTGTGTGTGTGTGTGTGTATGTGTGTGTGTGTGTGTGTGTGTGTGTGATCATGTGATCACGATCTAATGCTGTGATCATGTGACCATGGTCTGACACTGTGATCATGTGACCAAAATCTGACGCTGTGATCATGTGACCATCTGGCCCCTCCCCCCAGATGACATCGTGGAGAGGCAGGTGGAGGAGGGGCTTATTGGACCTGACCTGAGGGACAAGATCAGCTACGTCCTCCTGCGGAAACACCGGCACCAGACCAAGAAGCCCATCCACCGCTCCTTTGCTGATTTGGGGAAGTCTTCCTCCTCCAGTGAGTGTCTGTCTGTCTGTTTGCCTGTCCATCTGGCAACTGCGTATTCTTATATGGTTTGTGTGTGTGTGTGTGTGTGTTTGTGCATGTGCATGTTTGAGGGGCGGTTACTCTCACACTCCCTACCTCTGTTCAGCCTTCTCCATCTCTGTGAATGATGTCCCGTTGGTCACAGATTGAAATGGCCGCTGTAGCTGCAGGTGTGATTCCCTGCTGTACTAGACTGGCTTTGGGAATCACAGGTGCATTGCTAATGGGACCCAGTTTCCCTCCTCCCTCTCCTCTGCTCATCAACCCCAAGGACAGAAGCTCATTCAGTCCGGGAAGTTGTCATTTCTTTACCGTAACTAAATCACACAGATCTCACACTGATAATCTCAATTCCTTTCCTCTGTCCCTTCCGTCCCTCCCTTCTCTTCTTCCTGTTTTGTCTCTCATCATGCCTCCAATATGCATTCGTCATTTGTCTCTCTTTTTCTTTCTCTTTTTGTGTATTCCCTCTCTCCATCTCTTTATTTCCCCCTCTCTCATCCTTTCTCTCTTTTCTCTCTTTCCCCCTGTCTTCCTCCCTATCTCAAGCTTGCCCCCTTTCCCTCTCTCTCTTTCTCACTCACTCTCCCTCTCTCTCTCTCCCCCTCTCTATTTCCTTCGCTCTCTCTCTTCCTCTCAGTCTCAGGCCGAAGCCCTGCCCGCAGCCCTGTCACGGGGGGCGGGTTCCATCGCTCCTCAGAGGATCTCCGAATGAAGCAGGCGGGCAGCTATGGCCGTCTGCGTGAGTCCCGATTTCTGCATCTCTCTCTCTCTCTCTCTCTCTCTGCATCTCTTTACTTATTCTTTATCACTCTATCCCTCTCTCAGTCATTGTCAGTGGATGAGCAATAAGTGCACCATGTGTGAGTGTGCGTGCATGTTTGTGTGTGTATTTAAGTATGTGTGCGTGCATGCGTGTTGTGCGTATGTGTGTGTGTGTGTGTGTGCATTTAAGTATGTGTGTGTGCATGCGTGTTGTGTGTAATAAACTGCAGTGAGTATAATTATCCACTATCCAGGCACCGCGCAAAAACTTGCCGTGCGCTTTTACAATCGATTGCTCGGTTTTACATTTTAAAATCATAGTAACCATGACATCAGTGGTGACTGTTCGCTTTTGGATTTTTCAGATCATGCCCAGAGTCGGAGTATGAATGATATTTCAGAGACACCCAGTACAGACCAGGTAACGTACAACAAAGATTCAACCTATTATTGCATGTACAGGTAACTGCCAAAATAAAGGCAACACCAACATAAAGTGTTTTAATAGAGCATTGGCACCACCATGAGCCACAAGAACACTTTCATTGTGCCTTGGCATAGATCATGTGTTTTATTGATGGTGGTGGAAAACGTTGACTTCAGACTCAGTGTTCAGTTGGGTTAAGATCTGGTGACTGAGACAGTCATGACATATGGTTTACATAATTTCCATGCTCATCAAACCATTCAGTGACCACTTGTGCCCTGTGGATGGGAGCATTGTCATCGTGGAAGAGACCACTCAGAATAGTTTTGTATTTATTGGTGTTTACTTTGCCCTCTAAGGGGATGAGTGGACTTAAACCATGCCAGGTAAATGCACCCCACACCATAACAGAGCCGCCAGAACCCTTCATTTGCTCAAATGTTTCCTTTATTTTGGAAGTTACCTGTATGTATGTACTTGTGTGTCTCTTTATGTGTCTATGTGCATGTGTAAGTGCATTTAAGAGAGAGAGAGAGAGAGAGAGAGAAAGAAAGAAAAAGAATGAAAGAGAGAATGTGTGTGTGTGTGTGTGAGAGAGAGAGAGAGAGAGAGAGAGAGAGAGAGAGAGAGAGAGAGAGAGAGAGAGAGAGAGAGAGAGAGAGAGAGAGAGAGAGAGAGAGAGAGAGAGAGAGAGGGAATGTGGGTTTTGTCCCACATTAATCAGGAACTTGAGCTCAGCTCGTGTGATTGAGGTTGCTTTGCAGGCTCAGGGAATTTCACTAACAATGGGGGCTTGTCCGTCTTCACTGGGAAAGAAAGGACTGGAGCCTTATCCCCTATGTGTGGGTGTCCCAGGGAGGTGCAGTTTAGTGTGAGAATGCAGTGTGTGTGTGTGTGTGTGTGTGTATGTGTGTGCATGCCTGCGTGTGTGTCTGTGTGTGTCTGTATGTGTGTGCGTGTGTGTGTGTGTGTGTGTGTGTGTGTGTGTGTGTGTGTGTGTGTGTGTGTGTGTGTGTGTTTTTGTGTGTGGGGGTGGGGGTGTAGGGATTGACGTTGTACAGAATTAGGGGGTTGGTTCTGTCTAATCCCTTTACAGGTCACTAGTCCCCCATAATAAAGAGACCCAAAAAAACTGAAGATAAGTTATTAAGCTTGTTATTATTTCATCGCCGGCTGCCCTCCCCACACTCCCTCATTTTGTTTGGGTTGTTCGACCCAAAATAAAAATACAAAGCAAAGCAACTGAAAAAAAGACGAAATAATACAATAAGTCACTTGCTTTTTCTTTCGAGATATGCCAAGGTATTAGCGAGCCCAGATTGGGTTATTTGGAGCTGAAAGGAAGTCTCTGGGTGGGTTTCGACTTTGGAAGCCCCCCGGAGGAGTCGGGGTGTTAGTGCGTCACCCCCCTCCACAAAGCCCCCTCTGTTTCTCAACTTCAAAGCCGCGCCAGCTTCCCCCCTGCCCTGCCCCTCCCTCCACGCGCCCAGCTGGTGTCGTGAGTCCTGTTTAATGAGTTTCTCCCCCCTCCAAATATGACACCTACTGCTCCCTTTCATCGCCACCCCCCACCACCCCCAACCGCTCCATCGCCCCTCTGAGAGACAGCAGTGCTTGCCCAGTGTAACTGCACACAAGGCACTCACCAGTGGGGGCTTGTTGGAGGGGTTGATATTGTTTCCTCTCATATGGCGCCTTGCCTCCTAGCCCAGTGACACCTTTTACATTACATTTTACATTTACATTTTAGGCATTTAGCAGACGCTCTTATCCAGATGTGCATAAATACATGGTAGGGACAATCATAGTAAGCGCAAGAGATCGGTGCAGTAATACAGCGATAGACGTCATCGCAGGCAGCTGCGAGCCATGCCTGTAACAATCGGCCCAAAAGAGGGAAAATAAGGGCGGGTCCCACGCTGCGCTCATCCGTCCGTCCGTCCGACCATCCATCTGTCAAGCGCAAATGAGGCGCAAGCCATACAAGAACTCCCTGGGGCGTGGCTTCCGTGAGCTCGAACTGGCCGGCGAAGTGCGTTCTCCCACGCATACAGGCAGTGTGCTCGCACTCACAGGCTCCCCCCGCACCGTGCGCACCCCGGAGAAACAATGCTTGTTTATTCTCACTCGGGGCAGACATAAACTGACTTTGAAAGCAGCCTTAAGAGATTAGGAGCGCTGACCATTCGCCACCCACGTGCTGTCTGGGAGGTGGGGGAAGGGGGCTGTTCCGGGGCATTTCATAATAACTAGTGGTGGGAGAAACTAATTAATGCTTGTTTATTCATTTTAATCATCAATATTTGACACAGGAAGCAACATTTTTCAATTCAAATGGGCAGATCAATGAATAAACATAAGTTTGCAAAATCTTGTTTATTTTAGCTACTAAAGCAGCCTTAAGAGATTAGTGCAAAGGACCTTTGGAAGAAGCTGCTGGACGAAATTGTCTTTTCATGGCAGTTCATAAATTGTGTCAAACCCACGTGCTGTCTGGGAGGTACAGGGGTGAGCCAGTGGGGCTTTGTTCCGGGGCATTTGGCTCTGAAATCATCTGGTCGAATATGGCGTTGACACGTTAGCCTGATCAGCGACAGCTGCAACATGTTTAGCCAGGCAGGAAGGGGTACATTTTATTTTTCTGCAGAAATTGTTAAATCTGTAGAGACATGTTCCATCAGTCTTGCAGCAACTTACATTTATGGTTATGTCATGGTTATGCATTAAGTCGCGAGTTTACTAAGTCTATTACTTGACTGTTTAGGAGAGTTTATGAGATTAAGGAAGTACGAGTGGTTTTCAGGAATGCTTTTCAGAATAAAAATCATTTTTTCCATTTCTGATAAGGGGATGCTGCTGGAGACTCTGCCCACTTTTTGTGTGTGTGTGTGTGTGTGTTTGTGTGTGTGTGTGTGTGTGTGTGTGTGTGTGTGTGTGTGTGTGTGTGTGTGTGTGTGTGTGTGTGTGTGTGTGTGTGTGTGTGTGTGTGTGTGTGTGTGTGTGTGTGTGTGTGTGAGAGAGAGAGTGATTGTGTGTGTATGTATGTGCACATTTGCGTGTGCCATGTGTGTGTGTGTGCGTGTGTGAAAGACTCATCAGAGCACATGCAGAGGGGGTGCAGAGAGTGACAGTGGATTTAACACTGATAATCTGGCCTGATAAGAGCAGTACCGCAAACTGGCGTCTCAGATATTGGATGTGGAGGGAGTGGTTCAGTAATGTTGGGATTCTGTATATTTGTTTGGTCCGTTCTCTATCGCTCTTCTCCCTCCACCAATATCACTGACCTGGTCCTTGTCCCTGTAGCTGAAGAACAAGTTCATGAAGAAGATTCCTCGTGATGCAGAGGCCTCCAATGTGCTGGTGGGGGAGGTGGACTTCCTGGAAAAGCCCTTTGTGGCGTTCGTCCGTCTGGCCCAGGCCACCACACTGGGGGGACTTACTGAGGTCCCCGTGCCAACCAGGTAGGGCACCTGTCTGTCTGCCTGTACCTCTGTCTGCCTGTCTGTCTGTTTGTCTGTCTGCCTGCCTGTACCGCTGTCTGCCTGTCTGTGTGTCTGTCTGTTTGTCTGTCTGTACCTCTGTCTGCCTGTCTGTTTGTCTGTCTCTGTCTGCCTGTCTGCCTGTCTGTGTGCCTGTACCTCTGTCTGCATGTAACTCTGACTGCCTGCCTGTGTGTCTGTCTGCCTCTGTCTGCCTGTCTGTCTGTCTGTGTGCCTGTTTGCTCATCTGTCAGCCCGCCTGTCAGACAGTGCGGAAGGTAGAGAACGTGACTTGGGCCCTTGGCCCGTGCTCTCTTGTCTCCAGGTTCCTGTTTGTGTTACTGGGGCCCCAGGGCAAAGGCAAGTCCTACAATGAGATTGGCCGAGCCATCGCTACACTGATGGTGGATGATGTAAGTGTTCCTGCCCCTGTCTTCAGCTGTCCTTATCTGCCTGTGATCTCAGCACTCCTGGAGAAACCAAACATTTTGAAGTTTACAGATTTAGTTTAGCTGCAGCACAGTAGAGCACGCTACAGCTTGCAGCATAGGCACCATGTGTTTTTATGTGCAATAGTCACTCCCGCTTGGAGTGACTCTGTGTCTCCTCTCCCTCCATCCTACACTTGCTATCTCTCTCTCCCTCTCTCTCTCCTTCCTTATGTTAATGGCTCTCCCTGTCTCTCCCTTTCTTATTTCATCTCTCCTCTCTCGCTCTCTGTCACTTTTCATCCTTCTATTGCTCCTCCCTTTCCCTTGATTTCTCTTTCTCCCTTTCTCTTCATTCCCTTTCTTGTCTCTTCTTCTCTCCCACTCCCTCTATCTCTCTCAAATTCAAATTTAAATTCAAATATGCTTTATTGGTATGACCACACATCGGCATAATATTGCCAAAGCGATCAATCAATCTCTCTCTCTCTCTCTCTCTCTCTCTCTCTCTCTCTCTCTCTCTCTCTCTCTCTCTCTCTCTCTCTCTCTCTCTCTCTCTCTCTCTCTCTCTCTCTCATTGTCTCTCTCTCTCTCTGTCTCTCTCTCTCTGTCTCTCATTGTCTCTCTCTCTCTCTCTCATTGTCTCTCTCTCTCTCTCATTGTCTCTCTCTCTCTCTCTCTTCTCTCTCTCTCTCTCTCTCTCTCTCTCTCTCTCTCTCTCTCTCTCTCTCTCTCTCTCTCTCTCATTGTCTGTCTCTCTCTCTCTCTCTCTGTCTAGCTCTTCAGTGATGTGGCGTATAAGGCCAGAGACCGTGATGACCTCATCGCTGGCATCGATGAGTTCTTGGACGAGGTGATCGTGCTGCCACCGGGGGAGTGGGACCCCAAAATCCGCATCGAGCCGCCCAAGAAGGTTCCCTCTGCAGAAATGAGGTACTGAAGGACTGCTGGGGCCCTGGATCCCCGCGGGGGCTCTCACTGTGAGCGTGGATCTATCTTTAAAAAAACTATATTTAATAAAAGCACCTTATAAATCAAGCCAATCAAATCTGGGTATTGATTTTAAAGAAGTAGGTTTAAATGTATTAACCTTTTTGCAACTTCCAATTGAGAAGTTTATTGAGTTTTTCTTAGATTGCCATAGATTCTTAGATTGCCAAACAAAGGTTTTAATGTAAATGCGTGGCATACTTGATTTTAGAGCCCGTGACATTGTTGTGTTAGTTTCCGACGAATGCAGATGCTCGAAGTTTGACATATTTCTTGTACCCTCTTCCCACCCCCCACAGGAAGTCGGTGTTCTCTCTAAACGAGTTGGGACAAATGAATGGGACGGCAGGAGGGGGCGGGGGCATCGCAGAGGATGAAGAGATGCCGATAGCTCATGAACTGGGAGAAGAGCTCTCGTTCACTGGCAGGCAGGTCACAGGGGGCGGGAGTGGGGGCTGAGAAAGAGCATGTGATAGCGTTTCACGTGAGAATAGCGATTGCTACAGAGCAGCGGTACTCCCTCATGCTCTTGGAGAGCCTCAGAATGTGCGTGACTTTGTTGCTGCTCTTGATTGATCAATCAAAGCGGTTGATTCCACAGTTAACTGGCCTGGGTTCTTTGGGTCTAAAATTGTCACTGATTTTAAGGTGAAAACAAAAGGCAGCCACCTTGTGGCTCTCCAGGAGCAGAGTGAACACCGGCGACATAGTGCTGCTCTGCATTTCTGAGTGTAAAGAATTATGTGAAGAAGTAAGGATTATCTCTTAATGTCTCTAATAGCTTATTAGTTCTCTACTGTAAGTTGCCTCATCATGTTTTGGGCACGCAAAATATGATATATGTGTTGGGTTTGAGACCAAAATATTAAATTAACTAGGTCATGGATCAACAAAAACAACATTTCTGATAAATATAAGCTCTGGCCACATGATGTAACCAAAATGCTCAAATTTGCCTTAGCACGTTAGCAAGGCAACCATAAGATAATACAAATAGTGCGTGAAACACAGTTTGAGACCTGCTGCTGACATTTTTAGGCATCTGCCTCACACAGTTGATCGCCCACCTGATATGAAGCCACCCATGATGTTAGTTAGAAAATAGACTTTCCCAGAATGCACTGCTGAGCTGAGCTCTGTGCTACAGATTCCTGTGTTGACTTGTACTGTAGGAAACAGTGGAAATGTCCCAAAATGCACCGCTGAATTGTGTGCTGCGGGTTCCTGTGTTCCACTTGATGTAGGTGGGAGTTGCCCATGAACGCTGGTCTGAAGTCAGTCTTGTTTTTTTCTTCCTAATGGTTGACATTAGGACTAGAGCTTAGGGGCAACTTCTGCTCAGTCGTATTGTAGGAAGCGCAGGAATTGTTCCCAGAATGCACTGGGCCGAGCTGAGCAGTGCGCTACAGCTTCATGCATTTTGGTTGTACTGTTCGAAGGGCAGGAATTGTTCCCAGAATGCACTGCTTGAGCTGAACTCTGCACCGCAGGTTCTGTGGCGGTCTGTTCCTGGACATCAAGCGGAAGCTGCCCTGGTTGCCGAGTGACTTCTACGAGGGCTTCCACATCCAGTCCATCTCTGCTGTCCTCTTCATCTACCTGGGCTGCATCACCAACGCCATCACCTTCGGAGGGCTGCTGGGGGACGCCACCGACAACTACCAGGTGAGCCTGCCTCTAGTGGGCACATATAGTCATTACAATAACTCACACACTGCATTACATTTGCTTGGTAAAAATAAAAACTACTTTTTTTATGAATAAACCGGAGAAGGCGGTATTCAAAACAAAACAAGGGTTTTATTAAACAAATCTTGACAAAACACAAAGGGGTGGGGTAATTGTAAAAAAAACACACATAAAGTCCACAATCCTTATCTTTGTCTTTGTCCAAAATTCAATTCAAAATTCAATAATATGAATGGCTTCAGGTTTTGAAAGAGCTCTTTCCCCCTTTCTCTCGTTTCTCTCTCTCCCTCTCCCTGCCACTCTCTCTCCCTCTCCCTGCCTCCCCCTCTCTCCCTCTCCCTGCCTCCGTCCCTCCCTCTTCCTGCCTCTCTCCCTGCCTCTCCTTGCCTCTCTCTCTCCCTCTCCCTGCCTCCATCCCTCCCTCTCCCTGCCTCTCTCTCTCCCTCTCCCTGCCTCCGTCTCTCCCTCTCCCTGCCTCCGTCCCTCCCTCTCCCTGCCTCTCTCTCTCCCTCTCCCTCCCTCTGTCTCAGGGTGTGATGGAGAGTTTCCTGGGCACAGCTCTGGCTGGGACGGTGTTCTGTCTGTTCGGAGGCCAGCCCCTCATCATCCTCAGCTCCACCGGGCCCATCCTCATCTTTGAGAAGCTGCTGTACGAGTTCAGCAAGTGAGTAGGCAGAGAGGCTGAGTGTGTTTGTATGCAGTATGTCTGCAGTATGTATGCAGTATGTACTGTATATACACTACCGGTCAAAAGTTTTACAAAAACACATACGTTTTTACAGAAATTTAAGCAGTTCAAGTCCAGTGAATAACCTGAAATGGTACAAAGGTATGCGGTAAACTGTCAGAGTTTTTTTTAAAGTTTAAGTTACCAAAAACTGAAAAATAATGTACATTTCATAGTTATAATAAAAGGCCCTTTTCAGGGAACAAGTAATGGGTTAACGTGGGTTAACAGACACTCTGGATCCAGCAAAAGAGCCCCAGACCATCACGCTTCCTCCTCCATGTTTGACAGTTGGTGTCACACACTGAGGAACCATCCTTTTGCCTACTCGACAGCCTACAAAAACCTTTCAAAATGTCAAGATTTCAAATTTTGATGAATCGGTCCATAAGACCTTCTTCCAGACTTCAGTAGTTCACTGGCGGTGCTTCGTGGCCCAGGCAAGCCTCTTTTTCTTATTTTGCCATCTTAACAATGGTTTTCTTACTGCCACTCGACCTGTCAAACCTGCAGCTCGAAGTCTTCTCTTCACAGTTGAAACTGAGACTTCCTTACTTCAACCAGTGTTAAGCTGTGCTTGAAGCTGTTGTCCTGTGAGCCGCCTATCACGCAAGCTGTTGACTCTCAGAAACCTGTCTTAGAAAACTACTAATAGAACCTTAGTCTACTACAGTTACCTTCCTTTTTCAAGCAACTAGTAGCAATCAAGGGTGAATCAGACGCTGACAGATTTATTCGAGTCGAGATTTCTTCCGCACTATGACTAACATTACACGCTCCAAGGAAATGGAAAAGTTACAAGCCATGATGCTGGAGGTGCTAAACTCCAACAAAGCTTTAGGGGAGAAAGTCGAAAGCTCTAACATTGCCCTCGCGGAGAAATTCACGAAAATAGATACTTTATCTACAAAGATGGATGCCATCTCCCAAGCGATAGTGGAAATTGATTTGAACTTCCAGAAACTTTCTGCTGATGTTCACGATCAAGCACTGCAAATTGACCAGCACGACAAGAGAATTAAAGACCTCGAAATGCAATTAAGCATCGCTACAGACAATATAGACAGGTTGGAGAACCACTCAAGGCGCACAAACCTTAAAATGATTAACCTTCCCGAAAAAGTGGAATCCAACAATAATATGAACATTTACCTGTCAAGGATGTTGTCAGAGCTTCTCAAGATTAAAGTGGAGGAAAGCGATCTTGAGCGTATTGGCATACTGGGGAAAACTTCTAAACCAAGAGTAGTAATTTTTCATCTTCACCATTTCCATATGAAATGGGAGATTCAGAAGGCTGCCAGATCCATCCAGGGATTACGCGGGTAACTCCATTTGTATCGTTTCCGATCTTTCATTCAAGATCAGAAAACGTAGAAACAAATTCTGGTCTCTCCGTGAAAAACTGCACGCGAAGGGAATCAAAACCTACATGAGAGAGACCGCAACCCTGCAAATAGTACAAAATAGAGAGTGGCAGGATTTTGTTTCTCCATCTACTGCTACCGAAGCAATGCAACTATGATTTCCTGATCTCAAAGTTGAAGATTTCCTAGTGGGATCAGCGACAGAGGTCCGTCTTTTAATTTTTTTATTTTACTGTTTAATCCGATGCGTGCCTCTGTCTGATGTGATCTATTTTCGGAGCGACTCGTGTTACGTGGGAACTTTTTTGCTTAAAACTGCTAGATGCTTCAGAATATATGACATGTATATATTCCATAGAGAGCTGTTGCAGGGCAAAGTTAAACCTTAAAGATTTTCTGTTCATAACTGTTATAGCTACCTTGTATAGGCAAGCTCCAGCAGCACAATAAACTTGACTCTTTCGGCCTAAACCGACAGGTACTATTGACTTTATAAACTGCGTTCCTGGGTGACTCAATGCTCTCCACTGTGCACAGGGGATGATAAACAAGTGTTGAGATTGCACATTGAGATTGACATCTTTTTTTTGTGAAATGGTACTGGCATATACCTAATATGTGTGTACATGTATGTGGAGGACGTCGGTCTCGGCCACGTGGGAGTGGCATGGTTGTCTGTGTCTTTGGAGCAGCGAGACTTTCCAAGGGCAGGATTGGCACTCTCACAGGGTGTGAGAGTGAACTGTCGCCCGGAAGGGAGCTCCAAAGGCCATAATTGGTTTAATTATTATTTAATTGGTGTCAATCAGTCAATTGATATGGAAGTCAATTGGCTGATTGGGTGTCTGTGTGACAATGTGAGTTGAGTGATTGTGATTGGGTGATTGCCTCACGAGTCCCACCTGAGCCAGGCAGAAACTAAGCCTATTTAAGAGCAGGTGGGGCGAGTGGGGAGTTAGTCAGTCTTGTCTTGATGTGTGTGGGAGTGCGCGTGCGTGTGGATTGTGGATTGTGGATTGTGGATTGTGGATTGTGGATTGTGGATTGTGGATTGTGGATTGTGGATTGTGGATTGTGGATTGTGGATTGTGGATTGTGGATTGTGGATTGTGGATTGTGGATTGTGGATTGTGGATTGTGGGACAAGTTTTGTGTGCGTTTGTCGAAAGTGACTGAGTAGAGTGCTTCCTGTGTGAGTGGGGAAGAGGGAGAGGGGGTGCATTAAGAGTGTCCGCCTCTCTCCCTCGGTGTGATTGTGGAGGAGCGAGAGGGTGCCCTGGAAGAGGGTCCACCTCTCGCCCTCGGTTTTAGTGAAAGAGATCTCGCACTCGGCAGTGGAGAGTGTTTCTGGGCAGCAGCCCAAGAACTCACTGGAAGAGTGGAGTGTCTTGGGGCTGGTTGCCATGCCTGGGGGGAGAGACAGAAAAATAAATTAAATTAAATCCGGTCTGTAGACCGACAAACTCCACTCTGTGTCTCCTGGCTGCTCTGTTCCTGTCCAGGGTTTGTCACGTGGCGTGTGACAATGTATACGTATATGTATATGTATGTGTGTTTGTGGATGTCAGTATATGTGTATATATACACGGCTATGAGTATAAAAGAGATGCCTGCTTCCTACCTTTTCTCCCACCCCCTACCTCCTCACAGCTCACTCAATTGCTTTGATACTATATTGACAACCATCCAAGATAGGGTGAGGGGGTTTTATGGCCCTTAGAAGGATGGGGATCAGTGCACCTCAAATACGGCACTGTTTTTTAATGTTTTATTTTATATGTGTTTTGCTGGGTGGGAATATGTGGGGATCTATTATTGGACATTATTGCCTTTTTTTCACAGGACTCAACTCCTTCTGCATCACTCAATTGTCAGTTGATGGTCTCTGATACATATGACTGACCTCAAGTTTTTAAGTTTTAATGTGAAGGGATTGAATATTCCTCACAAGCGAACAAGTGTCCTGGATCTCCTCCACAGGAAGGGCATTGACTTGTCATTTATCCAAGATTCCCACTTGCTGCATAGTGATATTAAGCAATTAGCCAATACATTTTATCATACAATTGCTTCATCCTCATAACACCAAAACAAAGGGTGTGGCTATACTCTGTAGACGCAAATTAAAATGTGATCTTTTGGACTCTTGGTCTGATGATAAGGGGAGGATAAGGCAAGTCTTCCACCTATTATCTCAGTCGTCAAACATTTCAGGTATCTGGGCATCAAAAATGTTCCTTCTCTACAGATAACGGCAAAGAATAATTTTGTAGACTCTCTTAATAAAATAGCGTCTGATTTGATTTGATTTGATTTGAGAATTATGGTCATCTTTCCTCCATTCTCTTCGTGCTCGTGTGTCTATAGTTAAGATGAATGTTCTCCCTTGTGTAAATTTTGTCAGTGCAATGCTCCCTCTCCCTCCTCCAGTTTTATATTGGAATAAAATACAAACTGCAGTCTCAAAATGTGTATGGCGGAGCAAACCCCCTCGTATCAAACTGACTACAATACAACAGGACAAAAGAGATGGAGGCCTCTCTCTCCCTAATTTTACATTTTACAATTGGGCTTTTACCCTACAACCACTTGTTACATGGTTTGACACGGCTGCAGCTGTATCATGGAAACCTATTGAAGAAAGCAGGGTTCATCCGCTTGAATTGCGCAATTTGCTGTACTCTAACATCACCACTAAACAATGTAAACTCCGCTTTCGCACAATAATTGCGCACTTGGTGATGGTATGGAGAATGGCAGAGAAGCAATGTGGGATTTCCTCTAGGTGGAATCCTTGTTCTCCTATATTCAATAATTTGGGGCTCTTGATAGGGGGTCACCCTATAGATTTTCCAAATTGGAGTGATAAAGTTCATTCATTAGGCAATATTTATGATGAGGAAGGCCTGCTTTCGTTCCAAGAACTTCATATGCAGTTTAATCTGCCAAGTTCCTCTTTTTTTCTATTTGCAATTGAGGTCAGCTTTGAAGGCCTATGGTGTTCCTTGGCATACATCTCTCACAGTTTACCCTTTGCACAAGTTATTAAGCAGACACAAGGGCACAAGGGGTCTGATCTCCATTTTATTTAGCTACATATTGAAAAAGTCCTATAAACCTGTGGAAGGCGTCGGTCTCAGCAGCGGATCAGGGCGATTAGCGGCCACGCCTACTGGCAGAGCAGCCAGCGCACGCACCGGTCTGGTGTTGCTAATCACATCGGTGTGCTTTAAAACTGCTCTGCTCTCTTCAGTAGGTGGCTGGAACAAGAAACAAAAGGTGTGGGAGACCGAGGAGAAAGAAAGAAAGAAAGAAAGAAAGAAAGAAAGAAAGAAAGAAAGAAAGCAAGAAAGCAAAGCAAAGCAAAGCAAAGCAAAGCAAAGCAAAGCAAAGCTTTCGGTTATGGTTTAAATGGTTGTTGTGTTTATTTTGTTTATTTGGTTTGAAAACTCCCGGTCCGGTTCTCTGCCCGTGTCGGGATCAGAGAACGTCGAAAGAAAGACAAATCAATAAAGAATCCGGTCCGTAGACCGACAAACTCCACTCCGTGTCTCCTGGCTGTTCTGTTCCCATTCAGGGTTTGTCACGCGGCGTGTGACAGTTTGGTGCCGAAACCGGGACAGAGCAGCACCCTCTTGGCTGTCATGGGATTCCTCTCCACCCACCTCGGTCGAGCGACTGAAAAGCCGCAAGATCGGGGTGGTGAAGCCGGAGGGGAGGAAGCTGGATTGGCCGAGTCCAGTGAGGACACTGCCCTATAGCCTGGTGCAGGAGGGAGAAGGCTCTAACCCTGAGGGCTGGTTGAAGCCAAAGGGTAGAGTGCTTCGTAACCCAGAGGCACACAGGAGGGGGTGTCCAAGACCGAATGGGCTCGGACCACATTCTGGCGGTGGAGGAGTGTGGAGGACGTCGGTCTCGGCCACATGGGAGTGGCATGGTTGCCTGTCTTGTTCCATGTGGTAGAGGCCTTTGGAGCAGTGAGACTTTCCGGGGGCAGGTTTGGCACTCTCCCAGGGTGTGAGAGTGAACTGTCGCCCGGAAGGGAGCTCCAAAGGCCTTAATTGGTTTAATTATTATTTGATCATTTAATTGGTGTCAATCAGTCAATTGATATAGAAGTCAATTGGCTGATTGGGTGTCTGGGTGAGAATGTGAGTTGTGATTGTGATTGGGTGATTGCCTCACGAGTCCCACCTGAGCCAGGCAGAAACTAAGCCTATTTAAGAGCAGGTGGGGCGAGTGGGGAGTCAGTCAGTCTTGTCTTGATGTGTGTGTGAGTGCGCGTGCACGTTTTATGTGGAATGTTTGATGTTTGATGTTTGATGTTTGATGTTTGATGTTTGATGTTGAATGTTGGATGTGTAATGTTGTGGAGTTTTGTGTGCGTTTGTCGAAGGTGACTGAGTAGAGTGCTTCCTGTGTGAGTGAGGAAGAGGAGAGGGGTGCGCTTTAGGTGTCCGCCTCTCTCCTCGGGTGTGATTGTGGAGGAGCGGGAGGGTGCCCTGGAAGAGGGTCCGCCGCCCTCGGTTTTAGTGGAAAAGAGCTCGCACTCGACAGTGGAGAGTGTCTGAGCAAGCCCAAGAACTCACCGGAAGAGTGAAGTATCTTGAGAGCCGATTGCCAGCACTCTCACATCCTGGGAGTGGCGAGTGTCTCTGGAATGAATGCGTAAGAGAACTCGAACTGGAAAAGTTTGAGTGTCTCAGTATGAATGGGTGGGAAGCACTTGAAAGGTCACTGGATATGTGTGTGCCTGAGGAGGTTCCAGGGGAACTCTGGAGGAAGAGGCGCGGTGTCCCGTAAGTTTGGTTATTTTAACTTGTTATTTTAGTTTGTTGTTTTTACCCGAAAGCTTCGCGGCGAGTAGGGTGAAGATTTTGTGTCTGTTTGTGTTAGTCTTTGTTATATGTTAACCTGCTACTTCCTGTCTCTCTCTCCCATGTCTGGGGGAGAGACAGAAAAACAAATAAATAAAATCCGGTCCGTAGACCGACAAACTCCACTCCGTGTCTCCTGGCTGTTCTGTTCCCATTCAGGGTTTGTCACGCGGCGTGTGACAAAACCTTTATCTGTTGATGCAATATGGAGGAAAGATCTCCCTGATCTGGATCCAGACTTTGACTGGAACAAGGTCTGGTCCACCATTCTTTTAGCCTCAACAAACCCTGATCACCAACAGATTCATTATAAATTTGTACATAGAGTATATACGACACCACACAAACTCTATTCCATGAAATTCATTAATGATCCAAATTGTACATTATGCCCCTTGAATGTTCTTGGAACTTTTTTTCATATAATATGGGAATGTCCGGAGGTGACAGAATTCTGGCACATGGTGGCATCCAACCTTTCTACGCTCTTGACAATAAGTATACCTCCATCCCCTACCATTCTGATTCTGATGGACCTGTCTCTTCTACATCTCACATATCACAAAAAACGCGTGTTACTCGCTCTTATCACCGCAGCGAAAAAGATGATTGCCCAGAGATGGAAGCCCCCCCATGCTCTTTCCTGTCGACAATGGATTCTCTATTTTTGGATATAGTTGGGATGGAGCTGTTGACAGCGAGAATACATGGGGCTAATGAGAGGAGTATAAATCTATGGTCAGAGATATCTGGGAAATCTGTTGTTGCTGAGTTGAGTATATGAGTATATTTATTTTCCTTTAGGTTGTCCGGCGCGGTTGTCCGGCTGGCTCGGTTGGCCGGCTGCGAGGAATAGGCCCGGTCTTTCTTTGGTATCTGTTAAGGGGATTCGAATATGATAACTGTATTATATTTTGCTTGGGCTATCTAACTGTTGTAGTATTACGTTCCACCAAATATGTTTGCTTTTCAACAGAGGTGCTTTTAAAAAATATATTTTATAATAATATACTATTGTCTAGACCTCTGTCAAAAGGAAAAAACAGACAAAAAAAAAATAATAATAACTATAGTCTAACAACGTCGCAGCCAGCCATGTTTGATTCCTACTCTGTGTAGGCATCGATTTTTGTTTTGTCTTGTTTATATAATTTTACAATAAAGAAAACACTTGATAACAAAAAGAAAACGGTCTTCTGATTTTGTTGTGGCTTTGGGTCTGCCAGACATTTTCCTGTCAGAGTTTCCTCTAGTTTCCAAGGAAACTCCACTTTTGATGGTGTAGGAAACTACTCATTATTTTTCAGTTTTTGGTAACCTAAACTTTTTCTTTTTACCTCTGGCAGTTTAGGTTTCAGGTTATTCACTGGACTTGAACTGCTTAAATTGCAGTAAAAACTGGAAAATGGGGGTGTTCTAAAACTTTTGACCGGTAGTGTATATACACATGTATACATATATACACCCCACCCCCCACCCCAGGAGCAACGGCATTGACTACATGGAGCTACGACTGTGGATCGGCCTCCACTCCTGCCTCCAGTGCTTGCTCCTCGTCGCCACAGATGCCAGCTACATCATCAAGTACATGACGCGCTTCACGGAGGAGGGCTTCTCCAGCCTCATCTCCTTCATCTTCATTTCCGACGCCATCAAGAAGATGGTGGGCTCCTTCAAGTACTACCCCATCAACACCAGCTTCAAACCCGACTACGTCACGGCGTACAGGTGCGAGTGCCTGGCTCCTGATCCAGGTGAGACGGCGCTCCTCATCGGGGGGGACCTGGTCGGGGCAGGGTGAGGGAGGGTGGTGTAGAGCAGGGTGAGGGAGGGTGGGGTGAGGGAGAGTGGGGTAGAGCAGCGTGAGGGAGGGTGGGGTAGAGAAGGGTGAGGTTGAGGGAGGGTGGGGTAGAGTAGAGCAGGGTGAGGTTGAGGGAGGGTGGGGTAGAGTGGGGTGAGGGAGAGTGGGGTAGAGAAGGGTAGGGTGAGGGAGGGTGGGGTAGGGCGGAGGCATGTGGTTGAGTTTAAGGATAGCTGGGGTGGTCAGAGAGAGGCCTCCAGTAGGGGTGGAGCAGCTGGGGTCAGGGGTAGAATGGGATTTATGGGTAGAGATCAGAGCTGACCCAGACATGCAGGGTCAGTTTGAAAGGGGTGTTTTATGGAGGATGCAGGGTTTTCGGTGAAGACAGTTCCCTGGATTCTTGGGTTTATACAGTATTTGATCGTGGCTACAGTCACCTCCACAGATGCCTATCTGAGTCAAATATCAGCAACACTGGAAAGACAAGTCTGCTCTGTTGAGCCTGTGCTGTAATTGAAGAGTACAGCCAAGGCCGAAATTACCATATATATTGGGGGGGACACATCCCCCCCAATATTCAGATATGCTCAAAATGTCCCCCCCAATATATAGCCTAGCTGATATAAAAAATATAAATAAATTGATTTGGTCCCCCCCAATGTTGACTCCATGGTTACAGCCTTGAGTACAGCCACGGCAGTTCACCCCATTGAGTGCAGATGCGATGCTGCACTATAAGGCAGAAGTCCCCGACCCTGGTGCCGGACAGCCTCGGGGTCTGATTGTTATGGTGAAACCAGGTGGTGAGATGGCAGACCTCGTGGCTCTCCAAGACCAGAGACGGGGAGCCCTGCTGTACTGGCCTGGCTAGCATGTGTGGTGGGAGGTGTCAGTGTGTATCTGACTGTCGGAACTGATTTGTGTCCTGTTTGTCTTTGCTGCGCACACACATCCGGGCCTCTGGCTGATCTGAGTGAGTACTCACCACTGTATGTGCATGCGCACGCTTTTTATTCGCTTATTCGTCTTCTGCTTGGTGCCATGTGATGTATCGGAGGTGTGACGTATGGCTTTTAGGATACATCCTTTAATCATCTCAAGCCCTGCTGTTTGAATCTATACAGTAATTGCAACCTGGTCCCCTGGCTGAAACGGAAAACTTATCAGTTCCTCCAGCAGCCACAGGGGAGCAGAATGTACACATTTTTTTTGTTTCAGCCATGAGACCAGGTTATTAAATGTGTTATGGGTTAAGCAATAATGCTGTTTCCCCCTGGAACAAGGGAGAGGGAGGATGGCGCCCCCCTGTGGTGGTGAAAATTAAAAACTGCATTTCTAATTCCAGGAAAACGTGGCTCTTTTCCTGACTACAGACTGACTTTGCAGTTGACATTTGAATCCTTAATATCTCCCCTCTCTCCTCTCTTCTTCTCGTTTAACAGTGACTTCCATGACATTCAATGTTTCAGCCTCGGTGGCACTGGACAACTCCACTAACCAGTCTGTGGTAAGTGCTATTTGGGCCAATTGTTCGCAGGGCGACTGCGTGTGAACCACTGAAGCAGTGAAAGCAGGTGTGGTTTTTTAGGTGCAGTGGGGTCCCAAAGTCTGAGTCCACTACCAAGATCTGTTTGTTTTCATCATTCATCAAAAACTAACACAACATTTGTAGCCCATTTCCTAAGTCTAAATCTCTTCCTTTGCAACAACATACTTAAATCAGCAGTTTTTGATACAGACTTCACTGATCTCAAAAAGTTGTTCCCATCGGGAAAATAATCTGACTGTCTTCCATTTTGTTTCCATTAAGAATGTATCTCCTCCGCAGTATACAACGACCAATCTCGCCCCGTCATCTTTCTCTACCACCCAACCCCGCCTCGCCCCTCTCCACTGCACCACCCAACCCACACCTCGCCCCTCCCCCCCTGTACCACCCAACCCCTGCCTTGCCCATCCCCCCCAGCCCCACCCAACCCCAAAAATTATCTTTACCCAAATCCCACTCTCTATAATTTTTCCAACAAAACTTTCCTTTTTAAGGAAAACTGCCACCGCCTTGTTCATTCTCAAGGCAGAGTAGATGTGCTCACAGCCCACCTGTTCCCCGACCGCGAGCAACACGTTCTCCACCATCGCACCGCTCTCTGGCACGCACCTGAACCCATGACCGCGTCTCTACGTTTGACTGAGAGGCCATCCCATCCTGCCCCGACCCTTCACCCAACCGAACCCAAATCCCCACCACTCTATAACTATTTAAATCAGTTTATTTACTTTCTCAAAATCACCACACAGTGGGAAACTGGAAAGAAAAAGAAAAGAAGAAAATCAAAAGAGTCAAAAGGCAGAAAAACAGCAAGATCCCTCCACACATCCTCTCAGCTCAGAGAGAGAAAGAGAGAGGGAGAGGGGGAGAGAGAGAGCTTTGCTTAGTTATTCTGAATGGCTCCTGTCTTCTTTCTATTTTGTCTTGCTTTATTCCCTCCCCTTCCTTTTCCCTTTTTCTCTCCTTCCCTCTTCCTCTCTCCTCCCTCCCTCCCTCTCTCCCCCTCCTCTCTCCTCCTCCCTCCTCTCACCCCCTTTCCCTCTCCCCCTCTCCCCCTCCCTCCCCCTTTCCCTCTCCCCCTCCCCCCCCCTCCCCTCCCTCTCACCTCCTTTCCCCCTCTCCCCCTCTCCCCCCACAGTACAATGTGACAGGGCTGGACTGGACCCAGCTCAGTAAGAAGGAGTGTCTGAAGTACGGAGGCACCCTGGTGGGAAAGTCCTGCAAGTACGTCCCTGACCTGGCCCTCATGTCCTTCATCCTCTTCTTCGGCACCTACTCCATGACCGTCTCGCTCAAGAAATTCAAGTTCAGCCGGTACTTCCCCACCAAGGTGAGTCCGGGTGCTTGGACATGAGTCTTACAGCTGGGGCATGACCCTTGACCTCTAACGATCAAGGTCGGCATCAAGCAAGAACAGCACTGAGAATTAAATAGAATACCTTACCGACCAATCACAGAAGAGTTACCTTGATTCCCATGTTTCACTTTTTATTGAAAAGTAATAGCAACTTGATTTGTTGGTGATGAGCATGTTCATCCCCAATATCCCTTCCTCTGCTCTTCCTCCTTGCCCCCCCCCTTCCCTACCTCTCCTCCCATTCCACGGCTGCCTCTCTCCCTCTCCCTCTCCCCCTCTCTCTCTCTCTCTCGTCCAGTGGCGTTCCCTGATCAGTGACTTCTCCATCATTATTTCCATCCTCGTCTTCTGTATGCTGGACTCCCTCCTGTCCCTGGACACTCCCAAACTGCACGTTCCCACGGAGATCAAGGTCCCACGATCCCCCTTACTCATGGTTCATACCCACCTGGGGGGGAATTTATGATTGGGTCATTCTGTACCAATTCATCTGGGTCTGTTGCCCGACCCTCTCGGAAGATACACACTTCTCTGTGCACTGCAGAGCCTTCAGCCTTCATCAGCTTTCATCAGACAAAATGTTGACACTGCAATTCAACACTGCAGAGTAGAGGGACCTTTGGAGCATCTTTCATTTATTTATACTGTATGTCTGACTCCTCTGCAGGCCAGCACCTCTACAGGGAGCGTGTCCTTATGGCCTATAGTTTATAGTCTATTTATCTGCAAAGATAAATGCTGTTTAATGCTGTTATTTTTAAAAATGATTCCACCTGGCAAAGGCCAACTCTGAAGTGAGAATGGAACCTTGATTAGAAAAATGAACCTAGGCTCCGGTTACCTGCTACAATCATGTCTCATCGAGCAAGCATAGGAGGGCACAGTCTGCCAGCATTTTGCAAATAGGCGCTACAGCTTTCTACTAGTGGACAGTCGAAGCGAAGCAGCCAGGATGAGGGTCAAAATAGTTGACTGGCGAAATAGTAGGGCTGGCGGATAGCCACCTGTATGAGGGTGAGCTGCTTATCTGGGATGTGGTTCGAAACCCGTCTCTACCAAACCGGCCCTGGCCGTTAGCCCCAATCGGGGGTGGTATTTGGTTGTCCACTTCTGGGGGAGGGGGGAGGGTGGTTGGCATGAACTCGCTGTGAAGCACGTAAGGGTGCTCCAGAAAGGGATCAGTGAGTTCTATCTCGAAGGAGGTGGCCGTGGAGAGTAGCAATTTTTGATAAAAAAAAAAAAAAAAAGTTGGTGAATGGTCCTTCTGCTAACAGATGGCTGCAGTGCCAATGTGCAAAATGCTGGCGGGCCGACAGTTGTTATTGACGGCAGTCCGATAGGTGCTTGCTTGCATTTCTAGTGTTTTTGATTTCCTGGATCATTTTTCTATGAAAATCCGAGAGGGTCGGAAATAACATGTCTTATTTCTGAATTGGCCCAATTCAATGCAAGAAAACCTGTGTGTGTGTGTGTGTGTACAGATTGTGTTGTGGGGTTACAGCATAAAGTCCACTCAAAGGCAAACAAACTTAGCTCGTCTGATTTTAATGTTTGTGCCTATTTCAACAACCATGACTAAAATTATTTTTACAAATTTAGGACTATATCAAAATGACTAAAATTGCCTTTCAAAGTGTCATATAGGACTATTTCAAAATGACTATTAAATTGACCTGGCTCTAACCAGGTATTTGCTCCAACCACGCATTAAACCACCTGATTTGAATAATTAGTTTACCTCCTTGGTCCAGTAAACAAGCTAATTGTGTAGTGTGTGGTTGGAGCAAATACCTGCAGACATTGCAGACCTTGAGGCCTGGGTTTGATACCACTGATAACATCTAATAACCCACTTCTCTTTATTCTACCCTTTTAACCATTTTTTCTTTTATCTCTCTCTGTCTCTGCCTGTCTTCCTATGTGTCTCTTTGTGTCTCTTTGTGTCTTCTGTGTTTCTGTGTCCATTTTTGTGTCTGTCTCCATGGCTCTGTGCATTTGTGTGTGTGTGTGTGTGTGTGTTTATGTGTCTGTCTCTCTGTGTGTCTGTCTCTGTGTTTCTCTTTGTCTAGCTTCGGAAGCTCATCAGTGATTTTTCCATATTCATGTCAATCATGACGTTTGTAGGGCTTGATATGTTAGTTGGCCTCAAAACTCCCAAACTCATAGTGCCAACAGAGTTTAAGGTATGTGTCTGCTGAACATTTGATTACACCTGTGTGTGTGTGTGTGCAAGTGTATTTGTGAGCCTTTTCTATGTGAGCGTGTGTCTGTGTGTCTGTGAGCCCATTGTGTGTGTGTGTCTCTAAGCCTGTGTGTGTGTGTGTGTCTGTGAGCCCATTGTCTGTGTGTGGTGTGTGTTTGTCTGTGTATGTATACTGTGTGTGTGTGTGTCTGTGTGTGGTGTGTGTGTGTTTGGGTCTGTGAGCCTGTTGCCCATTTGTCTGTGTTTGCCATCACAGTGATTCCTGTGCTCCACATGCATGCGTGTGTTTATGTTTGCTGTGCCCCTGCCCTCCCCACTCCTGCTCACGGTGTGTCTGTCCTGCAGCCGACCCGCCCGGATAGGGGCTGGGTGGTGCTGCCATTTGGGAAGAATCCCTGGTGGATATACCTGGCCAGCTTCGTCCCGGCCCTCCTCGTCACCATCCTCATCTTCATGGACCAGCAGATCAGTGCTGTCATCGTCAACCGCAAGGAGAACAAACTGAAGGTGAGCCGCCTGTCTGCTCACTCAATCTCTCTCTGGCCTTGGGCACAGCCTTTCCCTCTGCTTAATCGGTCACCAGCTATATACTTTTTGACCTCATTCAATGTTTAATGTGTCTAAAAACATTATTAACATTATTTTTTCAGCTTGATACTTCATGACTTTTCCTAATTTCACGGGGAAAACTGGGTAAACATAAAATGTAACATAATAATATGTTTTCAATGTCCTGTACACACTTTGTACGCAACAGTGTTGTTTGGGGTTATTTTGACCCCAAGCTCTGTAGCTACATAAAACCTGATAATTTTTTTTTACAATTCTTTTTAAAGAATTTGTTTCTGATTTTGTCCCAATTTAGTAGCCAATTACACTCTCTATTTTTCATGTCAATCCCCCCTCATATTGTGAGTTCGCTGCCGTAGCCCTGTGACCGGCAGTGACAAAGGCGAAGTATTATCTCCTCCGAGACGGCACTTGCCAAACCGTCTACCGTAACTCCGGTACTACGCCACTCCAATACGCAGCAAACTCATGCCAACTTCCCTCCCCCTCCCTGGGGCGGACAGCTAATTGCCACACCCTAGTGGCACTCCTGGCCAGAGCCAACTCTGGCACAGCTGGTGGGATCAAACCCCAGTCACAGTGGCCAGCATCGAATGTTATAACCGCTAGACTACCCGGGAGGCCCCAACACATATTCTTTTATCTTTGTTTTGATCTTGTTTTGTTGTTTTAGCTGATATTGAGGGCACTTTCCCATGCAGTTTTATGATTGTCAAATAACTTTTCCATTCTTTCGGGCCCTAACATAAGACATTTCCCACAGCTTCCCTGGGAGCTATACCTGTAGCAGTGTAAGAACTCTGATAGATTTTCTGCCAATGAGGTTCTGTCACAGCTCTTTGACAGTGAAAGTTATCCACAGGAGAATGTGTTTGAGATTGAGGATAATATTGAGGAGGACCCTGATTATGAGGCATCCCCTCTGATGAGAATGAGTCCCTTGGGGTTGACCATCCTGTTGTCTCTCAGCCACCAAGAGTGGACACGCTCACTTCCAAAAATGGAAAGTTGTTATGGTCCCTCTTCCCACTTGTAAGACAGGGTATACTTAGTGTTGCTAATGTTATAAAAATGGTTCCAGGCCCCACCAGATACACTGTCACGCATGTTCAAGATATAAAATCTGCATTTGAACTCTTCATATCTTCCATAGAAAGGATATTCTTGAGACGACAAACTTAGAGGGGAGGCAGGTGTATGGTGGCAATTGGAAAGAGTTGGATGTGACCCACTTCCAAGACTATATCAGGTTGCTTATTTTGGCAGGAGTGTATAATTCGAAAGGCAAAGCAACAGCAAGCTTTGGGAATGCTGAAACTGGTAGGGCAATATGTCAAGCCACAATGTCCTCCTGCGTCATACGCTCTGATGACAGAGAAACAAGCCGGGGTTGATGGGAGCATAGCTATAACTTGCAGCTATAAGGGATGTATTGGACAATGAGAGAAGGTGCCTTCCAAGAGCATCAACAGCTGCATCTTGCTGTTGTAAAGGAGATTCAAAAGGAGACACACACCCAAACTCTGCCAGTGGTTCCAATAGCAGACAGAAAACATGGCAGGTGCCAGGTCTGTCCCAACAAAAATGACTCTAAGACCAGCACCATATGTGTGGAATGTGCATATGCAAGGAACACACACAGTGTCTGCACATCATATGCACAGTAGAGCAAACAAAAGCTAGACTGTATTCAACAGGTTTCTCTCAATAAACTCATTTCTGGTGACTAATTTACTTTTTAATGGTATTTTTAAATGATTGAATAACTGCTATGTGTTACTTAATGATGTTCTGATGTGTTTTATGCCCCTAATATTTTTAATGTTTAAATTTAGTTTGTTTTACCTTGGGTCAAATTGACCTCGGATATAATAAATGTTATGATCCTTGATAATAAAAACTGTGTTTCATTCCAAATGTTATAAAACAAATACTTAGCAATATAAAGCCCTTCAAACACCATTTTAGGTCAATCAATGAGATTTTATGGTGATTTGCTTATTTTTCTATAGTCACATAATATGAATACTTGATATATAAGGGGAGGGTGGGGGGAGTCATGTTTCATTTACAGGGCTATTAAGATGGTCAAAATATCTGAGACATAAACGTGGGTAACATTTTCAATTACAATCATTTTCTGTAGGTTTAAATTACTTACATAAAAGATATTAGTTAATTTCAACATAATAGGTGGGTTAAATTATTTACCTTTTTATTTATTACCATAGTTTTAGATGATCTCACCTGGCACTTTGTCTCTCCCTCCATTTTTCTCTTTCCCTCTCTTTCTCTTTCTATTTCTCCCTCTCTATCTGTCTTTTCTGTCTCTGTCTCTCTTTCTCTCCCTCCCTCTCTGTCCTTCCATCTCACTCTCTTTCTCTATCTCCCTATATATGTCTATCTCTGTCTCTGTTTCTCTCTCTGCCCCCCCTCTCGAACTCTCTCTCCCTCCCTCTCTCTCTCCCTCCCTCTCTCTAACTCTCTCTCCCACCCTCCCTCTCTCTGCCCCCCTCTCTCTCTAACTCTCTCTTCCTTCCCCCCCATGCCCTCCCTTTCTTCTCTCTCTAACTCTCTCTCCCTCCCTCTCTATGTCCTTCCCTCTCTTTCTAACTCTCTCTCCCTCCCTCTCCGTGTCTCTCCCCTCTCTCTCTCTCTCTCTCTCTCTCTCTC